>JACYFF010003369.1:82848272-82864079 GCA_017589665.1 Selenicereus undatus
AACAAACACATTATTATAATTTTCCGAGGCTAAGCATGATTTTAAACTAACAAGTTTTAAAACAACGAGACCCTTTTAAAAAAAAGAGGGTTATAACCTTTTTTTTTTATTAAAGGGTCGGTGTGCCTTTTTTTCTTTTAGGGTAAGGGAGGCGTGTGAGAGGGGAGGGAAGGTCGATGTGCCTATAATTAAGCCAGGCACTCTCCATGCTCCCCTTGCCTCTCCATACTTCTTCTTCTCTTGACCACTCTCTTGCTTAAGCTTTGGTTGGCCACCATGGAAAACGAGCACCCAGGACGTGTTCCTTTTCGGTTTTGGGGTTTTCTGTCTCACGACTCTCGATTTCGACTCTTGTCGGAAAAAAGGCCTGGGAAGGCCCAACCACCATGGATTCTGAGCACCAAGCCCGGCGTCCGCCGGCCTGCCGGTCTTTCCCGGTACCCTAACCCCCCCAAAAAAACCAAATAAGGAAATCCCGCCGCCGCCCCCTTTTGAAAAAACTCCTCGATCTCTCTCTCTGGTCGCCTACGTTCAAACCACCGGCACCATCACATAGATCGGCCAGCGGTGGTCTCGTGGGTAGGTGGCACGCATGCAACGCGCCCCTCAGGCAGTGACGCGTGCTACTCACGCCCCGCCATGTCTGGGCGGTCGGTTGTTTTGTTCAGTTCGGGCGACAGATCGGGGTTCGTGGAGGGCAAAGTGAAGAGGAAAGAGAGAAAATCGGGTCTCTCTCGTCGGTGTGTGCTACCCACGCGCCACCCCTCTGGGTCGGCTATGGCGGCAACTGATGGTATGCTTAAAACCACCCTTTCCCCCCTTTTTTTTTATAGGTTCAAGGGTAAAAAACATGGGTGTGGGTGTGACAATCGAGAGCTAATGAAACCTTCCCAGAAAAAACTAAGGGAGGAAAAAAAACCTGTTGAGATGCATGAATTTAACAGATAAATTAGGCATGCATTTTCTATTAATCGAGAGCAAAAACATCAAATTCGGCTCTGATACCACTATTAGAACACTTTAGGGTTTTAGGACGTACCTAAAACGGCGGAAGCGAACTGATCTGTTTGATGCCTTTTGCTCCACGATCCGTACCCCGGTGGCCACTAGAGTTCCGGCAATGCAACCACGACTCAAACCCGACACACACACACGTTTTTGACTGAGAGAAGTGAGAGTAAGGAATCACAGAAATGCTGTATGATGTTGTATATATTTTTTTTGGTCAAAACAGCTTGGAGTTTTTATATGGCACTCAGCCATAACCATTTACTAAAAATGGCTCTCTAAAAACCCTCAACTTTCCTTTATTTTAGCTTAGTGGACGTTGGCCACTAACACTTATCATATAAAATTAAGTACGTTAGCGACCTTTTTTTTCGTGAGGATTTTTGAAAGCAGTTCCAAGAACTTTTTTTATGTTGAATTTTTTAGCTCCTCTATTTGTTAACTCTAACAAAGTTATTCGTGGGTCATGTTCGGCAAAAATATTTTGAGTAGCGTTTATTATTTTCAATGAGTCAATGCACTAATCAATCAATATTGGAAGGATGCTGGCATGTACGCATCATAACAGGGTATTGCCCCAAAGAGCTTTTAGTCAGGGCGTAATCATTATTCACTTACAACTAATCATTTAACTTGTAAGCATCCAATACCTTTATAAGTCACGCCTAGAGACTTATGCTCATAGAACAAGACTCAAACATCATTGCAATACAATTGCATGTCTTTAGACGAAACAACAAGGTGTAACTATATGGCAAGAATAAGCTTCCAATGCGAAGCAAAACCTTTGACTCACTGACTGGGAAAACCCTTGGCTTTCAATGTCTCTAAATTGCGATAGAAAAATGATTTAGCTGCTTCTAGCCCTTTCTCTACTAACCATTAAGCACGTCTGCTCACCCCATTATAGGGTCCGAGGAGCAACCCATATATTAGGGACAAGGATAAGCTTAAACATTTCCAATCATTTGAATCTAATTCAAGCATACTCTAAACCTTTGTCGTATATCACCAAAGCGTCACAAAAGCATATATACAAGACCATCCTTACTGTGCTAACACTCAACTTGCTCTAGCAAGCAACTCATTCTTCCAATCGAGCAGCGTACTCATGCCACATGTAGCCGACTAGACACAATGACTACCATACCAAAGCACATTTGTACACAAGACACATCAAATAGCATCTCATCATGCAACATTCTTAGGTAGCTATATGCAATGTAAGACGTAGGTCGCAGCCTATGGTTGTAGTAGGACCTTGCTCTGATACCATCTGTAACGCCCCCAACCCTAGGGCTAGGAGTGTTAGCGTTTTTCTTTAAATCTTGGGACGAAACAGACAAAGTTTTTCCTGAAAACTGACCATTTTTCAGGCTTAAAGCCTTACATTAAATTCTCTGCACTAAAAAAAAACCAACAATAAAGAACTAACTAACTCAACGGTTACCTGCCGGAGTTTACAGCTCCACGGGCCACCCGTCCGGAGCACCAAAACCAATGCAGTTCAATGCTAAAACAAATGAACAATGAAAGTACAACTCCACGGACTACACATCCGAAGTATTGGGGTTTACATCCTAACTATAAACAGCCTTAGCTAAGACATGATTAGTAACTTCGATGGTTGACTCGTGGCCATACAGAGTGACTCGAGATGCTATGCAAAACAAGCACACAAGGACTTAAATTACAACCCATTACATCATAATACACCTTGCAGCTCATATACAAGCATATCGCTTACTCCTAGGACAGCAATGACTCCATCTTGGCTTACTTGGACGAACCTTTACCTGCTATTTAAAAAACCTGGGAAGGGAACAATAATAGATGGGAATGAGCAATTATCGTTCAGTGGATAATCCCCTCTCCTAAAACAGTACTTAAAAAGCAATAATGACATACGATAATAACTTACGAAGGTTGTTCGCAGTTCCTTCCTTTCAAAGGACTCACCTGTCGTACAATATATTTCAATCACAATGCAAGGGGGAAAAGAATACTCGTACCAACAGTTTAGACGTTAGCATAACCATACTAAATAAACTTACCATAAGAAATTCGGATGGACTCATAATCTCAATAAAAGAATGGGGTTTAACCCATTAACACCAGTCGCGGGCATTTCCGTTATGAAAAGCGTAGATGTTACCCAACAATCGCTAAAACTGTATACAGACTACTCAATGCATCATTAACGCTTACTCCATTTCATATAGTTTATGTCGTACCTAATCATTAAGATTTGTTGAAGTAGCTGTCAGGTGACACACTATATGAATTTAGTAATTAAACTAAAATAACCATCATGTCCAATGCGTCATGTGATGCAATCATTAAAATAATGCTCTCACTACACCATACAGTAACAGGTCATATGCAGGAATAAATCTCTTTGATAAAACATGGATTGAGAACCACAAGGTGAAACACATAACTACGTCCTGTGATTAGTAAACTAATGATGTAGCAATATGGCCTTGGAACTTCCCATACTTGTTTATTAAAAAGATAACGTTTTATAAACCATTATGTAAATTGGGAGTCTCCTTTGACCCCTTTGACATTGTTTCTCTACCGGTTGACAGGGTTTTACAACGTATGACTTTGACTCTACTGTCTGTTGGCAGAACTATAGGGTATATGAACTCTGAAGCCTCTACCTATTGATAGAACTATAACTATGAAACATTGAACTTTGAATCGTCTGCCTACTGGCAAGGCTGTGAACATTGAACTTTGGAACCTGCCTATTAGCAGAACTATGAACTTTGAACTTTGAATCCTCTGCCTATTGGCAGAGCTATGAATATTGAACTTTGAACCTTCTGCCTACTGGCAGAACTATAAAACTTTGAACCTCGGAACACTGAGGTTGAAGTTACGCGTAAGTTTCAAGGGAGGGTATTGGGTTGGTGACGTTAAAGACAATCCCCTTGATGCGATACAACCCATGTTAATTACCTAATTCCCTTTTAAAGAGGATCCCCTAGACCTATCGACTGGTCACCTGACTTATACGATTTGATCAATTCGATGATTTAGGATTACTTCGTTACCAATAACTTGAAAATTAAAACATGCAACCGATAAACATTTAGAAACGCTTTGAAATCATGTGGATAAGCATTTACGACTTCTAAAACTTGAAATCAATGCCATCTCACGCATTCATCAATTCAAGGAAAAGGTTCACATAGCACGTATAATTACATCATAAAATCATAGTACCAACCGATTCTCAACATCTTAGTGCCATCTACACGATTGCAATTAATTTCACACATTTCTTTGACACACACACACACACACAAGCATAAATTCGGAGGCAACATTAGCGGTGATATCGATGCCCTTAACTGTTACTCGTATAAAGGCTTAACTAGCCTTATCGATTGATTCTTAATTCACAGCTGGCATCCATAACTATAACATGTCCATGCAATCACTATAAACAACAGATACATATAATCGATAAACTCCATATAATCGATAAAATATATATAGTCGATAAACTATATATATATATAATCGATAAACTTTTGTTCAGTACGATCAAGATATATATATATATATATATATTAGGCATCGTTCAGTTTACGCTACAATTTCCTCAAATTACCAATAATCAGTTCAAATTCAACCTGAAATAAATAAAATTTTATAGAAATTAACAATAAATAGAAGGAAGAGGAAACCCACCTCGAATCCAAGCTAAAGGACCCGTTTTAGGGCTTGATTTGGGTTGGCTTGGTATGGGCTTGCTTCACCCTTTTGCTCCCTATCCGCTAGCCACCACCTACCTACCGAACACTACTGCTGGCGAATCCTGGAGGAGCCGCCGAGACACCGTTGGCGACCTCCCCCCTCAATCTCGTTCTCCCTCACTCGCCGTTTGCCGCTCTCTCTGTGGCTCGGGTTTGGGCGTCGACTGGGGTGGGTGACGGCTGGCCGTGCGTCGGCCGGTCACCGACAGCCCCACCTCCCCTCCCTCACTCTCTCCTGGTTCTCATGTGGTCGCAGGGCTGGGGTCGAGGAGCCCCCCTATTCGCGATCTGCTTGCCCGAGAAGAAAGAAGGGACTTCGGCCCCTTTTTCAAATTTTTTTATGTTTATTAAGCCATTGATAAATACCAACCCGCTGTACCATAAATCCAATTTCCCGACCTCTATGTCTAAACCGTAACCATTAATATAATCGTCGGTCGGTTTACTCGCCTTTTGATTATATTAAGGCTCGATTCAATAAATTGCAGGATTATTCCAAAGGTTCGACATTCTAATCGTATTCGGGAATCTGCTCAATGTAGTACCTAGTAATAATCCTTAATACCAATAAAACTAATAATAATGATAATAATAATATTCTTTTCAATAAAATCAGCACCCAAGCAGGCTACATCGCTATTATTTCAATTTATCGAAATAACCAAATATGATTTTATAACGATATAAAATAGCGCAATTGGCTTAACGAAGGGGATAACATTCCGGATGTTACATCATTCATGCTTGTCTATCGCTCAGAAGCCGTGTTTTCTGTGGAAATTGCCATTTGTGTTCATTGGTTGACTACCTTCTGAGAGGACATTAACAACAAAGCACTAAAAGAAGCTCTTGACTTGTTACCCATGGTGAGGGGGCGACACACACCTTCAAGAAGAGATTGCCAAAACCAAGATGACTTGGCTCTACAACTACAAAGTCAAAGAATGGCCCCTAAGGAAGGCACTCTAATCCTAACAAAGAAGGAAGCTATCGGAAAGGGGGCAATCCATGGGAAACTCGCTACAAATTTGAAAGGTCCATATACAATTGTTGAAGAAGTTCGTCCTAGGACGTTCAGACTTATTGCAAGCAAAAGAAATGATGTACCAAGAATTTTTCACTCTAACAACCTCATGAATAGGGGTGATCAAAACATGGTCAACTAGGTTTAGGTGTAATTTTGGTTCAATTTTTTTTGAAAATCTTTATTAAAAAATTCAGACGAATTGGACTCGAACATTGAAAAATTGCGCTCAAATTGGTCACATATGACTTTAGGTAGAATGTCCAAAAGTCACATCACATATTCAAACAATTGGGCAATCGGATTCGAACATTGCACAACTGTGTTGGTTTTGGGACTTTCATAGTGTCCAATTTATAGTCTGGATAGCGGTCGGATATGAAGTTTTTGCCTGAACGTCTGATTCGTTTGGACCCAAATCGATCTAGACCGTAATTTTTCCCAGCCCTACCTTAGATGGCATTCTTCGTGACCTTGATTTCTGCATTAGCTTGCAAAAGAATATATCACGATTATTCTTACTGGGTACGTGCCTAGCGAGCCATTGACGAAAACACAATCAATAAGCCACAATCTCTTTTTACCTGTTTTTTTAATGTGGGAATAATTTATCTCATCATCAATATAAGTTTTGAAAATGTGAGAAATTATGTATAAAATAATGATTTTACACAATTTGTAAGTTTTGACATCCTTTCACTATTCAATCATACCATTTTTTCCGATATAACACATAATAATATATATTTTAAATGAAAACAAGACACTTTTTAAGTGTCTTGCAGTAAGACATTTATCATTTTGCTATTTAATAAATGCGAAAAAAAGGGGGATGAGAAGAGCGAAAAAACTAAACAAAGCATTCGACCACTTCTTACTAGAAAAATTCCAACTTCTAAATCAAATGGTTGGCTCAAATTCAAGAAGAACCACCCAAAATTAGACTTGAAGCTCCACCACACTTTTTTGACACTCTCTTTGTAGTATAAATACACCAACCCCCCCCCCCCCAAAAAAAAAACAAAAACCTGGCTGAATAAGAGAGCTAGAGAAAATAATAGGCGCCAAAAGTTCAAAAATGGCGATGCATCGAGAAGTTTTATTGCTGGTTTTGGCTGTGGTGGTGTGCGAGGTGGTGGTGTCTGTTGGTGCTGATGACTCCAGCAGCATGGTGGATGCCATATGTAATGAAACACGGTACAAGGACATCTGTGTCAAAAGCCTTGGCTCTGCGGTGGGCAACTCATCGGACCCGAAGGAGATCGTAAGGATGTCATTCAAGGTGGCTAAGGACCACATCTCCAAAGCGCTGGAGGAGTCTAAGACTATCCAGGCCGCCAAGAAGCAGCCCAAGACCGCTGCGGCCTTGGAGACTTGTCGACAGGTCTGTCAAGTCTAACACTTTTTTCTGGCTTGCATCAAGATCTTTATCAGTTTTGATGTTCGATTTACATTCAGGGTAATGATATATGTCGTGTTGTAAGATAGTTTTAAATATTCTGCCTTAATTTGAATTAATGTGATATAGTATAAAGTTTTAATATTCGTCAGTTACTCTAACACAGATTCAAAATGGCACATTAACGGGATCAACATCATCTATGGCAATGTATCACATCTGTAAGAGTGATGATATATGTCTTATCACAAAGTACCCTTAAGTGTCTTACCTCATCCTAAATTAACATATTTTATAATTTAAAATCAACAAATTCTCAATGATTATACTTAATTAGAAATGACTAAACTTAAATATGCGTTGGTTACACCGATAAAGTATTAAATAACACCCTAATCAGATCAACCATATCTGTGAGGGCATATGACGCATGTATGTTAGAAATGTGGTAAATTATGAATGAAAAGACGATCTTACACAGTTTATAAGTTGCAATTTGCTTCCACTATTCAATCATAATTTTTTTTTAATTTAAAAACATTGCAATATGATTTTAGGCCAAAACAAGACACTTAAAAAGTGTTTTGTAGCAAGAAATTTATCATTTTGCTACATGTAATTTTATGAAACAAAATAATAAATATCTTGCCACAAGAAATTTTCTGAGTATCTTGTCTTGACTTAAAAAAAAAATTATAGTATCATTGATTAAATTTAGAAAATATGGTACTATTGAATATTGTAAAGAGATTATTTTATAAATTTTGTAAAATCATCCTTTTAAGAATAACTTCTTATTACCATAAAATTATGCCTATATATTCTAACGATGGCAAGATATCTATCATTTTACTTACAGTAATACATGGGTCGTGCATTATAGGTCATGGAGTACGCAGTGAACGACCTTGAGCGGACCATAAATTCGACTGCCGAATTCAAACTTGATAAGTTGGATGTCTTAGTCGAGGACCTAAGGATCTGGATCAGCGGGTCGATCACCTACCAAGATGCATGCTTCGAAGCATTCAACAATATAAACACCGAGCCAGCCAAGAAGATTAGGCAGTTCTTCAACTCCTCGAGGGAGTTGAGCAGCAATGCGCTCACTGTCGTGACTGAGTTCAAGGAGTTTCTCAAAAATTTCGACATCCAGGATCTTGGGGACCTTAGCAGCCTGCTAGGTCGCCGCCTACTCGATGAGAAGAAGCATGGGTGGGTTGCCGGTGAGCCACCCGCGTGGGTTGACAACCCCAAGAGGAAGGTCATGAATGTTCCCCTTGACCAGATCAAGCCCGATGTGGTGGTTGCCCAGGATGGTTCTGGCCAACACAAGACACTTGGTGAGGCCCTAAAACAGGCTCCCAAGAAAAGCATGGAGCCCTTCATCATCCAAATCAAGGCTGGTACCTACAAGGAGGTGAACCTTATTCCTAAAGATACTTGGAATGTTATCTTGGTTGGTGATGGGCCCGACAAGACCATCCTTACTGGTGACCGGAGCTTTAAAAGGGGTTTTACTACCTTCAACACTGCAACCCTTGGTAAGTTATGTGGTTCTGTATTGAATTCCCATGCATTCATACATGTATTACAAATTCGAATCCACGACCATACTCAAATATCCTAAATTAATCATCTAATTAGAGGATGTGGAAGTTGCATTGATACTATTGGATATAACTGTCTTACCCTTGAGATTCAATCTACAGACGATTTTTTTTGTACGGTCTTATAATGAAACTTTTGAGTTTTGACTATATATCGAATGCTATAAGAAATAAATAGACGACGGTTTAGTGAAGCATCGGTGATAATATAATCATATGACTTGGTATGCAGGTGTTGATGGAGATGGGTTCATGGCAAGGGACATCAAATTTGAGAACACGGCAGGACCAGAGGGGCACCAGGCAGTGGCCCTGCGTGTGGCAAGTGACTTCGCGGTGTTCCACAACTGCAAGTTCGATGGAGCCCAAGACACCCTCTACTCAATGAAGGGTCGTCAGTTCTACAGGGACTGCACCATCACTGGCACAGTCGACTTCATCTTTGGGAACGCCCAAGCGGTGTACCAGAACTGCCAGATCATGATCGCGAAACCCAGTCTCCACCAGGACATCGAGGTGACGGCCCAAGGCAGGACCGAGCCCAACGGACCAGGTGTGTTCGTCATCCAAGGATGTCGCATTGTCGCCACTGATGGATACAAGACATTCAAGAATAGCCCTGGTAGGTCAGCCTACTTGGGCCGGCCATGGAAGGAGTACTCGAGAACCATCATCATGAACTCGTTCATCGATGGAGCCATTAGCCCCGACGGTTGGCACCCATGGCCAGGGTCTAACGCCAACCAAACCGCATACTACGCTGAGTATGAGAACCAAGGCCCGGGAGCCGACACGTCGAAGAGGGTCACCTGGCCTGCTATTAAGAAGTTGAGCCCTCAAGATGCTGAGAGCTTTACACCGGCTAAGCTGTTTGTAGATCCTAACGTATGGATCTCCAACACTGGTGTGCCCTTCGAGGCCGGAAAATTCTCGGTTTAGAGAATAATGGAAAAGATACAAAGAGATGCTAGTAGTACGTACAGGGTAGAGGTTGCTACAGGTATATCTCCAAGTTGTAACACAGCATGCCAATAATGCAAGAAGATCCTTTGTAGATCATTTTTCCTTGTAACGTTTTTCCCCCCCTTGTACTTGTCTTTCTTTATATCAAATTTCAACCATTTTTTAATGCTTCTTTTATGTTTTTTTTAACTCTGCTAAATCTAACAACTTTATCTTTATTTCTTATTGTTAGAACACTTTAGGGTTTTAGGACATACCTAAAACGGCGAAAGCGAACTGATCTGTTTGACGCCTTTTGCTCCACGATCCGTACCCCGGTGGCTACTACAGTCCCGGTAATGCGACCACGACTCAAACCCGACACACACACGTTTTTGACTAAGAGTAGTGAGAGTAAGGAATCACAGAAATGCTGTATGATGTTGTATATATTTGTTTTTGGTCAAAACAGTTTGGGGTTTTTATATGGCACTCAGCCATAACCATTTGCTAAAAATGACTCTCTAAAAACCCTCAACTTTCCTTTATTTTAGCTTAGTGGACGTTGGCCACTAACATCTCCCACTCGGCCACTCAAACCGTAACAAATGTTTCTAAAACATTGTTTCCTCTTTTAAACGCATCATACCAGGAATGAGACGTGCGACCAGAAATAAACAAGTAGTGCTTTTGTTACGCCACCATCAGTCTAACAAAACACTTTCAAGGCTGACAACTCCCTAAACCATTCAAGACATCACCTAAGGCACACGCTGTCCCTTTATGCCTGCTGATATATCATGGTTATATTCCGAAATATAACCGCCCAGGCTGATATGGTGAATATGCCATGGTTTTCCTTAGCAACTCATAACATTACATCTCAATAAGATTGCTTTCCTAATGTGTTCCGCTGAGCTGCATAGATCTATAACTCTTGGAGTACGCATTAAAGTAGCAACATCTCATTGGGAATTCATGCCATAGCCCTAAGTCCAAGGGAATCGTTATATGAAACACCGATGTTTCAGGGATCACACAGTGACAAGGAAGGGAATCAGTTGTCACTCCACTAGGTCGACTTAAGCACACACAGTATGATATGTGTGTCATGGTATAACTCCCACTGAGGTGAGTCTGTCACTATTTATACCATGCGAATTACAAGTCCAGTTCCTCCTCAGAACTGACTCGAGTTACTCGGTTAACGTACTAAACGTAACTTGGGTACTCAAAACTCGGCTTCAGGCTTTGATATAAGGTCGTGTTATATCCGATTCACTCAGAATCTCATCTTAGACTTACTAAGGCGACTAATTCTCCACATCACTCGTACCACCTAAGGTACGATGATAATCAATATTGCACACCTAGTGCCAATATGATCAAGTCTTACCTTACTCGCAACTTAAGCGTTAGGATTGATTATCCGTGTGACAAGATAATCAAAAAGCCTAGTGACATTTAGATATGCCTAATCAAACAACCAGAGTAAAATAATGACCATTTTATACAAAAAAAAAATGTTCATTACATACTTGTCCAAACTAAAAACAGGATATTCTAATTAACTAAACTCTACGAAGACCAAGACTCATCATATGAGTTTTGAACACATCTCTGGGAGTAGGTTTAGTTAATGGATCCGCTATCATCTTAACAGTAGATAAGTATTTTACAATAACTTCTTTTGACTTTATGGCGTCTCTTACAAAATAATAACGCCTTTTAATATGCTTGGCCTTCCTATGGAATTTAGGATCCTTAGCATATTGGATAGCTGCCGTATTGTCGCACCAAATTTCTACAGGATCATTAACTCGTAGAGTAAGATCAAGATCCTAGAGAAAACTCCTCAACCAAATCGCCTCCTGAGTGGCGAGGCAACAAGCGACATATTCTGCTTCCATAGTCGATAGAGCTATGCAATCTTGCTTCTTGCTGCACCAAGATATGGCTCCCCCACCCAGGGTGAAGTCATATCCAGAGGTGGACTTAGACTCATCCAAGTCTCCACCCCAGTCAGCATCAGTGTACCCCCTCAACTTTAGGTCTCTTCCTTGGTAGCAAAGTACCAAGCCAGTAGTTCCTCGAAGATAACGCATTATCCTCTTGACGGCTTGCCAATGAGCGTTCCCAGGGTTGCTTTGGTAACGACTTACCAAACCAACCGCGAAGCAAATGTCAGGCAGCGTATGTCACATGGCATACATTAGGCTTCCGAATGCACTAGCATAAGGGACACTACTCATTTTCTGTTTTTCCTCATCTGTTGTTGGACATTGTTCTAAACTCAAGGTCAAGCCCTTGTCAATCGGAGTATCAACAGGTTTGGAATAATGCATCCGAAACCGTTCCAAGACTTTCTCAATATATGCCTTTTGGCATAAACCGATAAGTTTCCTAGAACGATCTCTGATTATTTCCACCCCTAGGACATACCTAGCTTCACTCATGTCCTTCATCTCAAAGATAGAGGACAACCACCGCTTGGTGGCATTGATCATCTCCAAGTCACTCCCAGCTAGTAGAATGTCATCTCATACAAAGTAAGAAACATAATTCCTACTTTTGTCTTCTTGACATATACGCAGTGGTCTTCTGAGACCATGGTTAAGCCAAACGCAGTAATGGCCTCATGGAATCTGAAGTACCACGCTCTTGAAGACTGTTTGAAGCCATATATAGATTTTTTAAGACGACAAACTTTGTCTTCTTGCCCTTTTGATACGAAACCAAAAGGTTGTACCATATATATCTCTTCCTCAAGGGACCTATTTAGGAAAGCAGTCTTCACATCCATCTGGAACAATTCTAAGTCCAGATGGACAACTAGTGCTAGAAGTAGGCGAATAGAGGCTAATCTCAGCACAAGAGAAAATGTTTCCTCATAGTCTACTCCCTCAACTTGGGTGTAACCTTTCGCCACCAACCGGGCTTTGAACTTATCAATTGACCCATCCGCCCGACGTTTTACTTTGAAAACCCACTTGTTTCCAATGGCTTTACGTCCAGGAGGAAGGTTGACTAGATCCCAAACTTCATTCCTGGCCATTGAGTCCAACTCATCCCTTATGGCATCCATCCATTCTTCCTTATTTGGTGAGTCAACAACCTCTACATAAGAGGTGGACTCTTCTATTTCCAAAGGCATGCAGAAGAAAGTGTTCTCTTCGATTTGAAAAAATCGGCGAGGAACTCTTTCGCGCTCACCCCTTTGGGTTATGCTAGGACCTGGTTGCATTGTCTGTTCAGGTTCCGAATCTTCTCTCCCCCTTTTCCTTCGAGGTACCAAACCTTGAATAGGAGAAGTCCCTTGAGGCACAGAACCTCGAATAGGGGAGATGCCACTCCCACTACCCCTTGGGGTGTGGGCTGGTGAGTACGAGGACTATCCTCATTTCCGTTAACGGGAGATTAAGGGTCTTCCTCGTTCTCGAGTTGGGTATCCTGAGCAGACAGGCTCCCTTCAGCAGGAATAATGGGTACACTCCCACTATCTCCAGCATCAGGGATAAATTCCCTATCCTCGGTGATACGGTTAGTGTACATATCCTCCCCTTCACCGAGAGGTAGGTTTTGTTGTAACTCATACAACTGGAAGTCCTGTTTGACTTCACCAATAGTTGGGAACTCATCCTCAAGAAAGTTGACATTTCGGGAATCAATTTCCTTCATGCCGCCACTAGGATGTTATCCGTACATTAAATAACCTTTTGAATGTTCAGGGTATCTAATAAAGACCATCTTGGTAGCTCTTGGACCAAGTTTGCCATATCTATGAGTCGGGTTATGCTCATAGCCTCCCGACCCCCATGGTCGTAGATGGTCCAAAAGAGGTTTCCTACCATTCCACAACTCATATGGAGTAGTCGAAACGCTCTTACTGGGTACTCGGTTTAAGATGTAAGTTGCTGAAAGCAACGCATCACCCCAGAAGCTAATTGGGAGATTAGCTTGAGCCATCATGGACTTGACCATGTCAAGTAATGTACTATTCCTACGCTCAGCAACACCATTTTGTTGTGGAGTGTAAGGAATCGTAAGATGTCTAACTATACCCTTTTCCTCACAAAAACCCTTGAACATATCAGAGAGGTATTCGCGACCACGGTCGGTCTGAAGAGTCTTAATTCTTCGATCCAACTTAGTTTCTACATCTGATACGAAGCGTTTGAACACATCTAAAGCTTCATGACGATGTGATAACAGATAAACATATCCGTATCTTGAGTAATCGTCAATTAAAGTGAGGAAGTAAATGGCACCATTATGTGCCTTTACATTCATAGGTCCGCAAGTGTCGGAGTGAATGAGGTCTAAGGTACCAAGCGCCCTAGAAGCCTTACCAAAAGGTTTCTTGGTTGCCTTGCCAGCTAAACAAGGTTCACATTTAGGTAGCCTAACTTTAGTAAGCGATCCTAATAGACCTTCTTTAGCTAGTCTAGTCTTTCTTTCTTGACCAATATAGCCCAGTCTAGCATGCCAAACAACAGAATCATGGTCTGAATCAACAGATGACACACAAACGGAAGACGTATTATTACTATAATATTCATTATCCAAGTCCAAAACAAGGAAATCATCTACCAAAGATGCGTGGCCAAACAAATTGCCATTATAAAAAATGTCTAAACCGTCAATACAAGAAACAAACTGAAAACCTAATTTCATCAAAGAGACATAAGACACTAAGGAACACGGACTCCAGGCGCATAGAGAGTGTCGTGAAGAAGTAACGAATTCCCTCCATGCAACTTAAGCCGATACGTTCCGACTCCTAGAACGTCATCTACAGTGCCATTTCCAAGAGTCACAGTTTGCAACCCCACCGGACAAGGGTGAAAGTCTACAAACCCAACTCGGTCTCGAACTACGTGCTTGCTTTTTAGCAATACCGCCTTTAGGACCAAGTGAGGGATGAAGACTCTTCTTCTTCCCTCGTCTAAACTTGTTGCCCTTAGGCTTGTCCACCCTGGCCACTAAAGCTACAGGGGGAGGAGCGCAGGCCTTCAAGCGCTCATCTTCCAGCTCAAGGTGTTTGGTGATGTCGGCGAAAGTCTTGATGCTCTCGTTGTGAGTCATCATGGTGATGAACGATTTCCATTTTTCGTCCCCAGCGGGAAGTGCACGGAGCACATTCGTCCGCTGGTCGCGTTCGGAAATGTCCACACCAGCAGCTTTTAGGTCACGTAGCCTGGCCTGCAAAGTTCGCACATGCTCGGTTATACTTCGGTTCGAGTCTATCGTGTACTTCATCCACTTAAGATGCAACGCACGAAGCCTCGTTTCCGAAGTTTAACCGTACCTGAAGCGGATATTATCCCACATTTCCTTAGCAGTGGGATAAACTTCAAACTCACATATAAGGTCGTTATGCATGCAGAAAGGCATAGTATAACGTGCCTTACGGTCCTTTTTGCACCAATCTTGGTACGCAACCAAGCTAGCTTTATACTCATCAGTATGAGTAATATCCTTGTCATCCTTGTCTCTAGTCAAGGGTGCGGACATTGTGGTTGTGAGGTGCTCTAACACCTCACATTGTTCCAGAAGAAACTGAATCTTCCAGCGCCACATGTCATAGTTGGACCCATCCAACTTTTCATTGGTGGTCAACTCACCAATCATAGAGGTCTTAGAAGCCATATCTACAATTTAAAAAAAAAATGGACATCAGGCATATCTTGTACGTAATCAAAGAAAACTCAAGATTATAATTCATGTTATATGTTCGAAAATTTCGTTAAGCTCATAATCATCACATATTCCATGAATCCAAAAATGAGATATTTTGATTATTAAGATTCCACAATAAACACATTCTCATGGATACAATGTTAAATCACATTAACATTCCATACTTTATCATCACATAGATGTTTTAGAATTTATGCAAAACATATTTGCACAAACACAACAACATAAAACACATTTATTCATGTTAAAATGGGAAAGAACTAATCTTTCATATATTAATCGAACACATAGCGATATATATATATATATATATATATATATATATATATATATATATATATATATATACATACA
>JACYFF010003369.1:82877415-82889870 GCA_017589665.1 Selenicereus undatus
CAAGGGGAAACTCTACCCCACAGACCCTATATATAAGGGGGTCGAGGGCCTTGTTTCATACAGAAAAAGAAGAACAAACACATTGAGAGAGTAAGGTTATTTGAGCGAGAATACAATTGAGAGTATTGTAATTCTGCTCTTGATCACTGAAGTGATTGTGGTGTAATACTCTGCTCATAGTGAAATTTGTCGGTGTGCTGTCGCCGTCCGTGGTTTTTCCCACATTGGGTTTCCACGTAAAAATTCTCTGTGTCCTTTATTCTTTTCATTCTTGTGTTGTGTTCTTGGTTGGATTTTGTTTGCGTTGTCACATCCTATTATCCTGGCTTAATTCCTAACAAGTGGTATCAGAGCGAGGTTATAGGATGTCTTCAATCATGAAGGTGGACATACAGAAATTCGACGGGGAGATTAGCTTTAATCTCTGGAAGGTGCAGATGAGGGCGGTCCTCATTCAGCACGGGCTGTGGAAGGTCCTGCAGGGGCCTCACGTCAAACCCGCAGGCACAACGAATGAAAAATGGGCTGAGGAGCAGCAGAAGAGGCGTGGAAAGTTGACAGCAGAGGAATGGGAGGAACTGGAACTGAAGGCAGTTTCAGCTATACAATTATGTCTGGCACCTCACGTGCTCCGCGAGGTTCTTGATAAGGTAACTGCTGTTGACCTCTGGGCTAGGCTAGAAGAATTGTATATGACAAAGAGTCTAGCCAATAAGATCAGGCTAAAAGAAAGGTTGTACACCTGTCGTATGGCTGAAGGTACGCCTGTCCAGAAACATCTGAATGATTTCAATTCAATTTTAGTTGATTTGGAAAGTCTGGACGTAAAAATTGACGATGAGGATAAAGCCATCTTGCTAGTTGTCTCACTACCCCCTTCATATAAACACTTTAAAGAAATCATGCTGTATAGTAACACGGATACTATATCATTTGAGAATGTCAAGGCTAATCTTCTTTCAAAAGAAAAATTTGACCATGACATTCATGCTGACCAGGGTGAAGGACTGGTTGTTAGGGGTAGGACAACTGAGAAGAAGGGGAACGGTAATAGAAAGAAGAGTCGTTCTAAATCAAGGAATCCTCATACTAATAAAACCTGCCACTTCTGCAAAAAATTGGGTCACATAAAGGCTAATTGTTGGAAGTTAAAGAACAAGAATGAGGAAAAGGGGAATACTGCTACTGTTGACTGTGTGGTAGAGTCTGAGTCAGATGGGGATGTTCTACTTGCTACTTCATTAGCTACCACTTCTGGGAAAGGGGTGGATGACAATTGGGTTTTGGATTCTGGTTGCACGTTCCATATGTGTCCTCATAAGGATTGGTTTGTCACTTATGAGTCTGTGGATTCTGGGGTGGTACTTATGGCCAACGATGCTGAATGCAAAGTTGCAGGGATAGGTACAGTTCAGATCAAAACCCATGATGGCACTATTAGAACGTTGTCTAAAGTACGTCATATTCCTAACATGACTCGTTGCTTGATTTCCCTGGGTACTCTTGAGTCTAATGGATGCAGGATCGTCATGGAGAATGGTGTCCTAAAGGTGGCTAAAGGAGCCATGGTAATGATGAAGGGACTGAGGCAGGGCAGTCTCTACATCTTGCAGGGAGCCACAGTTACAGGAGTAGCTGCTGTAGCTACAGCAGATGAAACAAAGCTATGGCACATGAGGCTGGGCCATATGAGTGAGAAAGGGATGATCATTCTAGGTAAGAAAGGTTGTCTTGGTAAAACTAGTACGGGTAAGTTGGACTTTTGTGAACACTGTGTATTTGGGAAACAGAAAAGGGTAAGTTTCTCAAAGGCTAGTCACCGTACTCAGGGGGTCCTGGATTATATTCATTCTGATTTGTGGGGTCCCTCTAAGGTACCTTCGATGGGAGGTAAGCGTTACATGTTAACTTTTGTTGACGATTTCTCACGAAAAGTTTGGGTGTATTTCTTGAGACAGAAGAACGAGACATTCTCTATGTTCAGAAAATTCAAGGCTCTGGTTGAGAACCAGACTGGCAGAAAGATCAAGAAACTCATGACTGATAATGGTCTGGAGTTTGTTGAATCTGAGTTTGAAGAGTTCTGCGCAGCAAACGGCATAGCTGATAAACCTATATTTTACACGCTTTTAGGCCTGATTTTTACTTCTTAACTCGGCAGTTTACGGTATAATTTTGTGAGTTTAGAGGTCGATTAATCATTGTTTATCTCAAATCTGCCTAAAAACCGTGTTTTTATGTTTTCAGGGGTTACACTTGAATAAATGAGGAAAACAAGCTACTGTCGCGAAAATGGGAGCTAAAAGGGAGGATTTCAAGCCAAAAGGGGAGTGGCACGGTGTCACCATGCCAGGCAGGCTAACCGTGCCACCCCAGGAATCGAGAGTTCGCCAGGCAGCAATTCGGCACGGTCCGACCGTGCCTATGGGCACGACCGTGCCACACCTGATTCCCACAGCCCCTAGCCTTTAGCGTGGCACGGTCAGGCCGTGCCATATGGCACGACCGTGCCACTTTAGTAATTTGCGATTAATCGTGTTTTCCGGTTGTAATGAGGGGGTTAATCAGTTTTAGTTTTTCCTGAATACTCTTCTCTATCGTTTTAGGCGATTTCTAGGGCTCTTGGGTCTTTCGGATTGTTGCTATTGGATTGAAGTTTAGATCAATATTTGTTTACGCTTCTGATTTAATATTGTCGCAGATTGTTCAGGGTACATTTCTCTACCCCTTTTTCTTCGTTTTAATTCAAGTTCTATATTCCTTGACATGTTATTGTTCTTGATTGAGATGTTGTTTAGAATCATGTTTAGCGGCTAAATTCTTTAATCTTGGATTGGGTGTAGCCCCTATGGTGTGAATTGGGTGCTTGATTCTAGGTTTTTATGAATTTTGTCTAAGGTTTGATTGAACTTTCACTTTGCACGCCAAGTGTTCGATGAATTGCCTGAGAGGGTAAATTCTATGTCCTTAATTAGGGTATAAGAGACTAACGAGAGTTGGGTCCTTTACCTAGAGCGGCTTTGTGAACAATCGAGTTCTTGACATGAGAATAGTTAGGAATCCGATTGGGAATTGAGATTACGTTATCTTGTGGTTTGGTTGTCCTGGTTTCATGAGAATAGATAACTAGGATAATTTAATCAGTCTGATGACCTTCGAGAGAAGGCGCAGATGCACCTAATTGGTAATCATTCCATTTCAATTATTCTGCAGGCAGATTCACACTACCTAGTCTGTTTTCCAATGAACGTCATAGTGTGGTGAACCCCAATCCAGGATTTCTCTCATTATTTGACTTAAAACCTTATAGAATTAGAGTTTGTCAACCCACTTCACTAGACCTAGCCTAGATTAAGTGTCAAAGATTGCCTCGGTGATTGAAAACCAAGTTCCCTGCGGATACGACCCGTACTTGCCTTTGCTGGCTACAGTCGGCACCGTGCACTTGCGGTACATTTATAACACAACAAGTTTTTGATACGGCATCCCCGATATTGAAAACACAACTAGACAAGTGGGAGGGTCAATCATGGAAGACTAAGAATGTAGGATGATGATAATACATAAATCAGGACTGGATTGTAAAATCACAATGGACTATTGGGGTTAGAACTGAGGTCTAAAATGACAGACTGGAGATGAATATCTATCACGCACATTATACTTATATACGAGCTAATAGCCAAGGTATCGGAGATTAAGACTGATCTAAATAGTACAAAACTCCCCTAAATTCAAAAGGAAAAGAAAAATTTATACAAAAAGAAGGAGAATTGAAAAAAATGACACAAAAAAAATGAAAATTTCACAAAAACAAGAATAAAAGGGGAGATGACGACCCCACCCCCACACCTAAATCTCACAATGTCCTCATTGGGAGCCGGGAGTCATCACCAACACACAAAAATAAAGAAAACAAAATCAAACACAAGACATACAAAAAAAACGACACATATATACACAAGCAAACACACTCTACCAAAAACACATTCTCACCCAAACAAAAACAAGATCACACATATATACAAACTAACACCACCAAAAATATCGATAAACCAACCCATCAACACCACCAAACGCAACTCACAAATATCCAGAAAAACACAAAAATGGTGATCATAGCCATCAACGGCTCAACAACATCCAAATGTCAGCACAAGATGATCACCAACAAAAACACAATCCTAATATTCACAACTAAAAAAAAAACAAAAAGAGAGAAAATAAAAAGAAATAAAAAAAAGGAGAAGAAGGGGGGAAGAGTGAGAACGAGTATACCAGGTCGGGTACTGAATGTACCCGAACTTTGTCACAGCGGCTTAAGGAGCATCAGCCACTCCTTGCCTCTCAAGATGCGAGTCGTCAACTCGGATGCAGTCAAAGCTCTCAGAAGCTTATCGTGTGCCTTCGCATGCATCTCAAAATAGTGTGAATAAGAGAACACGAGTAAGGATGGAGCAAACAAAGTTAGTGCCCTCTTAAACTCATCAAATGCTATAGAAAAATCAAAATCATTATCAAAGAAAGTAGTCCATTCAATTTTTCTAGGCATGTCATCTAGGTATGCACAATAAGGGTCCAAGGAGGGATTATACCCTCGAATGTCACCTAGAGACTCATGGAATGCATGCAAGGGGGAGGGCGTGGTGGAAAGGAAAGGGGATGAAATAGGGGGTCAAGTCAAGTGGCTTGGTGCAAATGGGATCAATATGCTCAATGCTAGGAGCTGCACTAACCCTCACATCATCACTATACAAATCCTGATAAGAGGGCTCTAATAGTGCAATATCGCCCAACCAATCAAGCAAATCATCCTCAACAAAACTAGCGCCACCCCTAGGAGACTCATCTATCTCTAACCCCGTGCACTGAGCTAAAGGGAGGGGAGTGGAAAGTAAGCTCAAGACACCTTCAGTAGTGTCGCTAGGTGCGCTAAGCAATGATGGAGTGACGAATGGTAAGGATGTCAAGGAAGGATCAGTCACTTCCCCTAGGCCGGCCAAAGGTGAATCAGCCATAAAATCAGGCTCGAAGGGAAGAGAAGATTCATAATCATCATAGAGACTGACCTCAAGTCTAAGAGAAGATGGACTAGGGGCGGTCTCATGCAATAGGTCAGTCTCCCTCATCTTACCTTCAAAACACTCAAGTCGCTCATTCATTGTCCCTATCATGGCATTAAGCTCAGCATAACATTCATCAGAAATATCAGAATAAGGACAAGAATTCACATCATGGTCCAAAGAGTGACAATAAGAGCACACAGGAGGAGAATAAACATGAAAATCATAGGGAGTGGGGGAAGGGCACTCAAAAGACTCAATAGCCTGCTCGTGGTGCCACTGATACCAAGCCAATGACTCAAATAGATCCCACATATCATCAACATCTAAGTAACACATACCACCATGACACATGGACTCAAGGGTGGCTCGGGTCTCATGTGTTATCCCCTCAAGCACAACATCGCATATTTCCCATTTCTCATAATCAAAAAGCACATATTGAGCACGAAAATCATTCAACCGAGACAAATATTGCCAAAAAGGTTCATGCTCAAACTGAGGTAAATGGAAAATAGTCATCTTGAATTTTATTTTTATTTTTTTTGAAATTTTTGATTTTTGAATTTTTTTTTTTTTATTTTCTAAAAGGCCTAGTCTCGAATTATCAAGTAAACCCCGATATTGAAAAACGCCAACTCCCCGGCAACGGCGCCAAAAACTTGTTACAGAAAAAGTTTTAATATTTATAAACCCCAAGTGCAAGGTGTATCGTTGAGTACTTGGGGTGTCGTCCGCAGGGAGTTGTGTTTCCAACTACCGAGGCTAACTAAAGCGTCTCAATCTAGGCAGGATCGAAGGTGAAGGAAGAAGGACTAAACTACTAAAACAAACAAACAAAAAGGGACTTGGGTTTATGATTTCACCAAGTGATGAACCAGTTAATCAAGACGAGTCCTAACCTACCCAAACTACATCACGAACTAGAGATGGTCGGTTGCACCATCAGAGACCACCCAAGCCCTCTCTCAAGGGTCATGAGCTAGTCTAATTCGCGTAACCACCTACTTTCGTGAGGTTAGTCGAATTAGACCACAAAACTAGCAACCCTGAACCTAACTCGATTCGGATACTACTTTCGTGTCCCGAACTCAGCTATTCCCTCTCCCACACTAGCTAATTGACCTCACCTCTCAGCATAAGTCAATCGCCCAAAAATATGGATGAAAGCTCTCTCAAGCATTTCATCGAACACTTGGCGGGCGTGAGGAAAAACTCTAGGTTCTAGGCATAGATTGGGTATGGTTAGGCCACATACAAGACTAATTAGCCATCAAGAAGCTAATCACAATCCAAGCCCACAAAATCTAACAACTAAACATCACAAACACAACAAAACCTAAACTAACAAACAAGTGCAAGAACACGAAGAACAAAACAAAGAGAATCAAATAAAACGAATCTAAACAACTAAATAACATAAATTAACAATGGAAACCAAACAAATAAACTGAACACAATCTAAACTAACATAATCAAAATAAGAACAAACAATGACCAAATTGAAATAAGTGGAGAAAGAGAGAAGAAGGCTTATAGATTGATGGAAGGAACTTCAAATCCAATTGCTTGAATCCAAGAACAATCCAATACAACCCTAATCTAATCCTCCCAATGGAGTTTTTATTGGCTAAAACCTAAACTAAACTACCCTAAAAATCGCCTGGAAGAACCCCCGAGCGACCCCCCAAGCAAAAACGCCCGAAGGGGCATAAATAGAAGAAATCGCGAAACCGGACGAAACCCCGGGAGGCACGACCGTGCCATGGTGGCACGACCGTGCCATGTGGCACGGCCTCACCGTGCCACTTCACTGGTGGCACGGTGGTGGTCCCCCGGTTTTGCCGGTTCTCGTCGGTTTTCGCTGCTTTTCTTCGTTTCGTCCCGTATTCGTCCCTTTTCGCGACGTTTGCTTGATTTGGAGTTGTTTCCTGCAAAACATAAATAAAACAAGTAAAAATCCTAAAGATTAAGTTATTATACGAGCAAAAAGTGGGTGAAAGAGGCATGTAAAATGGGTGAATTTGTCGTTCATCAATAGCCAGGCACAAAACCTTGGTCGGAAAACCACAACAGAACGGGGTTGCAGAACGAGTCAACAGGACATTGTTAGAGAAAGTACGGAGTTTGCTTTCAACTGCCGGGCTTTGGGATCGCAAAGCTCTGTGGGCTGAGGCTATTTCTACAGCCTGCTATCTGGTGAACCGATCACCACACTCCTCTATCGAGTTTCAGATTCCAGAAGAAGTATGGTCAGGTAATCCTGTTGACTACTCTAATCTCAGGGTATTCGGGTGTCCTGTATATGCTCATGTAAATGAGAGGAAACTAGCACCTAGAGCTGTTAAATGTATGTTTTTGGGGTATGCTAGTGAATCTAAGGGGTACCGTATGTGGTGTCCCGATTCTAAGAAAGTAATACAAAGTAGGGATGTTACTTTTAATGAGTCTGAGATATTATCTTCTGGAAAGAATGTTGTTGTCCCTTCTACTGGTGCAGGTACTCAGCAAGACACCAGCATAGAGGTGGAGGTGGAGACTACTACAGTTCAAGGTGGAGCTGTTGAGGGGACAATAAGGGAAGCCCAGGTCACTGAGCCTGGGGCTATCAGCACTAATCAACCTCAGGAGGAGGTTGATCACTCTATAGCACGTGATCGTCCTCGCAGGGAGATCAGGAGACCGGCCCGGTACAACGATGATGAAGGGCTGATAGCATATGCACTTTCAGTCGCAGAGGAAGTGCCAGAAGGTACTGAACCTTCAAACTATACTGAAGCCATCACCTGCCCAAGTTCAACCAACTGGCTTCTGGCTATGCAAGAAGAAATGGAAAGTCTGCAAAGAAACGGGACTTGGGAGTTATGTAACCTGCCTAAAGGTCGACGAGCTTTAACTGCCAAATGGATATACAAGAAGAAGGAGGGCATTCCTGGGGTAGAGGATGCAAGGTGGAAAGCAAGGTTGGTTGTTCGAGGTTGCAACCAACGGGAAGGTATTGACTACAATGAGGTTTTTTCTCCTGTAGTTAGACACACCTCTATTCGATTACTGTTATCCATTGTGACATTGTTTAACTTGGAGTTGGAACAGCTTGATGTAAAAACAGCCTTCCTGCATGGTGAGCTAGAAGAGGAGATTTATATGAGGCAACCTGAAGGGTTTGCCGTTCCTGATAAGGAACACATGGTATGTAAGTTGAAGAAGTCCTTGTATGGACTCAAGCAGGCTCCTAGGCAGTGGTATAAACGTTTTGACACGTTTATGATTGATAAAGGCTACATACGTAGCAGATATGATAATTGTGTGTATTCTAAACAATATGGTGATGGGTCCTTTATATATCTACTACTGTATGTTGATGACATGCTAATTGCATCTAAAGATAAAAACCTGATTAGCATGCTAAAATCTCAACTCAGTAAGGAGTTCGAGATGAAAGACTTGGGTGCAGCAAAAAGGATACTGGGCATGGAGATCCACAGGGATCGAAAGGGGGGAAAATTATACTTGTCTCAGGAAAGATACCTTGAGAAGGTATTGAGTAAATTCAATATGAGGGACTGCAAGGCAGTGTCAACCCCTCTTGCTGCACATTTTAGATTGTCTGCGGAATGTTGCCCGCAAACAGAAGAGGACATTAATAGAATGTCCAATGTACCATACTCTAGTGCTGTAGGGAGTTTAATGTATGCCATGGTTTGCACTAGACCAGACTTATCACATGCTGTGAGTGTGATAAGTAGATATATGCATAACCCTGGGAAGGATCATTGGGAGGCTGTGAAATGGATCCTACGGTATGTGAAGGGAACTGTGGGGAAAGGGCTGGTATTTGATAAAAACAAGGCTGCTACTTCTGATGTAGTAGGGTATGTTGACTCTAATTATGCAGGTGATTTGGATAAGAGGAGGTCCATATCTGGATACATTTTTACCATGTGTGGGGGCGCCATCTCTTGGAAAGCGTCTTTACAATCTGTTGCAGCTCTGTCTACAACAGAAGTTGATTATATTGCTGCCACTGAAGGAGTGAAGGAGGCTACCTGGCTAAGAGGACTGGCAATAGAGCTTGGAATACCACAATCTGTTACTATGGTACACTCCGATAGTCAGAGTGCCATACATCTGACAAAGAATGATGCCTACCACTCGAAGACCAAACATATCAGTGTCAAATATCATTATGTGCGAGACACAGTTGCTGCAGGAGAAATAATGGTGAAGAAAGTTCACACCTCAGAGAATCCTGCTGACATGCTTACCAAGCCACTACCTATAGCTAAGTTCGAGCATTGCTTGGACTTAGTGGGAGTTCACAGTCATTGAAAGCCCTGCGGGGCATAGCCCCATAGGGGGCATCACCCTTTGGGGTGTGACGACGACGACGGTAATTGGAGACTGAAGATTTTGGTCCAAGGTGGAGATTGTTGGGCTTTATGGCCCAAAATCTCGAGTTTTGGCACGGGGTGACCATGCTGCATGGGCACGGGCGTGCCGCGTCGAAGAAGACCGAAGAACGGAGCGGACAGAAAATCGGCACGGGGTGCCCGTGCCAGGGCAAAAAGTCATGCCGCCTTGAGATGGCGGCTAGGGTTCGCGTTGGTGTCAGTTTTTTGGAAGGTGGCGGCTAGGGTTGTCAAGGGGAAACTCTACCCCACAGACCCTATATATAAGGGGGTCGAGGGCCTTGTTTCATACAGAAAAAGAAGAACAAACACATTGAGAGAGTAAGGTTATTTGAGCGAGAATACAATTGAGAGTATTGTAATTCTGCTCTTGATCACTGAAGTGATTGTGGTGTAATACTCTGCTCATAGTGAAATTTGTCGGTGTGCTGTCGCCGTCCGTGGTTTTTCCCACATTGGGTTTCCACGTAAAAATTCTCTGTGTCCTTTATTCTTTTCATTCTTGTGTTGTGTTCTTGGTTGGATTTTGTTTGCGTTGTCACATCCTATTATCCTGGCTTAATTCCTAACAGAGTCGAATTTTTTTTTTTTGGGTGCAGAAGAGGGGACTGAGTCCCGTTAAGAACCTTTTATTGATTCACAATCATCCTCGGGGACTTAACCCCTATACAGTCTGCAAACAAAGTAGCTAGGACCTCATGGGGAGGTTCATTAAACAAAACAAAGTCACAACTAAGCTCTATACCTATATTTGTCAAAGTGTCCGCCACTTGATTCGATTCTCTATAGCAATGGGAGACTATCGCATCCCACTCTTTGGATTCGAGTAGCCCCTTGCAGCGTTGGATAATCGCGTGATGACGAGCATTGCACCGCAGGTTTCCTGTTAGCATCCCCACAACTAACATGGAGTCCACCAGCACCACAAGTTTCTTGAACACTTTTTCCTTCGCTATTAGGAGACCACGTAAAACCACTCGTAGCTCCGCCCTGACCGAAGAACACACCACTATTCTCTCCGCAAAACCTCCAGGCCATTCACCATTCCATCCCCGGAAGACGTCCCCACCTCCAGCCACACCAAGTTCTTTCTTGAAGCTCTATCTGTGTTCAAAGCAATTCTACTATATGGTGCATATTCCCAGCCCACTAAGATTTCCTCTCTCGCGCGCCCAGCCCGGGTAAACCGTACGTCTTTAGTGAGCACAGCCTTAGCGGTTTCCACAAATCTCATGTTAAGATAACGAATTTTGTGAAGGGAGATGCTCGCAGACCTTCCAAAGCACCTCTCATTCTTCCACCTCCATCGCCACCAAATGATGGTCGTGAACTTCATGTGCCATAGGGAGTCGTGGGCCGAGTGTTTAATATTTCGAAGGATCCAATCCTTCAAATCAAGAGAAGAGTCCTGCACGTTAGAATTTAATCCGATTCGAATTATTTTTTTTTATGATAGTAATTTTGTATGATTTTTTCCATCTGGATTTATTCTGTCTACCTATCAATGTAATAACATGCACTTTTTATCCCTTCAATAGAATATTTGAATATTTAATGCTAAATTAGAGGAGACTGACAAGTGGCAAGAAGATAGATAACATTGATTGTCTAGTTGGCAGTGGAATGAGACTAAGAGTCTAAGACAGACAAACACACACACACACACACACACACACACACACACACACACACACACACACACACACACACACACACACACACACACACACACACACAGAGACTCGGCTAAGCAACTAATTGAGGGTATGTGCTAGGAACTTAGGGTTAAGACCTAAGGGTAGACTTTAGATTTGTAAAATTTCATATTTGAAGTTTAAAACTTCAGAAAATAGTCACATCTAATTGAAAAATCGGATCGATTGTTATCTTCCTTTTGAATCCGATCCGAATCCGACTTAAATTTGAATTATTTTTTTTGGACCCAGACTCGAATATTTTTTCTTGGATCTAAATCGAATTATTTTGCCTTAAATCAAATCGGATATATCTCAAACTCGGATGTGATTGACATCTCTATAGATGCCACAAGTGATGCGCTAGCTTCGTAAAGAAACGTGCATGAAGAAAGTTGGAATGAAAATTGAGCAAATCGGACAGGCTCGATTGGAAATATTTGTTAATCCCACATGAGAGTGACCCCTTTAAAATTTAGATTAATCCAAAATTGTACACACTTAAGTTGTGTTCTGTAATAGAGGTTGTAGTAGAAGTTAGTGATTTTTAGTGGTTAAAATATTATGGACCACTACTTAAAAGTGTTCAATAAAGTAGTGGATGAGGTAGTGGTTAGTGATTTATATTGTATTTTTCAAAAGCTAATGAAAGTAACTTTTAAGAACCTCTACCTAGTGCTTGCATTGTAAATTACAAAATTCTTCTTTTTATTTACTAAAAACCTTTCTTTATTGTGCCCTTTTTAATCGTTTTACATAAATCTGCTACTTCAACAGTTACATAAATCGCTTGTTGAATAGCTAACCACTAACCATTAGTGAGTCACAGCTAATCACTAGTAAAACTGCTAACACCTAGTAAAATAAATAACTATTACCAAAATAGTTAATTTTACCGAACACGCTCTAAATTTGTACATATTAACCTAAGTTTTAAACTGAATTTTATGCACGACAATTTAAAATTTGTTTGATTTAAATTTGAGCTGACCCAGATTTGTATGTAATTCGAATTGTATTGATGAAAGAATGACTAAAACGTAACATGGATCAAACTATTTTATTTGTCGAAGGCCTATGTGTTATAAACATATTTGATGAATAGAAAGTATATTGTAGGATATTAGAATATATTTGATCAGTTAAAAGCAAATCAGAGCAAATTTAAGCATATTGAAATATTTTTAACTAATAGCTATCAAATTAGAGCAATCTAAATTTTTTTTTAAAATAAATTAAAACAGACCAAAACAAATAGACCCTGAATCAACTTAGATTCATGGAACAAT
>JACYFF010003369.1:82919943-82932656 GCA_017589665.1 Selenicereus undatus
ATATATATATATATATATATGTATGTATGTATGTATATGTATGTATGTGTGTATATATATGTATATATGTATGTATGTATGTATGTATACACACACACACACATACATATAGAGAAACTTGAAGCTATCAAAAAGGCAAAAACTTAGACGTAAAGAAGAACAAAATTCCAAGGCCTGGGGATTCTTTTCCAAGGAGGGAATGATCAGTATGTTTGTTTACCAAAAGTCACAAAACAGTACAGCCCTCATTGGGGCCCCAAAAAAATATAATAAAAAAGAAAATGATTCAGGGGAAGATGAAAGCAGAAACTAGATTCATTTTTATGAACCAATTCAATTCAAATCAGGAAAGTTATTCAGTGGAAAGTTTTGCTAATTTGTTATAGTTCTCATTTGTTGATACAAGCGTAAAGGACCTGCTATGTTGAGTTCATTGAATTGTGATACAAGCAATTTAATGCACGATAGCTTAAGCAGGTTGCTTCTGGAAAAAATGTAAACTGTGGATATGGGATCTCGACACTAAGAACACACCCGTCAGCAATTACGCAAAAAATATAGTACTTAATTACAACAGCAGAGCCCCTGGGTCCACGTTTATAGTATTAAGAATAGACATTTACGCAATGATCCTCTGTGTTTCAGTAGACTTTTTAGTTTTCATTTTGAATATTTTATATCAACGACATTTAACGGAGTCTGACTAAATTTTAAGGACAGATTCGATGGAATGAGCAAGTGGAGATGCAAAATGACTAACAGTCAGCCAAAAAAACTATGTAAAAAGCATCCAACTTCTAAATTACACAGAACACAATCATCTTCTTTGTCCTTCTACATTTACTCAACCTATGCTTTATTCATCCTGAGCTCCACATTCACACAGCTACTCAAACAAAGTGTTTGTCAACTAAGGCATTTTTACAAACACATGGTGTGCATACTCGGGAAACAGTTCAACCGCCAGCAATTCCCACACCAAGGAAGCCATACATAGCAATTCCCACAATCTACCAAGGAAGCCAACATCCGAAACCCCCATTTCAAATAGTCCCCATCAAACCCAGACATTCACACCCATTATCCAAATTCGTAGAATTACCTTGCTGATTTCGTCAAAAAGGGACGCGGAAAGGAAGAAACAAGCTTGAGGGTTTCGTTGATGACCAAGATGTCCACAACTGCCACAAATCAACCACAACACATAGTAGGGTTACTCTTAGACACACAAAGAGGAAGAAAGAGAGAACCAGACAGAGAAGCTCCATCAATTCATTCGCTTACCTCCCAAATTGTTGACCTAAGCCCTGCAATTTGATCCCAACAATGGCGCGAGGTTTCGCCAGAGACAGACGAGGGTAGGAGAATGGCGTCAGCGAGAAAGGAAAACCACCGCGGAACTTATTTTGGCATCAGTTTGTGACGAAATTTAATTCCATCTCCAAATTTCGTCTTTGTTAGAGACGAAAATATTTATTCGTCTATTATTTCGTCTCTATCAGAGACGAAAATTTATATTTGTCTCAGATTTCGTTTCTGATAGAGACGATTAATTTTTTTCGTCTCTAAGAACAATAATTCGTCGCAGATTTTATTTTGTGACGAAAATTTTTTTTCATCGCCAAGAATTCGTCGCAGATTGACCGCCTTTTTGTAGTGATATATATATATATATATATATATATATATATATATATATATATATATGTATGTATGTATGTATGTATGTATGTATGTATGTATGTATGTATGTATGTATATAGTCAATTATCATTAACGTATGAATTAAAAGAGAAATCTAGAATAAATGGATTTAATTGTCTAATTAGACGGTTTTTATCTTTTAAATATAATTGAAGAGTAAAGAACTAAAGATGATTACACTGAAAACATACAATGATTCGAAATTAACCCAACTTGATTTATATCCGATTCGATTTACACCTGACCCGATATTGACCCAGACATTGAACTGAATCAAACCCGGCCCAATTACACTTGAGTCATACCCGATCCGAACCGGGCTACTGCAGACAACCCGAAATAGACCCGACCCGAATTCCACCTGAATCGAACCAGTACCGACCCGAACATGGTACCCGTAAGTGACCCGAACCCGAACTTCACCCGACCCGAACACAGTTGACTCGAAAATGACCCAAACTCGAACTTCACCCGAACCGAACCCGAACCCGACCCGATCATAATTGACCCAAAAGTGACTCGAACTGAACGCAGACCCGACTTGTACCTCGACCCGAATGACCCATTTGCTATATCTAATCTCAAGTCCATCAATCATTGTAAGATGGATAGTCTACCATATATGACATATCCAAGGCCACTGTATAGCACAAAGAGAGATAAAAAAAAAGATAAAGATAACTGGTTATATGCATACATCTCATATAAGACTTAATGGACCATGCACACACTGCATCAAGGAAGGCACACTACGATATTGCCCTTCCATCCGAAACTCTAAAATATGAACCGATTCGCATGGAAATAAATATTAGGCATACCCAAATGGCTAATCTTTTCTCCGGTGGTAATTTTGATGTAATTCGGTAGTAGTTACCATAGTTTAATTTGGAATAAACATTCAAATATATATACATTAATCTTTCTCAAATACCATATATGTGTGTATATCTTTTTTCTTTGAAGAACGATCTCCTTTTAGGTATAGTGCTATTCAAGTACTAAATTTAATTGCATACATATTGCATGCAATTCAACCTAAAAATTATGTTACACCTCCTTCATCATGTAACACAAGGATGAGTGATATATTTGTGGTTTCATTTTCTTTTTATTTCCTTTTATCTCTTTTCTTACTAATCTAATTTCATGAAACAATTTTTAAGTCAAATTGTTATTTTTTATGGTTTGCAAGAAAGTAAGTTTCGCAGTAAGCATTAGATTCATCTTAGTTGGTTAAAAAAACAGTTACAATATTAGCGACTGCGGTTGTTGAACTTTATATCAATTAAGTCACAATCAAACGAGTCATGCGTATAAATTCAAATGAGGTTCCAACCCAAAATCAATTGGCAATTGGTGGAGTAACTTACAAGCTTATATACGTACTCTAACCCTTTAATTTTTTCAATGTAGGACAATACCCATTTTCATATTCCAACACGCCTCTCACGTGTGAGCTACTAAAAGGGTCCAACACGTGCACAATTTTAATCAAACAGGAACAGTGATAAATCAAAATTAACCAACCTTGCTCTGACACCATGTTAAATTTTATATCAATTGGGTTATAATCAAACGAGTCATGCGTATAAATTCAAATGAGGTTCCGACCCAAAATAAATTGGCGATAGGATGAGTAACTCATAAGCTTATATACGTACTCTAACCCTTTAATTTTTTCAATGTGGGACAATACTTACTTTCATATTCTTTGTAATTTATCAATGTGAGATAATATCACTCCGATAGTATCTTCTAACTAGATTATCTAACGTTGTGAAATTTTTTCCCATCAATTGCTCGACCCAAATAGTTGGAAGCTCTTTTTTCTTTTATCTAATATTGTAACTAGACTAAAAATCCTATATATTCAACCTGGGTTGTAAATTAACCGGCTAACCCTAACTACACTACGTACAAAACTGTTTGAGCATAGACATGAATTCACCCAACTTTAACATCCGGTTGGTAGATTTATTTTTTTAGGATATACGATTAATGATTTATTATTTTAAAAGGATTTTTGAATTAAAATAATCATAACTTTATGAGTATTGGATGAAAATAAATCCGCTTTTAAACTTGAATGTGAGCAACTCCACTTTGAATGTATTTGATAATAATGCACCACCAACGAATTCCGATGCATAAGGCTTGGCGATGCTCTGATCGACATGACAGGTGTTTTTGCAAACATGAATAATAGTTCAACCAAAACATCAATTTTTTAGCTGTTAAATGTCAGCAAACCAACTTTTTTTATAAATATAAACCTCGTTTTAAAACTCCCTTTTGGCTCTCCTTTCACCCTCCTCTCTTGTGTCACCTCTCTCCATGGTAAATATAAACCCCCCTTTTGAAAAACCCCTATTGATGAATAACTGAACAAAATGGCATTAGCATTAATGTCCCGAGTAGTGTAATAAACCGGACGTCAAATAATTTGTATGATCATATTACTTCCCATATAATACAACTCCCGTCCTTTCTGTCCAAAAAACCCCCCTTTTGATAACTCTCTAGAGAACATCAAAAATTTTTATTTTTTCTTTACAACTAGTACAACTAATTAGTGTACATTCAAGAGTTGTAAACTAGCAAGTCAATTAATAGTAATTCTGATCTATTATTTGTAATGGTTTTCCCTTATTGTATGACATAAATACCATGCAAGAGTTACCATAAGATTTTTTGGGGGATCAAGAAAGAGTTACTATAACAATAGACAAAAGACAGAGTGGTAGACTGATAATAGTACCAGGGAATCCTTTATTTGTGTGATTTCCACAAGGCACTGTTCTTTTTAGCTTATGTTGGCCCGATTCGACTAGTTAAATCACCCTAGGGATAAGTAAATATGGCGATGATCAAAGTCACAAATTAATCGAAATAGAAATGCGGAAAATGTAAATGTGGACAAAACACACAATTTATAGAGGTTCGGTCACGCCTAATCCTCTACCCATGGGTGCCCTTCGTCGATGAAATTTTGAACATCTTTCTTTTATTAGGTCGGTTGATTACATACGATTCACCAATCGTACAACCTATTAGTTGACCCTACAACTATAAGTGTCCCAACGTACGCATTGCTCCCCAACCGTATTTGGGTAGTCGGCCCTCCGACTAATCAATCCAACCTAATACAAAGAAAGGTGACAATTATAAGATACACTTCTTTGGTAAAGAACAAAATAAATATGCTAATGTATGCTCAAACTCTTCTCAGATTCCTCCTCTTGATTTGCAAGTGTAACTCTCTTTCTTCTTCTTTGCTTGTGGTCTCTCTTGTAAGTTGTATCTCTTCCAGCTGCCAATATCTCTCCTTTTTATAGCAAAAAGGTGTTGAAGAGGTTGGACAGAAACATGGTAAGTGATCGTTGCACCAATTAAGAAAAACTGATTTTTCAGATCGTTTCAAGGCCTTAAATATGCCCTTTCAAGCCCTTGAATTCTACTGTTCTGCTCAACGATTTCCTTTTGATCTCCAATGGCTAGCTTCCTTAATTTTTGCAGAGGATCTTGCTAAGAGAATCATCTAGAAGTTTGCTAATTTTGCAGCACAATCTTTCACAATATAATATCAAAACATAATATCATATTTTAAGTAAATCTTGACATTTGATAAGTATACCATCATAATCCCATATTCAAATTTGAATCACACAATATAATATCATAAAGATAACATGTTCAACTTTGAATATTAAATCATCTCAAAGATATTGTGACACCTTATATAAAATCAATAAGTAATATTAATATTCCAACATCCACTTCAAAAATATAGCACATTTAAATAAAAATAATTATTAAGATAATTCAAATATAACATGATGAATATGTTAATTGATTAATCTCCTTTTGTCTTTCATCAAAACATATTAAAAATCTCAATGTGCGCTTTTTAAACAAGCTAACAGCTTACTTTGATCAAATTAACTTTCAATTGAGCTTATTTGAACTTATTTTAAACTTATTCTGAACTTATTTACTAAACTTATTATGAACTATTTGTTAAGATTCATTGTTTTTAAAAATTAGTAATTATTCCTTCATTGTTGTTGTTCATTGCCGTCATCATCATCATCATTATTATTACTATTATCAGCACCATTGTTATTGTTGTTGTTATTGTTGTTGTTATTGTTGTTGTTATTATTATTATTATACGGTTATTACTGTATTGTAGTTGTTATTATTATGTTGTATTGTGGGTAGAAATAAAAATTGGTATGATGATTGTGTTATGAGGAAAAACTGAAAGAAAAGGTTGAAAAAAAAGCATGTTAGTTTAAATGATATTTTAATATTAACATTAGTCACACTTTATTAGCCTTAACATTAGTCGCACTTAAATTTTTTTAATAATATAAATTAAAAAAATATCTAAGTCCAAAAAATAATAATGATTTCTTCAAATGCTAAACTTTGATATTTGTTTAGTTTATTATTTCTTGAACTTATTTGCTAAATTCTGAACTTGTTCTAAATTTATTTCCTTAACTTATTTTTAAGTTATGCTGAAATTATTTTTTTAACTTATTTCAAAATTATTTTGAACTAAACATTTTAAACTTATTTAGCAAAAAATAAGGTAAAAAAAGGGCCCAAAATAATATCATGATCGATGAATAATAAAAGAATAGAACATGTCCATTGTGATTGTAACGCCCCGAAATTTTTTTGTTACTTCTTTTTTTTTTAATTATGTGCAATATGTAAATTATGTGTATGTTGTGCGCATTTTATTTTAGACACATTTGTGTTTTATGTTATTATGATTATTATGTTTTGCGGAGTAGTTTCTAATTATGTATTACTTAGTAGCATTTGGGGGGGGGGGGAAGCAAAGAGAAAGAAGAAAAGAAAATGGGAAGACAAGTGAAAGAAGGAGGGCGATACAAAATGGTATCAGAGCAAGCAACCTGCTATCTATAGGAATTATGTGCGTGTGTGCTTGCTTTATTGCCCATGAATGTGAAAACTATGTGTCTATGTGATCGTATATGTGCTTAACTGAGAATTATTTGTGCCTAACTTAGTGGTGGACCATATTCGAGCAATCATTTAGCCTACTAACGTACCTGTAGCTAACTCGTTTAGATGGCTGCTACAGGCGGTGGAGGTGGATTTGATAATGGAGGGGGTAAAGCTGACCCTATGGTAGGGATTAATTTACTCAACAAGTTCCTTAAGTTACAGCCTTCAAAGTTTAGGGGAACTGCGAATCCCTCTGAGTTAGACGAGTGGATGAGGGAACTTGATAAGATATTTAAGACAATGATGTGCCCTGAGGAGTATAAGGTAGGTTTGGCTACGCATTTATTCGTTGGAGAAGCAGATCATTGGTGGGATTCTGTCAAGCCGACTGATGGAGAGGAAAAAGCAAACCCACTAACTTGGAAAATGCTTAAAGAAAAGATGAATGAACAGTATTATCCTAGAGATGTGGAGAGAGCTAAGGAGTTAGAGTTCTCTAACTTGGAGCAGGGTAAGATGTCCGTGATGGAATATGGTGCTAAGTTTACAGAACTTAGTCGATTTGGGAGACATTTGGTGGATACAGAGTAGAAGAAAGTTGATCGATTCGAGGATGGTTTAGATATTGAAATTCGTAAAGGCTTATCATCGCAAGTCTTTACTAAGTATCAAGACATATACCAAAGAGCAATGCGAATTGAAAAGGTTTTGAATGAAAGTAAGGCTAAGAATGCAACTACTACCAAGAAATCAAGTGGAGGAAGCTCAGCCTCTGAGAAACAAAAGAACATTGCTCAAGGAGAGCGAATGCTTGAACCAGTTTCAAATAAGAAATATTGTGAATTCTATAAGAAAATTCATGGTGGAGTTGAATGCTACCGAGCAACGGGCAAGTGCTTCAGCTGCGGAAAACCTGGCCATATAGCTTCCCAGTGCCTCCAACCGAATAGAAGGGCTCCTGGAAGCATGAAGAGACCATTCTCTGATGAAAAAGGCATACCCCAGCCACCGAACAAGAAGACAAATTACGATAAGGGGAAAGGTTTCGCGGGGAGGATCTATGTTATGAAGCCGCCGCAGAAAAATTAAGCTAACTTGCATCCGGTGTACAAGGAAAGGTAAGTTTCGAAGACAAAACTTCTTTTAAGGGGGGGAGGATGTAACGCCTCGAAAATTTTTTTGTTACTTCTTTTTTTTTAATTATTTGCAATATGTAAATTATGTGTGTGTTGTGCGCATTTTATTTTAGACACATTTGTGTTTTATGTTACTAGTATAAACCCGTGCTATGCACGGTGTATGATGAAATAGATATTTAAAAAATATGTATCATTGAAAAAATTAAAAAATTTATCGATAAGTAGTTAGTGGAAAAAATAAAAAGTTTTGAACTTCATAAATAACAACTAAGATAAATAAAGTCAAACAAAAAATTAATTGAATCATGTAGGATAATTTAAAGATATAGAATTAGTGGTTTATATTTAGGGATGGGAGATCTTTATTTATGGTGGGTTCGGGTACAAAAAATGTAGGAAAAATGGGTATGGGGCAGGTGTGCCAAAAACGGGTATAGGTATGAGTACGGATCGGGTACAGGAAAACCATACCCAACCCCGGCCCATATCCAAACTCGATTTTTTTTAAAAAAATATGGGGTTGAAGCGAGTAGGTTGTAGTGAAAAAAAAAAAGGCCCAAATCTGTATCTAAATACATATTGCGCTATCAGATTCAGCTGACAGCTACTCTACTCTTATGCACCTACAAATTTGATATTTTGTAGGGACACAATGTATTTCAATTATGAGTATTATTTTTTAAATTTAACAAACCCGACGTGTATTATTTTAATTTTGAATATGTAGGCAGAAATTTAATAAGGGGGAAATCCATGTAAAAAAAAGTATTTTTCATTTAGTTTTGAACCTTTAAAAATTAAACTTAATGAACCCCATAGGTGTCAGTTTTTACAATGTATATGTACTAAAATAAAATCTGAATAACTCGAAAAACCCGATGGACATGGGTAGGATATGAATTTTTAAAATCCGATGGGTACGGGTGTGGGTATGGGGATGGTTTTAGAAAATGAGTATAGGTGCGGGTACAGCTCCACTCACCCCAAACCTACCCCACGCCCATCTCTATCCGTATTTAATAGATGGCTACACCGCAGATAATAGGATTATTATATATTCTTTACGATTTTTTTAAAAAAGTAATAATAAAGACATGATTTATTTGGGGAATGTACCTTTTTTTAATAGATATAATCAAAGGCTTTGATTTAATAGGTGATTAACTTTTACGGTTGAGATTACACCAAATAAATCACTCATGTTGTAGCATTTTAGATTTTTCCAAAAATTATAATTTTTATTAAATGTTTGAGATTTGTTTAAGATAATAGGATTATCATATAGTCTTTCTCACATATAAGTGACATTATCAGGAACTTTTTAAAAAATATAAACTATAAATGGGTATTTTACTTGAATAATGTAGTTTTTTTAACTTTAAAATCTACGGTTTAGATTTAATGAATAAATATAATTGCCTATTTTTTCCCTAGATAATTTTTTTGATTGAATTTTTTCCCTGGATAATTGGATTGTCATTTATCTTTTATAATGTATATCCAAAATCATGGGGGATTTTTCTTGAAAAAATAAACAGATATCTTAGCTTTAAAATCAACAACTTAGATCTATTGCATAAATAACTTTTATCGTTAAGATTACACTAAATCATGCAAATCACACTTGTTGTAGCATTCTAGGGTTTTCCAAAGATTACACGTTTTTTAACTACTCGATATTTTTTTAGATAATAGGATTATCATATATCCTTTAGCACATAACCGAAATTATGATGGATGGTTCTAACAATAAAAATTATAAATCTGATGCATAAATAATTTTTAACTGCATAAATAATTTTTATGGTTGAGATTATACTAACTCCACAAGTCACACTCATTGCAACATTCTATGGTATTCCAAAGATTATCATATTTTCTAACTGTTGAGCATTTTTTTTTATAGTAGAATTATTATATATCCTTTATCGCATATAATCAAAATTATGATTTTTTTAAAAATAAAAATTATAAATTAGTATTTTGCTTGGATAAGGTATTTTTTAACCTTAAAATCTACAATTTAGATTTAATGAATAAATATAACTACCTATTTTTACCTTATATAATTTCTTTTGATGGATTTTTTTGTCTCGATAATTTCATTATCATCTAGCTTTTATCATGTATATTTTTAAATCATGGAGGATTTTTTTTAATGAAAATAAAAGGGCATCTCAGCTTTGAAATCGACAACTTAGATCTAACGTATAAATAAATGTTTTATGGTTGAGATTATAGTAAATCTCGCAAATTGCACTCGTTGCAGCATTTTAGGATTTTTCAAATATTATCACATTTTTTAACTGCTTGGGATTTTTTTTGAGACAATAGAATTATCATATATCCTTTATCACATATAATTGAAATTATGAGAGATTTTTTTAAAAATTAAACTATAAATTGGTATTTTAATTGAATCATGTATTTTTTTTAACGTTAAAATCTATAGTTTAGATTTAATGAATAAATATAACTACCTGGTACTTTTTCCGAAATTTTTTAATAGAATTTTTTTCTTGATAATTGGATTATCATCTATCTTTGATCATGTATATCCGAAATCATAGGAATTTTTTAAAATAAAAACAAAGAGATATCTTACCTTTAAAATCAACAATTTAGAAGTAATGCATCAATAATTTTTATGGTTAGGATTACGCTAAATCCCACAAATCACTTTCGTTGTAGCATTCTAGAGTTTTCTAAAGATTACCATGTTATTGTATCTACTTGATATTTTTTTAGATATAGGATTATAATATATCCTTTATCACATAACCAAAATTATGAAGGATTTTTTTAAAAAATAAAAATTATAAATGGGTATTTTATTTGGATAAAGTAGTTATTTTTAACTTTAAATTCGCACTTTAGATTTACTGAATAAATATAACTGCCTAGTTTTTTTTCTAGATAATTTTTGTTGACATATTTTTTTTCCCCTAGATAATTAAATTTTCATCTATCTTTTATCATGTATATCCGAAATCATGGGGGGATTTTTTAAAATAAAAATAAATAGATATCTTAACTTTAAAATCGACGACTTAGATCTAATGCATAAATATTTTTATCGTTGAGATTAGACCAAATCACACTCATTGCAACATTCTAGGGTCTTTTTGAAGATTATCACATTTTGTAACTACTTGGGGTTTTTTTAGATAATATGATTATCATACATAGTTTATCGTCGAAATTATGAGTGATTTTTTAAAGAATAAAAATTATGGATTGGTTTCTCACTTCGATAAGGTAGTTTTCTAACTTCAAAATATACCGTTTAGATTTATTGAATAAATATAACTGCTTAGCTTTTTTTTCAGATTTTTTTTGGATAGAATTTTAAATCTAATGAATAAATAATTTTTACGATTGAGATTACACTAAATTCTGCAAATCACACTCGTTACACCATTCTAGGGTTTTCCAAAGATTATTGCATTTTTTTAACTGTTGGAAATTTTTCTATGGACATAGATATATTATAGATAGATATATTTTTTTAAAATTAATTTTAGTTTTTTACAAATCGAATGGTAGTAATTAAAAACAATCTTAATCTAACAGTTGGAAAATCTCATTTTTGAGACTTTAGATAAACAATAGGATCCACAAGATTGTTATTATATATATATATATATATATATATATATATATATATATATATGAAAATTATCATTCTCCCCAAATTTTTTGAGATAATTAATAATTTTTTATAAGAAAAAGAGCTAGTTAATTACGAAGAGAAGATTTTCTTTCTAAAAAAAATATTCTATAAGATTAGTTGCAATTTCAAATATTTTCTTTCTAAATATAAAAAGCCAATGCCCAATAATGATAAAATATTATATTGTCTTATTTTTTATGAAAGAAATTATATTACATGCTACTTCTAACATTACTAAAATCAATCTATTATATTACAATAAAATAAATGCCCCAATTATGGATAATCTATAATACATAGTTAGTTTCGAATTTTTATCAAAGTTTGGCTCCTAATGTGAAATATTATAAAGACACATACTCATATACACAATTTTTGATATTATATATCTTATCTACCATAAAAATCTAATCATTGTTTACCATTAAAAATAAAAAACTTGATAATTACTGCAACAGAAAATTTTTGAGATTTTTCATGCATCTCCATGGACATGATACTGCTAATATCATATCATATCATATCATATTATGTGCATTGTTAAAATTATTAATAAAAACTTATGTATATGAATATAATGGGTACATTGCTATTAAGGATCCAAGTGATCCAATATAATAGTGACTATGACAGTAATTGATTTTTGAAATATAACATTTGTTACCTCTATGTTTTTTAAAAATTCATTTGGCATACACTATGAAATAAAGATATGTTATACAAATTTAAGTTATTAAATATTATTACTAGAATAACCCAAAAAAATCAAGGCATGCAGTGTCGTAGATCTTCCATTTTTGCGAATGACAAAAATAGATGTTGCAATTTGCCCCAAAATTATGTGGAGTAACTTAGAAGATTTTATTTTCTTAAAGAAGATTTTATTTTTTATGGAATATTCTTATTCTTAGAATCCTAGTTTGACTGAAAAAAGTTTATTTTGTATGAAACATCTATCATTGATCTAAAGGTTATTATTTTTTCTTTTAATAATTCTTTTCTTAAAATTACAATAGTTTTTTTAAAAAGAAAATCTAGCGGTGACTATTAAACGCACCATTAATCAAACGGCTGAAAACTTATAATTTTTGAGAATTTAGATACATCGTAGGACTCACAAGATTACTATTATGTACTATATAGATTATTATTATTATTATTATTATTATTATTATTATTATTATTATTATTATTATTATTATTATTATTAT
>JACYFF010003369.1:82960913-82973025 GCA_017589665.1 Selenicereus undatus
CTTATTCTGCAACTTGCTTATAGATTAAGAACAACTGCATTATAGTAAGTTATTGCTCAAATCTGGGGATTGAATAGGATAATTATCAGAAGTCAGCACATTTCCTTTTTAAAAAAGGGTTGCATGATCCACGTATCCTAATTTGTGAACCAACTTGCACCTACCCTTAGCTCCTTCACTAAAATAAACAAAAATGACACCAACACAACTAAACCAACCTGAATGAACCTTATATATATATATATATATATATATATATATATATATATATATATATAGGGAGAGAGAAAGAGAGAGATGGCTACTTAGGTATGATGAGCTACTCCATTAGATGAGTTGGATGAGCTAGTTAAGGTGCTGCTTGTCTCTTTCGAGGAATTAATCAACAAACATTACTCTATGATCACTGAAATTAAAATTATTTATCACTAAATAAGGTTATAAGTAAAAACATCTACTATGATTTTTAATGGAAATAAAGTTCAATTGTAACCAAAATATGACTCGCCTAACTGTAATGGAGGATATACTTAGTTTAACATACACTATAATGAAACTAAAGTTAGCGTTCATGAGAGTTATATTTAGTGATCATGTTTATATAAGGATCGTGAGAGTTATGTTTGGTGATGTTAGGTATGGCCCAAAATTATTTGTTTGCTCAAGTGAGTTCATGTCTCACCAGACGTGGCCCAGTTCTTCCCAGGCATTGACCCGCGTCGACTTTCCAAGTTCAGCGTGTTTTGGGCTCCAGTCTGCTCCACAGGCCAGCCGTGGTCCAGCCCACGGACTATGGGTCTGTGTGTCTTTTGGATTGCTTTATTTTGACATTAGAATTTGTAGTTGTTTGGATGAGTTACGTTCAAGCAGCTGTTACGTGAGTATCGAGGGCATCAAATTCTTACAGCATTAATCATCCTTTCGTGAGGTTTTATTTGGGGTGATTTATTGCTAATTTATGGTCATTATTTGAGTGAGTTAAGGCTCAACCCTTGGTCTCCTTCTCCTTTGCTATGGAAGTTTCAAGTGGGCATCCTATATATTGGGCATCTCTAGTGTGCATCCTGTGTGGCTAATAACATACCATACATGGCTATTGTCCCATCATATACGACAATCTGTGGGCATTTTAAAGCGTTTTGGCATTCAAGTGTGCCTTTAGGCACATCCCTCTCATGGCCATTTTACGAGGCGTTCTTGAGTCATTATAGCCTCTTCTATTCCACATTCTTCTTGAGTGAGAGTTTGAGAGATTTCATCCTTTCGATCTTGTTGCTGGTTTAAGATCTTTATCCCTCTTTTGTATTGATCTCTTTTGACTCACTTGTTAGATAATTTGTACTCACTCTTATCATGGTGGATCTTTGCGCCATTATTGCTGCCTGTGGTTTTCTCCCGTTTTGGATTTCCATGTAAAAAATCTTGTGCCCACTGTTATCTTTTTGATCTTGTTTTAATATTCTCGAATATCTACATCCTTTATCAAGTTTCTACATAGTTACGCTCGAATTTAATTAATTATTTTTCCTAACAAGTGGCATCAGAGCCTGGTCTTCATCCGATCCGATTTTCGAGCATTTCATGAAGGATGTTCTCTGTCGATGTTGAGAAGTCTATGTATAAGATAAATTCTTATGCCGTTTTGCCCGTTCCCGGAATTTTGGTCTAAGGGGGGGATTGTTAGGTATGGCCCAAAATTATTTGTTTGCTCAAGTGATTTCATGTCTCACCAGACGCGGCCCAGTTATTCCCAGGCATTAACCCACGTTGACTTTCCAAGCTCAGCTTGTTTTGGACTCCAGTCTGCTCCTCGGGCCAGCCGTGGTCCAGCCCACGGACCGTGGGTCTGTGTGTCTTTTGGACGGCTTTATTTTGACATTAGAATTTGCAGTTATTTGGATGAGTTGAAGCGGCTATTACGTGAGTATTAAGAGCATCAAATTCTTACAGCATTAATCATCCTTTCATGAGGTTTTATTTGGGGTGATCTATGGCTAATTTATGGTCATTATTTGAATGAGTTAAGGCTCAACCCTTGGCCTTCTTCTCCTTAATTTGCTATGGAAGTTTTAAGTGGGCATCCTATATATTGGGCATCTCTAGTAGGCATTCTGTGTGGCCAATAACCTACCATACATGGCTATTTTCCCACCATATACGACAGTCTGCGGGCATTTTAAGGTGTTTTGGCATTCAGGAATGCCTTTAGCCACGTCCCTCTCATGGCCATTTTACGAGGCGTTCGTGAGTCATTATAACTTCTTCTATTCCACATTCTTCTTGAGTAAGAATTTGAGAGATTTTATTCTTTCGATCTTGTTGCCGGTTTAAGATCTTTATCTCTCTTTCGTATTAATCTCTTTTGACTCACTTGTTGAGATCGTTTGTACTCACTTTTATCATAGTGGATCTTTGCGCCGTTGTTGCCGCCTGTGGTTTTCTCCCGATTTGGGTTTCCACGTAAAAAATCTTGTGCCTACTATTATCTTTTTGATCTTGTTTTAATATTCTCTAATATCTGCATCCTTTATCACGCTTCTCCATAATTATGCTCGAGTTTAATCAATTATTTTTCCTAACAGGTGATCGATGGATAATGAGTACTACAAATAAGTGCATGGAATGTTATTATTTCTCTTTGGTAGAATTTTAACAGAGCCCACATGATAAATCATTAAGCGCTGTTGCTTGTTTTTTCCTACGTTCCATTGCATGAGCTCTTGTCAATTACCCAAGTGTGCAAGTCTTTCATAGATGCGCAATCACCAACGATTTCTTGATCATATGGCCCGACATCATCGTTGAGAGGCAGTTTAGCCTCCGTCTAATTACTGATGAAACCTTGATCAAGATATTGGCCAAGGCTAATGGGAGGCTACGAATTCTGGCTTTGCTCAACTGTGTTAGGATTATGGATGCCTGGCTCGTGAGAGTTGTCAATGAGAATCCCCATGTTTCCAAGGTAATTCACTGTATGATTCAGCTTAAACTTCATCTTGTTTCTACCGCAGGAAATTAATAGTGTCAAGTTTTTTGAGGAGTTTAGAGTGGATAACATATGGTTGGTTGTGGTTTCTTTGCTTGTTTGGTCATGTAGTGATAGCTTATTGATTTAGGGATGGCAATTTGGGCGTATTTGGGAGTATGTAAAAAGCAAAAACTCTGTATTAACTTATTTATCTATACCCATATAGACTTAATTCCATCGTATTTGGAAAAAATATCAGACTCAAGCCAAGCTTTTCGAGTTTTAAATACATAGATTTATTGGGTATTTTTCAGGAACAAATAGTCCATGTCTCTGTTATTATAAAATCATAGCACATATAAATGCAATTGTATGGAAAAATACTTTAAATTTTGACAATATATTGCTGTATGTAAGATTATATTAGTGTATAAGCTTGTTTAACATGCCCTGCTGGACGTGTACCCTGTTGCCGGGTATAGGTTGTCCCTTTTGTGGAAGCTGTGCTATATTTCAGTACACATGCATTTTTCTTTTTATTTTTTTTGGGGGGGGGGGGGTTGTTTGACTGCAAAAAGAGTAAGGATGTTGAGCAAGTGAGTATACATTAACTGGTTCTGCAAGGTTTGTTTCTTCCAGTTTCATTGATTCTAAATATTTTTCTTTCCTTTTTTATAAAATCAGAGTCTTGCACGCAGATGGCCATGTAGTTTAGTCTGTTAATCTGATTAGGCTAACAGATCGAGTTTTACGGAGATTTATGTGAATAAACGGTAAACCAAGACAATCTTAGTTCTTTTAAACCAGTTCTGTCTGGTATGCATGTATTGCTTGATGGGAAACCTCATCCCTCGAACAGATGCACAAATTCCTTGAACCATCATATGTTTTGAATTTTGAAGCCAATTTGAAGGAATACTTGACATGAAACAGACTTACTCGAGTAGATTCTCTACGAAAAAAACTGAAAGAAGGGGGGCGGGGTGTTAAATTTGGATTCTCTGCCACTTGAAAGAAGATTGTTGTTCAAGGAAACAGCAAGCCAGTTTCTTACGGTTCTGCAGGGCCTCAGGCAAAGCTAACTTAAGAGCCGGTTCATTTTGTAGCCTTTAAACTTTCACTGAGTATCCTGTATAAGGATGACTTGGCTGACAGAAGCTAGCATTAAGAAAGGTAATATGAACAACTAGGCAAACCGGAAGCAAAGATCACAAAATATCAGAGACAACGGCCATGGATATATTGCAATACATAAAAATACCAATGTCTACATTTATTTCTTTCCGTTTAAGATTTGATTAGAATTGTTCATTCGTGATTGTGTCTGTGTGTTTCAAGCCGTGAAGCATACATCCAAGACAAATGTGATGTAGGCTCAGGAGGGTACCAGTGAGTGGAGAAGGGAACCTTCGAAAGCCTACACTGGGGAATTGATTCAGATGAAAATTAAGGGGAAACTTGGGGAAAACGAAAACTAGAGAGAGAAAATTGGGAAGACTTTTGCCATTGCTTCCTTTCACTGCTTACAATATGTTTTTATATCAAAGTAAAATGGACAGGTGTCCTTGCCAGCTCACTTTTCCCGCAAATTCCCGGTAACACTCAAAAAAACTATATTTTCTATCCACCAAAAATGGTTACTCAAAGCTCCTGTATCATACCTCCTCCCTTAGCAGCAGACTTGTCCTCAAGTCTGGAAAAAATGATGGAAACGTTGCTCAAAAGAATTAGACCATTCCCAAGTGGCATACTCAGGAGCTTGACCATCCCAGTGCACCAAGTACTGTACCACTGCCTTGTTCTGTCGCTTCTTAATTCTCTGGTCCAGGATAGTGGCGGGCTGAAGCTGAGAAGGGGATTTGCCTTGCAGCCACGCTGGAATGTGGGGCTGAGAAGGTAGTTGACCCTTAAAGGCCTTGAATTGTGAAACATGAAAAACATTGTGTATTTGCGCTGAGGAGGGAAGTTTGAGTCTATAAGCTACCTTTCCCACTGTTGAATCAATTTGGAAGGGGCCAAAGTATCGAGGACTCAACTTTTCATTGCTCCTGATCTGGACTGAGGTTTGCCGGTAGGGTGGGAGCTTGAGCCACACCCAATCTCCGGGGTTAAACTGTCGCTCAGACCTGTGAGAATCAGCCAATTGTTTCATGCGGTTTTGAGCCTGTGTAAGGCTAAACTTCAGCAGTTTAAGCATGGCTTCTTTTCGTTGGAAAGTCCTATCAACCATTTCATCTTTGGATTCTCCGGTAAATATGGAAGGTATAAAGGGGGTGGTTGGTTATACACAACCTCGTAGGGGGAGAGGTTGGTGGCAGAATGGAAGGTGGTGTTGTACCACCATTCGGCCAAGGGAAGCCATTTGCACCACTCTTGTGGTTCTGTTGAAGTCATGCATCGGAGGTAGGTTTCAAGACACCGATTGACGACCTCAGTTTGTCCATTCGTTTGGGGTTCAGAAGCAGTGGAAAGTAATAGATCTACCCCTTGAATAGAAAAGAATGACTGCCAGAATTCTGGCTGAGAAAGGTGTTGTCACGATCACTGATGATGGACTGGGGAAGGCCATGTAACTTATAAACATTGTCCAAATAACACTGAGCCACATCAATGGCTGTGCATGGGTGCGCGAGTGCCATGAAATGGGCATATTTGCTTAACCTATCAACCACCACAAATATGACACTTTTGCCATAGATTTGGGGAACTCCTCAATGAAGTCCATGGATATGTCCTCCCATACTCTTCCTGGAATCTGTATAGGTTGCAATAGACCTGGGCACAGGGAGGAATCATACTTGTTGGCTTGACAAACAGTGCAGTTCCTAATACGGTTGGATACATCCTTGTTCATCCCCTTCCAGTAAAATAAGGTTTTAATCCTTTTGATTGTTGCATCTCTGCCGGAGTGTTCTGCAGTGGCTGAGTCATGTCCCCATTGCATTAGTGTGAGTCTTAATTTAGCATCGGGGCCTACGACCAGTTTCCTGTGCCGCCTCAATTGACCATTGTGCCAGGTATCCTTGGAATTGACCACATTTTGCTGCAATCGTTGAATGAGTTCTTGTAAGTTAGGGTCCAATGTCCAACTGTTTTGGATGTCACTAAGTAACGTAGACTCAATCGTGGAAAGAGCCCAGCATAGTACATCACAACTGGACACCTTTGATAAAGCATCGGCAGCACCATTCTGCCTACCCTTTTTGTACTGGATCACATAATTAAATTTTGTTAAACGAATTAGGGTTTTAGGACATACCTAAACTGCGGAAGCGAACTGATCCTTTGACGCCTTTTTGCTCCACGATCAGAATCCGGTGGCTACTAGAGTCCCGGATTTGTGACCACGACCCAAACCCGACACACGATTGAATTAGGAGAAATGGGAGTTAGGAGTATGTAGAAAAATGACTGAATCAGTGGTGTGTTTTTCTTCTGTTAATAAGTTGGATTTATATATGGCACATTTACTAAATATGGCCATTGCCATTTACTAAAAATAGCAGCCTATACATCTCAGCTTTCCCCCTTTTTTTCTGCTTAGTGGCCGTTGCCACCAACATCTCCCACTCGGCCACTCAAGCCGTAACAATATTTCTACAACATTGTTTTCTCTTCTAAACGTGTCATACCAGGAATGAGATGTGCGACCATAAATAAGTAGTGATTTTTTTTAAGACACCATCAGTCTAACAAAACACTTTCAAGGCAGACAATTCCCTAAACCATTCAAGACATCACCTTAGGCACACGCTGTCCCTTTATGCCTGCTGATATATCATGGTTATATTCCAAAATATAACCGCCCGGGCTGATATGGTGAATATGCAATGGTTTTCCTCTAGTGACTCATAACATTACATCTCAATAAGATTGCTTTCCTAATACGTTCTGCTGAGCTGCTTCGATCTATAATTCTTGGAGTACGTATTAAAGTAGCAACATCTCATTGGGAATTCATGCCATAGCCCTAAGTCCAAGGGAATCGTTACATGAAACACCGATGTTTCAGGGATCACACAGTGACAAGGAAGGAAATCAGTTGTCACTCCACTAGGTCGACTTAAGCACACATAGTCATGATATAACTCCCACTGAGGTGAGACTGTCACTATTTATACCATGCAAATTACAAGTCCAGTTCCTCCTCAGAACTGACTCGAGTTCCTGGGTTAACGTACTTAACATAACCTGGACACTCAAAATTCGGCTTCAGGCTTTAATATAAGGTTGTGTTATATTCGATTCACTCAGAATCTCATCTTAGACTTACTAAGGCAACCAGTTCTCTACATCACTCGTACCACTCAAGGTACGATGATAATCAATATTGCACACCTAGTGCCAATATGATCGGGTCTTACCCTACCCGCAACTTAAGCGTTAGGATTGATTATCCGTGTGACAAGATAATCAAAAAGCCTAGTGACATTTAGATATGCCTAATCAAAACAACCAGAGTAAAATAATGACCATATAAACACAAACAAAATGTTCATTACATACTTATCCAAACCCAAAAACAGGGTATCCTTATTAACTAAACTCTACGGAGACCAAGACTCATCATATGAGTTTTGAACACATCTCTTGGAGTAGGTTTAGTAAATGGATCCACTATCATCTTAATAGTAGATAAGTATTTTACAATAACTTCTTTCGACTTTATGGCGTCTCTTACAAAATGATAACGCCTTTTAATATGCTTGGCCTTCCTATGGAATTTAGGATCCTTAGCATATTGGATAGCAGCGGTATTGTCGCACCAAATTTCTACAGGATCATTAACTCGTGGGGTAAGATCAAGATCCTGGAGAAAACTCCTCAGCCAAACTGCCTCCTGAGTGGCGAGGCAACAAGCGACATATTCTGCTTCCATAGTCGATAAGGCTATGCAATCTTGCTTCTTGCTGCACCAAGATATGGCTCCCCCATCCAGGGTGAAGACATATCCAAATGTGGACTTAGACTCATCTAGGTCTCCACCCCAGTCAGCATCAGTGTACCCCCTCAATTTTAGGTCTCCTCCTTGGTAGCAAAGTACCAAGTCAGTAGTTCCTCGAAGATAACGCATTATCCTCTTGACGGCTTGCCAATGAGTGTTCCCAGGGTTGCTTTGGTAACGACTTACCAAACCAACCGCGAAGCAAATGTCAGGCCGTGTACATAACATAGCATACATTAGGCTTCCGAATGCACTAGCATAAGGGACACTACTCATTTTCTGTTTTTCTTCATCTGTTGTTGGACACTGTTCTAGACTCAAGGTTAAGCCCTTGTCGATCGGAGTATTAACAGGTTTGGAATAATGCATTCGAAACCGTTCTAAGACTTTCTCAATATATGCCTTTTGACATAAACCGAGAAGTTTCCTAGAACGATCTCTGATTATTTCCACCCCTAGGACATACCTAGCTTGACCCATGTCCTTCATCTCAAAGACAGAGGACAGCCACCGCTTGGTGGCATTGATCATGTCCAAGTCACTCCCAACTAGTAGAATGTCATCGACATACAAAGTAAGAAACATAATTCCTACTTTTATCTTCTTGACATATACGCAGTGGTCTTCTGAGACCATGGTTAAGCCAAACGCAGTAATCGCTTCATGGAATCTGAAGTACCATGCTCTTGAAGACTATTTGAGGCCATATATGGATTTTCTAAGACGACAAACTTTGTCTTCTCGCCCTTTTGATACGAAACCAAAAGGTTGTACCATATATATCTCTTCCTCAAGGGACCCATTTAGGAAAGCAGTCTTCACATTCATCTGGAACAGTTTTAAGTCCAGATGGGCAACTAGTGCTAGATGTAGGCGAATGGAGGCTAATCTCACCACAGGAGAAAAGGTTTCCTCATAGTCTACTCCCTCAACTTGGGTGTAGCCTTTCGCCACCAATCGGGCTTTGAACTTATCAATTGACCCATCCGCCCGATGTTTTACCTTCAAAACCCACTTGTTTCCAATGGTTTTACGTCCAGGAGGAAGGTTGACTAGATCCCATACTTCATTCCTAGCCATTGAGTCGAACTCATCCCTCATGGCATCCATCCATTATTCCTTATTTGGTGAGCCAACAGCCTCTACATAAGAGGTTGACTCTTTTATTTCCAAAGGCATGCAGAAGAAAACGTTTTCTTCGATTTGAAAAAATCGGCGAGGAACTCTTCCGCGTTCACTCCTTCGGGTTATGCTAGGACCTGGTTGCATTGTCTGTTCAGGTTCCAACTCTTCTCTCCCCCTTTTTCTCCGAGGTACCAAACCTTGAGTAGGAGAAGTCCCTCGAGGCACAGAACTTCGAATAGGAGTAGTGCCACTCCCACTAACCCCTTGGGGTGTGGGCTGGTGAGTACGAGGACTATCCTCGTTTTCGTTAACGGGAGACTGAGGGTCTTCCTCGTTCTCGGGTTGGGCATCCTGAGCAGACAAGCTTCCTTCAGCAGAAATGATGGGTGTACTCCCACTATCTCCAGCATCGGGAAAAAATTCCCTATCCTCGGTGATACGGAACATATCCTCCCCTTCACCGAGAGGTAGGTTTGGTTGTAACTCATATAACTAAAAGTCCTGTTTGACTTCACCAATAGTTGGGAACTCATCTTCAAGAAAGTCGACATTTCGAGAATCAATTTCCTTCATGCCGCCACTAGGATGTTCTCCGTACATCACATAACCTTTTGAATGTTCAGGGTATCTAATAAAGACCATCTTAGTGGCTTTTGGACCAAGTTTTCCATATCTATGAGTCGGGTTATGCGCATAGCCTGCCGACCCCCATGGTCGTAAATGGTCCAAAAGAGGTTTTCGACTGTTCCATAACTCATATGGAGTAGTTGAAATGCTCTTACTGGGTACTCTATTTAAGATGTAAGTTGCTGAAAGCAACGCATCACCCCAGAAGCTAATTGGGAAATTAGCTTGAGCCATCATTGACCTGACCATGTCAAGTAATGTACGATTCCTACGCTCGGCAACACCATTTTGTTGTGGAGTGTAAGGAATCGTAAGATGTCTAACTATACCCTTTTCTTTACAAAAACTCTTGAACATATCAGAGAGGTACTCTCGACCACGGTCGGTCCAAAGAGTCTTAACTCTTCGATCCAACTTAGTCTCTACCTCTAATACGAAGCGTTTGAACACATCTAAAGCTTCATGACGATGTGATAACAGATGAACATATCCGTATCTAGAGTAATCGTCAATTAGAGTGAGGAAATAAATGGCACCATTACGTGCCTTTACATTCATAGGTCCGCAAATGTCGGAGTGAATGAGATCTAAGGTACCAAGCGCCCTAGAAGCCTTACCAAAAGGTTTCTTGGTTGCTTTGCCAGCTAAACAAGGTTCACATTTAGGTAGCCTAACTTTAGTAAGCGATCCTAATAGACCTTCTTTAGCTAGTCTAGTCATTCTTTCTTGACCAATATGGCTTAGTCTAGCATGCCAAACAACAGAATCATGGTCTGAATCAACAGATGACACAAAAACAAAAGACGTATTATTACAATAATACTCATTATCCAAGTCCAAAACAAGGAAATCATCTACCAAAGATGCGTGGCCAAACAAATTGCCACTATAAAAAATATCTAAACCCTCAATCCAAGAAACAAACTGAAAACCTAATTTCATTAAAGAGACATAAGACACTAAGGAACATCGGACTCCAGGCGCATAGAGAGTGTTGTGAACGAATTCCCTCCACGTAACTTAAGCCGATACATTCCAACTCCTAGAACGTCCTCTGCAGTGCCATTTCCAAGAGTCACAGTTTGCAACCCCACCGGACGAGGGTGAAAGTCTACAAACCCAACTCGATCTCGAACTACGTGCTTGCTTGCTCTCGAATCTACAATCCAATTAGGAAAGGATTTAGCAACAAATGCATGAGAACATACAAGTAGTTCAACAGTAGAAAATGAAGAAGGTACCTGAGCAGGCTCGGGACACTCCCGAGCAAAATGGCCTGTCTTCCTGCAGTTATAGAACGTCACTCGTGCCATTTTATCCGTCACCTTGCCCTTGGCCTTTGATTGCTTCTTAGCAATACCGCCTCTAGGGCCAAGTTTCTTGGAGGGATGAAGACTCTTCTTCCTCCCTCGTCTAAACTGGTTGCCCTTAGGCCTGTCTACCCTGGCCTCTAAAGCTATAGGGGGAGGAGCACAGGCCTTCAAGCGCTCATCTTCCAGCTCAAGATGCTTGGTGATGTCGGCGAAAGTTTTGATGCTCTCGTTGTGAGTCATCATGGTGATGAACGGTTTCCATTTTTCGTCCTCAGCGGGAAGTGCACGAAGCACATTCGTCCGCTGTTCGTGTTCGGAAATGTCCACACCAACAGCTTTTAGGTCCCGCAGCATGACCTGTAAAGTTCGCACATGCTCAGTTATACTTCAGTTCGAGTCTATCGTGTACGTCATCCACTTAAGATGCAACGCACGAAGCCTCGCCTCCGAAGTTTGACCATACCTAAAGTGAATATTATCCCACATTTTCTTAGCAGTGGGATAAACTTCAAACTCACCGATAAGGTCGTTATGCATGCAGAAAAGCATAGTATAACGTGTCTTACGGTCTTTTTTACACCAATCTTGGTACACAACCAAGCTGGTTTTATACTCATCAGTATGAGTAATATCTTTGCCGTCCTTGTCTCTAGTCAAGGGTGCTGACATTGTGGTTGTGAGGTGCTCTAACACCTCACATTCTTCCAGAAGAAACTGAATCTTCCGGCGCCACATGTCATAGTTGGACCCATCCAACTTTTCATTGGTGATCAACTCACCAATCATTGAAGTTTTAGAAGCCATATCTACAATTTTAAGAAAAATGGACATTAGGCACATCTTGTACGTAACCAAAGAAAACTCAAAAATTAAAACTCATGTTATATGTTCGAAAATTTCGCTAAGCTCATAATCATCACATATTCCATGAATCCAAAAATGAGATACTTTGATTACTAATATTTCACAAAAAAACACATTCTTATGAATACAATGTTTAATCACATTAACATCCCATAATCTATCATCACATAGACGTTTTAGATTTTATGCAAGCCATATTTGCATGAACACAACATAAAACACATTTATTTATGTTTAAACGGAAAAGAACTAATCTTTTATATATTAATC
>JACYFF010003369.1:83007896-83025006 GCA_017589665.1 Selenicereus undatus
TATATATATATATATATATATATATATATATATATATATATAAAATAATGCAAATCATTAATCATATGCTATTAAAGAGGCTAAGCTAATCGATTCATGAATCCAATTACATAGATGAGCAAATTAAAAAAAAAAACAAAAAACAACTAGTCATTTTTTAAGAAATTATGGCAGTTAAAATCTAATACCTGCTTCATGCTTTGCTTGAAAATACTGTCTTATATTACTACCATTTGCGTTCGTAGTTGAGATTTAAACTTGATATATTTGATTAATTATAAAGATTCTAATAGAGAACAAAAAAAAATTAATAATTGTAACTAAAAGTTTAAGTTGATAATCAAAATTTTAAAATAAATATTATATAACTGTACCCTCACAATTATTAGTGGATTAATTTTCCTAAACATTGCAGCCGAAAAAAACAAAGGTCTTACTCATTTTGGGACTAGAGTTTTGGGATCGGAGTTGATTATATTGAGGCAAATGAAATAATAGGTATTTTCCCATCATGGATCAACATAAATTTTAAGGACAATAATAGTATCAATAATTAAGTCGGATAACACAAAAACCCACGAGAGGTATAGAACAATTTTTTTTTTTTAAAAAAGAATTTGATAGTATTAGAAATATTACCAATGGTATTGACCAGAAGTACGAAAATGACAAGCTTAGGAAGAGTGAGTGAAACTTTCTCCACTTCTAGCAGTGCATCGCTAATTTTGATACTTGAAATTAAGTTGCGTGCTTAAGTTGTGCATGAAAGTGTCTCTATTTATAGAGATGCCCTCGACTAATTTGGACAGTTTGCTGCCACCCGCGTCGCAAGTGATGGCCTTAAGAGCACTCGCAGCAGATGACACGCGAGGCATGGGTGGGGCCCGCGTGTCACACGCGTCTCCGGGCGTGGCTGGCAGCAGAGGAAACGGGGCACTGACACGTGTGGCAGACTGGGCTGCCGTGGCGCCTCGGGTTTCATTTTTTTTTTTGGCGTTTTGCGCGTCAAAACGCGTCGTTTGGGGGGCGTGTGTGAGGGAAATGGTGCGTTTTGGGGGAAGGGTGACGGAAAAAAAAACGATGAACAGTGCAGGGCGTGGGAAGCTGGGCCGAATTCGGCCGTTGGGGGTGGATTTTAGAGCCCAACGGCTCTTTCAATTTTATTTTTTTTTTGTAAAATTTTTTTCTATAACATGGGTGATTTTGTTGCCAAAAATTATGAAAAATTAATCTACCTTCCTCACTTTCTCTCTCAAAGTATATGCTACACTTGTGTTAGTGATTTTGAGTTTGATTAAATTTGGAAGAAAATCAAGTTCGGGTAAGTTAATATTTGTTATGTAATTCGTTATAATTTTGTATAAATAATTGTTGTTTTATATTTTAACTAATATATATTATTTTTTGGGTTTTTGTAGACATATATTGGAGGTCTCCATTAAGTGGAAAACAATAGTGAAGTGAAGTCAATTGTAAGTAATTCAAAGTTTTTGTTAATGTTGTGTTGAAATTGTTTGGAAATTTATTAGTTGTATGTAAGAATATGTTAGAAATAAAATTTGTATTAGTTACAATTGAATTGCATGGTTAGAAGTGTAATTTATTTTGTTAGAAATTTAATATTTTTTATTAGGAATTAATGTTGTTGTTGTTGTTACGATATGAAATTTGTATTAGGTACAATTAAAAATTTGTATTAGTGACAAAACGTTAGAAACTAATTTTGTTGTTGTTAGAAAATGAATGCGTAAATGGATTTGTTTTAGTGAAGGTAGGGTAATAATACGTAACATTAGTATTAGAATATTGACATTCACCCCCAATTTTTGATAGTTAATATTTATTAATTGCTTGAATGTAGAAAATAAATTTGATGTTGTTAGAAATTGAATGTTTAAATTTATTTTTTATAAGAAAATACAATTTTAAACGTTGTTCACAAAGAAGAAGAAAAAATTGCTTGGGTAAGCATCTTAATTAATTTTTGTTATTTTGGGGAAAAAATAATGGTTGGGCAATTAGTGCATGAATTGTATGTTTTCTTGTGAATAAATAATGGTAGGGTAATAATTGAAATATTTGTTCCTTACAACTTAGTAAATTATTGATTTGAGAAATTCATTTCATTGTTGTGAACCTCATTTTAGAAGTAGAATGTGATAATGTCATAAATTAATATGGTTGTTATCATTAGAATTTACAATTTACGAAATGCTTGATGATAATTTTGGAATATATTTGTTAGAATTAATATTGTTGTTAGAAATTGAATGTTTGAATGTATTTTTTATAAGAAAATATAATTTTTAACGTTGTTCACAAAGAAGAAGAAAAAATTGCTTGGGTAAGCATGTTAATTAATTTTTGTTATTCTTGGGAAAAAATAATGGTTGGGCAATTAGTGTATGAATTGTGTGTTTTCTTGTGCATAAATAATGGTAGGGCAATAATTGAAATATTTGTTCCTTACAACTTAGTAAATGATTGATTTGAGAAATTAATTTCGTTGTTGTCAACCTCATGTTAGAAGTAGAATGTGTGAACGTGGATCAATATTTATTGTTAGAAATTAATGTTGTTGTTGTTGTTACAATATGAAATTTGTATTAGTTACAATTAAAAATTTGTATTACTGAGAATACGTTAGAAATTAATTTTGTTGTTGTTAGAAAATGAATGCATGAATGTATTTGTTTCAATAAAGGTAGGGTAAGAATACGTAACATTAGTATTCGAAAATTGACATTAAGTTGAAATTTTTGATGATTACTATTTATTAATTGCTTGAATTTAGGAAATAAATTTGTTGTTGTTAGAAATTGAATGTCGGAATGTATTTTTAATAAGAAAGAAACAAAAAGTGGTTTCATAACCATGATTAGAATAAGTGGAGATGTTTAGAATTTAGAGTTGAAATATTTAGAAAATAGAAATTTGGTATTTTTTTTGTTACATTTTGAAGTGCTTGATTGTAAAGAGTTGAAATGTTAACAAAAAATAATAAGAATCTTTATTATTTTTTGTTAATTTTGGGAATAAATAATGGTTGGGAAATTAGTGTATGAATTGTTTGATTTGTTGTGAATAAATAATGGTTGGGTAATAATTGAAATATTTGTTACTTAAACCTTAGTAAATGCTTGATTTGAGAAATTAATTTCGTTGTTGTTAACGTAGTGTTAGAAGTTGAATGCGTGAATATCATAAATTAATATGGTTGTTATCATTAGAATTTACAATTTACTAAATGCTTGATTATAATTTTTGGATATATTTGTTACTTACAATTTACAAAATGCTTGATTCAAATGTTAACTTCCTAATATGGTTTGTAAGTTTTGAAAATGTGTATGTAATTATGTGGCCGATTAGAAATGTAATAAAGTTAACATGTTTAGATATTGGAGCTGAAATGATTCCAAATTGGAACTGAAAATATTTTATGTCGTTTCGTCAAATATGTGAGATATTAAATGTGTCAAGGTAATTTCTTTTTATCCAAATTGGTAGGTGTTCACTATCAAATGGATCCCAATCACCCACAATCTTTCATGAACTTACTAGCTGGGGATAATTCACAATGGGATGCCGCAAACAACATGAATATTGTTCCAAACCCTCCTCATTGGCAATACCATCCACAGTACCCTCAACAATACCCACATATGCAATATCCTCAACTACCACCGAACTTTCCCGGCCAAGGCCAGAATGTCTCCCCCATTCCAAATTTCAACTACGGTTCTTTGCCCCATCCTTATCAGCTACCCCCACCAACTAATACGACCTCGCCAACACCCCGTCCTCCACCCAACCCCACCCAGAGTGAGAGTGTCAGCGTGACTTCCAAGTGGACATTGGAAGAAGATCGCCGTTTGGTCAGATCGTGGATCAACGTGAGCACCAACCCCCTTGTTGGGGCTGACAAGAAGAAGACGGGTTTCTGGACGAAGATTGCAAGCTCCTACAACCAGCATGCTCCCGATGGAGCTGCGAAGCGAGGAGCGAAAGTCTGTAACGCCTGTTGGAACCGGGCAGCTCCACTGGTGTCCAAGTGGACCGCTTGTATGGGGCAGGCTTATCGGGCAAACCCAAGTGGGGCGAATGAGGACGATATTACGCAAAAAGCCCAAGATCTATACGTTGATATGGTGGGCAAACCGTTCGACTTGATGCATTAGTGGGTGCTACTGAAGGACCAACAGAAATGGGAGATCAATTGCGATCAATGTGTAGATGTGGCCACTAAATGCTTGTAACACCCCATTATTTTCATTTCGTTTAATTAGATTTAATTCCAGTTAACTTCATTTATTTTAGTTGGTAATCTGATTAAGGTAAGTCAGAGCAGTGAGCCGCGCATTTTTTTTGTAAGGTTATAGTAGTTCGATAATACAGCATGCCTTCAGATTTATTAAAAAAATAAAATAATATACACGTATTCATATAACTTTCTGCACCCGATAAAATCATACGGTTTTTATTAACGTACATTTATGCGGAATGGGGTCGGAATTATCCGCCTTATAATTTCTTAGCAATTAAGGAAAGATTGGGAGGGCGAGTTGTAAGCGGCCAAATGTGCGGTCTGTAGTAAGCCAAGCGGAAAGATGTTTAGATGAGATAAGTTAGCATTAATTATAGCCATTATCTACACACACACACACACAAACAAAAAAAAAAAGGGGGCATGTATACGCTTATATAAACATGTATCAGCTACCTTATTTTCTCAAGGCAAACCCAAACTCTCAAATTGCCCTGTTCTTCACCACGCACGACCCCCCCTTCTCTGCACCTTCTCGCCGGTGGCTCTGCCGGCCAACGCCGCCCTGCTGCCGCCCACCCAACGCCGGTCGACCAACAGAACAGGCGGGCACGACACCCCCCTTCCCCCTCCTGCTTCTGCCGTGTTGCTGCCAGCCCAGAAACAGGGCCTCCGCCGCCAGCGTCGACGGCCACCGCCGGATTCCGACTGCCCAGTGGTTCCGCCACCAACCACTGCCATCACCATTCACTGTTCTCCACCGTCAACCTCCTTGACAGTCAGCAAGGTGAACTCACAATACCCTCCATTTATTCTCCTTCCTCAATTCAAGTTGAAGCTCATTTGGTAGTATAATTTTGGTGTATAAAGAATTCTTGATGCTATAAACTGAGTAATTGGTGAGTAGATAAACAAGATTCTGTGTGGGAATTGTTTGGGTTGAATCCTTGATGGCTTTAATTTGACCTTGGGTAGGCATGAATGTGGTAATTATAAATGTATAGGTTGAGTATGGTTGGGCAGATGCAGAAGAATGAGGGAGTGAGTAAATTGTGAAATTTGGGAATGTTTAATTATGAGGTTGATTATGGATGAAATCCACTTGGATTTCTGTATGTGTGGATTTAAGGGGATATGATAAGGGCCGAGGAAGTGAAATGGTGAAACAAGGCAGTAAACTGTGAAATTTATTTAAGTTAGTTATGGCAAGATAATTAGATAATCAATTGTGAATTATGCGTATATGAAGAAATTGGATTGTTGGAGGATAATGGTTCCCTGTAATGATGGTCATAGCTTGTGGCGATGATGTTGAAATTTAGGTTATTATGAGATTCAGTTGCTTAATGTTCCGTTAGGAAGATTGACTAGACTAGCTCATGGCTAAATAAAGATAAATAGTGTCTATTTGTAAATATATTACAATATTGACCGTCGTAAGGGACCCTGAACGCAGGCCTTGCAATCGAGGCGGCCAAAAAGGGAAAGGATAATAATTGACCTTCAGGTACGTTATTTCTCGTACCTTTCAACGTAAACGTGTATACTTCCATTGAATAACGTTTATGATTTTTTGTTCAGCCTATGGATCCTTGTAACAGGCCATGTTCAATGTTCAGTGTTCGATGTTCATTATTAATAGTCACTGCTAGCAGAACTCACTGTTGGGCCCTTCCCGTTTAACGGGAAATTTTCATAGTTCAATGTTATCATGGCAACCATTCATATTTACAGAGTTGAGATCCTGGCTGAAGAAAAGAGTTACTAATTAGTTCATGATATCAATATTTTCAAAAAAATAGCATTTTTCCTAGCGCGCGCTCACTGACTACTAAAGAAAAGTTATTCTTTTGTACAGGGGTAACGTACTGAGCCATCGCTCACATTTCCGTTGTTTTGTGTTTTTTTAAACTTGTTTTAGGGAAGGTGAATCGGGTGAAGACTGAGTATGAGGCTACCAAAACCAAGGACCCAAAAGAGACGGGTCGAAACGATGGTGGATAACTATGTATATAATGGTTATTTTGAGGCTTGTCAAGCCTTACTGTCCTGCTTGCTGCCTGTGGGACGTGGTTAAACTTATGTAAGATGTATGTTTAGGAATGGCTAATAACATCGTTGAACCTTTTTAAAGCCTGTATAGCGTATGCATATCAATGGAAGTTTTTTGTTTTTAATCGTTTTATTGTTTAAAGTAGCCTTGTCCATATGGGACGGCGGTAACGTCACAACTTAGTAAGTTTTCTTCTAATCATCTAAGCCTAAATAGATTTTATTCGTAAGGGTTAAGTTGGGGCGTTACAATGCTTGAGGATCAACGAGGTGGGCGGATACTCTGAGAGTGAGACATCCGGCTCAGGCAGCACCCCCGAGACACCAACAACGGATGCTAGTGAAGATACAGCAACAGAGCAAGTTGGTGGACTTACCCGCCCAATTGGAAGAAAGGCCGCCAAAAGAAAGGCAAAAGAGAGAGCGCACGACTCAGTCCTTGATGTTGTGACCAAGGAGCTATCCACCTTGGGGACAACAAATGTGAAGAATAGCACCATGTTCGAAAGATATGTCATCGCCCAAGAGAAGAAGGCGGAGGCGGCTAGGGTGAAGGCGAAGGCCGCTAAGAGAGCGGTTGAACTAATAAACTCTCATCAACAGTTCCAACGGATGAAGTATGAGGACAGGATTTTGATAATGGACATTGGTAAGATGTGTCCGGAGGACCAAGCATGATATGGTCCACTTCAGGAAGAAATTAGGAGCCGATACCGCCAAACATCGTCTTCGTCCAATGCTAGCCCTTCTCTAGATTGAGACTCATGTCTTGGGAATAACATGTTTACCTTGAGCTTTTGTCATTCTTTCTTTTCCCAATAGTTTGTTGTAATTGAATTCCTTTATGTTGTGGAATGAAATGTGTAATTTTGTTTGAATTAGTTCCATTTTAATTTCACATCACAGTGAGCAAAGTTCTTTATATGTTGCATTCTAGCTAAGATGTTCAATTTCATTTCATCGAATGCAATTGTAATATTTCACTTATAACTACGATGCTCTCTTAATTTGCTTGCTGAATTCGACAATATTTTCCCCAACATTTGGACACTTCTGTCACAGGTACAACAAAATGAGTGACCCATCCTCTTCTAACGATGACTCAGCCACAGAATTAATAGATCATCTCATATTCGTACTGGAGTCATTATCTTCTAGTGATGACTCATCGATTCTTGAGACCGTACTGAACAATCAATCTCGCGTGGAGTCATTTCAGTTAGCTATAAAACATGGACAAGGGGGACGACCTTCATAATCCCGACGACCAAGAAAGAAGAAAAAAGTCATCGGAGGGATCGAGAAGCTGCGGACGATCGCCTCCAAAGAGACTATTTTGCAGATAATTCCATCTACAACGAAACCCACTTTCGCCGTAGATTTCGGATGCGGAAGCACCTGTTCCTCCGCATTGTAGACGCCCTCAGCAGTCGATTTGAATACTTCCAGTTGAGGCACGATTGTGCTGGTCGGCGTGGGTTGTCGCCGCTCACCAAGTGCACCGCAGCGATGCGTATGCTCGCCTATGGGGTATCGGCAGATTGTGTTGACGAGTACCTGAAGATTGGAGGAAGCACGGCTATGGAGTGTATGAAAAACTTTGCAGCCGGTGTACTCCAAGTGTTTGGGGACGAATATTTGAGAAAACCAACACAAGCTGATGTTGACCGACTGTTGCAAGTTGCCGAGACACGTGATTTTCCCTGCATGTTAGGGAGTATAGATTGCATGCATTGGGAATGGAAGAACTGTCCATCGGCATGGAAAGGGATGTTCGCAAAAGGGCTTTACAGAGTCGCCACCTTGATTCTTGAAGTCGTTGCTTCATATAACCTATGGATATGACACGCCTTCTTTGGGTGTCCGGGTAGCCTGAATGACTTAAATGTTCTTCACCGGTCAGATGTTTTCCAAGAGTTGTATGGGGGTCGGGCACCGAAATGTGAGTACGTCGTCAACGGTCGCCAATACAATATGGGGTACTTTTTGTCCGGCGGTATTTATCCTAGATGGGCAACATTTGTGAAAACTATCTCCCTCCCCCAAGGACCTAAGGCAAGATTGTTCGTCGAACGTCAAGAGTCGGTTAGGAGGGATGTGGAAAGAGCATTTGGGGTTCTACAAGCCCGGTTTGCTATAATTCGCGGTCCAGCTCGAAACATAGACAAAGGTGAGTTAGGTATGATAATGAAGGCATGCGTTATACTCCATAACATGATCGTCGAGGACAAACGAGATTCGTATGACCTCGCTTTCGACTACGATGATGCTGACGGTAACACCCCGCAACCAAATGTCCAACACGGCCATCATCCGTGCTATACTGCCTACCTTCGTAGAGTAGCAGAAATTCATGATCTCGTTGTACATGCACGTCTCCAATCAAACCTGATCGAGGAAATATGAAATCGACATACGGCGCGACAAGGCTCACAACCATAGATGTGAAGGGTTATTCGTCATTTACTTGTATTGTATATTTTCCTATTGTATTGTATTTTTTTGTATTGTATTGTAGTGTATTGTACTGTATTTTATTTGTATTATATTGTACAATATTTTTTTCCGTCATCTAAATTAGTGTTTTCAATATCGAACACTCGGGTTGTAATTTTCTTCAATGTCAATCCTCATATTTGCATTTGTATTAATTGCATTGTACATCCTACTCCGTATGCTTTTAATCGTTCAACCGACAAAACTTAACTCATCATTTTTTTTATACTACAAAATAAATTAATACATTCTTCGGAAACATAAATTACATATTTTTTTATCCGAAAAATAAAATTATTTTTTTATCCGAAAAATAAAATTATTTTTCAACTTAAACAAACCCCAATATGCAAAAATAAATTGTCCAACATAAAACAAAGACAATATGTTTAGTGGTGGGCTCCACCAACAAATATTAAATCATTTGTGCTGAAATGAGTTCCATTTGCTGGGAAAATGAAGCAATGCGAGTTTCAGAACTGTGGAACTTTCGCTGACATGGCATGCTGGAGTTCCACAAAATGGAATGCCATTGGGAATGCTCTAAATGTGTCCAGCGAGTCGCCGCGTCTTACTCATGCAAATCAAGAAGCATAGTTGACTTTTCAAAAAAAAAATGAAGAAAAGTAGAGGGAGGGGGTCTGCGGTCCGCCTATCTTTAATCTATAATTTTATACATGATTAATTTGAGGGGTTTAGTATGGGTTAAGAGTCGGGTCATAAATAATGAAAAGGTACACTTTATAATTAAATTTTTTATTTTTTATGTATAAATTTTCTGGAAAAAAAAAAATTTGGTTCAATTAACCGTCGGTTAATTGAATTTTTAAATCGTCCGACCCATCACCCAATTGAAACTAAAATTTTTTTCGGTTCGGTTAATCGAACCGATTTTTTGAAAAAATTGTGCGGTTAACTGGTTTTTTTGTTTGGTTTTTGGAATTCTTCGGTTCAATTGTTGGTTTCGGTTTTTTTTTTTGTTTTGCCACATCCCTAATAGTGATGCCAAGGTTGAGTTTTTAGTACAATGAGCCAATTAGGATCAAAACCATCTTTGGCATAGAAAACTCGTCGTGCTTGAGATGCCAAAACAAATGGTCCATTAGTCTTCAACTTCCTCCTTGGGTTTGCAGTAACAAAGCCATGGTTATCACCCTTCACGCCTTTTCCCTTATTGTCATACATGTCCCGCCAATCACAATTAAATAAGACTATATGTCTTCCATCTAAGTATTGCAATAAAATAATTTCTGTAATAACCCCATATTAGTACAAATTTCCACCATCCGTGGCATCCTCAACTATCGGCTTCTAAATAAACTTGTCATAAGAAAACATTTAAGTCCGCACTTTTCACATTCAATGTGAAGAACTACACATTTTGAATTGTAAAACCTAATCTTCACTTAACTTAGGCAAGACTTCCATAAAATCAAGCTAAAAATACAACCAATCGAAGCATATAGCAACAATTTCATAAAATACAAAAGCCTAATTCAAAAAGTACCTCAAATCAAAAGCTTTAAAAATAAACTAACCATCCTTCCATTCAAATCCAGAATTTGAAGGAAAATGAAAAAAAGAAAAGAAAAGAAAGGTCAAACGCTTCCTGTGAAACCCTATTATGTACAGTAATTCAAGAAGCATCAAATACTAAATGAAAATGATAATAAATCCCTTTCAGACTGATGATGAACCCTTTTCAAGACACAATGCAAAATCTGGTTCATAGCTATTGATAGCAAAGGTGAGGAGAAGCCAAAGGTTTACTTCAACGGGAACGCCATTAGTTCATGGCTGTAACTGTACCTGCACCATCATGAAACTCTCATTCATAGTGAAATTTGAAGAACACTAGCAGTTTCCTAATGCCCAAAAATTTAAAATAACTTCATTGTCTTATGTAACAAATGTTTATCGATAGTTCGAATCAACTGTATAGGTAACAAATCTTTATCAATATGGCTGCAAATATAACTCCACCAGCCCCACACCCATCCCTAGTAGCCTCGCTCACAAACCCAATCACCAGTCACCAGCTAACTTCAATTATGGACCGACTGATACAGGGTTACGTCACGTAAATATTGGAGAGTGATTTAGATCCTCCTCAAAACTGACATGAAAATTGAAGTCATGGCCAAGAAATTGATGTTATATGTATGTCTACTCCTTGTTAACTATTAAGCAATTAATTAAGGCATAATGATGGAATTTAAATTCATATTTTTAATAACAATGTTAGAGAACTTACCAAGTGCCTAATTGATATCCTCATAACCAATTGAGATTAATATAATAATTCGAACAAACATAATTCTAGGACTGATTTTGCTTTTATTTAATTACTTTAATACTTTGGGCTTATTTCATTATGAATTCATCATCGTATTTAATTTTGAGAAAAGGTAAGTACAACGTAGAAACATTAGACACCTCTTCTATCAAGGGATCTATCAATACTATCATCAACTAGAACACCATGGAACTCATTAGAGGGAGGATACGAATAAGAAATATTAGAATACAAAGAAAGTAGGAGGGCTGACGACTGGACTATCTAATCAACCATCGTATTGTCTTCTCTATATTTATGATTAACATAAACGACTTTTCCATCCGTACATTGAATTTGAACTGGAGTTTTGAGTCATGATTCATGTGAGTAGGCCCGACACCATGAATTCAGTCCCTACGTAAAGACGAACTTTTCCACCAAATAATTGAGATTTGAATAAGAGGTAGTTCAAGTCGTGATTCATGGGAATGTGACCAAAGCCATGCATTATTCCCTACGTAGATAGACAGATATTGTGTGTTGGCCTAGCTCATTACCACTCACTCCACTCGTGTTCAATTTTACTTAAGATAGTGGGGTGCTCATTCGCATCTATAAAAATCTTTCATTAATAAATGGCCTGTAACTAGATATATATATATATATATATATATATATATATATATATATATATATATATATATATCATTTAGTGAGTTTTGTATGAGACTATTTTATATAAGATATATAATGAAACAGATGTTTTTATGATGAATTTTAGTAATAATTGAGATGATTAATAGTGTATTTAGGGATGATAGTAGTGAAAGTCACTTCTAGATGAACTATTAATCATCTAAATTAAAAAGCCACTCCTAATTAAAGTACATTATTTAATTTATTTATTAGTCATTGCAAAATCTCAAAATAGTCAATCTTCAAGGAGTCTGCCTCTTATTGACTCATCGTACGTTTCGTGGTAGATATTAGTATTGCAAACAGATGATCTGAAAGTTCAATCATCTTTTCTTCATGAAGCTTTGAGTATGGGTCGTTCGATATATGATTATCAAATATGAGAAACTTCTTCATGTGTTTATTGTCTATTTGTGGTTATAGTCTTCCATTATTTAATTAATCACACTAATTTTTTAAATTTAATACATGATAATATAATTTTTAAATTTAATACATGATAATATAATTTTAGACGGTACGACAAAGGCACCTAAAAAGTGTCTTATAGTAAAATATCATTTTCTTTAAAATTGTATGTGCAAATATATAATTAAGGAATAGCTTTTCTTTAGTGAAATGTTGAAGTGCATTTCATAGTGGTGGACATAGTAAAAAAAAATTGCGTATTCGTAGTAAAAAATTTTTAAAGTAGACCCATGAAAACTATAGACTCATAAAAGCCTAGAAAGCTAAAAAAAATTAGATATGTTTATATAAAATTTTTGAATTCAAGAACCGTCTTTTAATATAAAAAAACCAAACTTAGAACACTCACTATGCAAGTTCCAAATTTTGGAATTCCAACCCCTCAATATTATCCGAAGTTTATATGGAACTTGCATCGATCTATTCGCCTGTACAACTCATAAAACTTCAATTTGTCCCACTAAATAAAATACTAGTCATAGACTTATCTCATCACAGACAACCTTTTTTTAACTACCGAAACAATATTTTCTAACGAAACAAAGAAAAAACCAAAAAAGTCACAGAAAGACAATAAATGATAATTAAAAACTCCATTTTAGAACACTTTAAAGTGTCTTTCATACAAACTTAAACATAAAGTTCTTAAAGCACCAAACACACATACAGCCCACCAACTAGTGTTGGCATGGGGATGAGAACCTCTAAACAAGAGGTAAACCTTATTTGCATTATACGATTATTTGGGCTTGCATGAGTAGGTAGGCAGTATTACATCGACCTTAAAAACATTTTCCTGGTGGTGGTGGCCATATGCGTGGCCGGATGCAAATGACATCCTCGCAACACTCGATTCCTTCTTCTGGATGGCAAGTTTCGCCACGTTCTGCACATTTCTCTTGCTTCATCCCCATGACTTTATCATTAACCATCATCACCACATGCGGTGAAACATTACCTCTGTTTTCTTCTCCATCCATTATTTTATCCTTGGACTTCTCCACAACTATTTCTTCTATTATCACCTCAGCTCCTCCTAAGAGTATGGGAACTGCATACACATATATAATCATTAAGACAGGTGTTAGTTATCTTAATTGATATAAAGTATATATATGAGAATTATTACTAGAGATCTAGGTTCAAATCCCTCTCAATTGGTCCCCTACATTAAACTTGAAAATATTGTCTTATATATGACTCATATTTTTGTACGTAGTTGAGACTTGAACTTGATATAATTGATTAATTATAAAGATTCTAATAGATAACTAAAAAAATTAAAAATTATAACTGAAAGTTTAAGTTGATAATCAAAATTTTAAAATAAAGAGTATATAACTCTACCGTCATGATTATTAGTTGATTAATGTTCTTGAACATCGATTGCAACTGTAACAACGAGAGGACTTACTCGTTTCGGGACCACAGGTGTGGGATCAGTATGATTGAGGGAGATGAAGTAATAGTATATTTGCCATCATGGATCAACATAAATTTTGAAGACTATAATGGTTTTGATAATTACGTTGCATAACACACACAAAAAAAAAAAAAACCGTGATAGCTAAGAACAATTAAAAAAATCAAGAATTTGATAGTATTAGAAATATTACCAAATGTATTGACCAGAAGTACGAAAACGACAAGCTTAGGAAGAGTGAGTGAAACTTTCTCCATTTCTAGGCGTGCAACACCAATTTTGATACTTGAAATTAAGTTGCTTGATTAAGTTGTGCATGCAAGTGCCTCTACTTATAGCGATGCCCTTGATTAATTTGTACAGTTTGTCACCCACCCACGTCGCAATTGATGTCCGTAAATGCGTTCCGCGCGTCGCCACGTCTTCCCCGTACACATTTAAAATTAAGAAGCACAGTTGCTTTTGAAAAAACGAAGAAAAGGGGTTCGAGGGGGTCTGCCTATCTTTATTAATCTACAATTTTAATATGATCAATTTGAGATTAGTGCGGACTGAGGTCGGATCATAAAGATCAGTAGGTAAGATTTTTTTGATCTTCACTTTATTCGACCTTTGATTAATTTGTGCAAGAGTTATGATATCATTTATTTTTTATAAATTATAATATACTTTTATTATTTAATTATATCATTTTACCAATTTTAAAATAATATAATATAATTTTTAAGTTAAAATAAAATAGTTAAAAAATATTTCATCACAACACGATATTTGTCATTTTGCTTTCTGAAAGTTGTCACCACCCACGTCGCAAGTGATAACCTTAAATGCATTACACGTGTCATCATGTCTTGCTCATGCAAGTTAAAAATCAACTCTGAGTTGGGGCCTGGGGGCTACTAATTCTCTTGAAAGAAACGAAGATGAAGACAAATTTTTTAATCAAGAAGCATATTTGATGTTTCAAAAGAAACAAAAAAAAATAAATTTTTATTAGGTTAATAATAATTTGGCTTCAATAAATAAAGGATTTAAGACTAAAAAACAAAGGGAGAGAGGACGGGAAGGCTCCCATATCTTTAATTCTATTGAAAAAAAAAAAAAACCTTATAAGAGTGTATATTAACTCAAACAAGAGTCTTAAGTCAATTGGCAATTGATTAAATAACCCACAAATTTTTGAATAAGTTGTTAAAGTCTCCTTTTTTTAAACAAAATGTAAAAATAACAATTCCTTTAACGTTTAACACAAACTTGGAAAGGTCTTGCAAATGTCTTTGTTGTAAGAATTACAATAATGACAACGATTGCAGCGTAAATCCTGTCAAAATGGAGTTTTAAAAAGTGGAGATACAAAACTTTTCCTAGTGGTGCCAAACATCAAGGGGTCGAGTTAAATTTGGATAGGATAAATTAAAAAATATTGAGATTTGGATAAGCAGTTGACGATTGATATCTGATTTTTTCTACAATAACAACAACAAACTCTCAGTATGGGTTTCGCTTTCGCGAGGTTTGGGGAGATCCAAATGTAGGCAACATTACCTCTATCGGTAAGCAGTTGATGACTTATATCTGATTTTTTCTATGTTGAACAATTCAAAAAAGACTAAATTTAAATTCGGACAGCAAAAATATAACAAATAATGTGTTTGTATTTAAAATTCGGACGAAAAATTTATAACTATACTCAATTTTTTTAAAATTCGCTAAATGCAGATATTTGGATCGAAAAATTTTTCACCAGCGCTAATTTTATCACTCCTTATAAACAAGTCTTTTTATTATAGAAATTTGGATAGCCATTTACGATTAGACGCAGTAATTGAGACAGACTTTTTAATATTGTCGAAGAGTAGGTGTGCCATTGCATTTGTGCTGTGTATCTACTAGCTATGACTAGTGACTACCGACAGTTATTACTTGGATGGTAATGGGGTGGGTTGGGACTAGGGCATATTTTTCATCCCCGTCTCTGTTTAACTTCTTGCCTTTGTCTTTGTCCCCAACGGGGATTTAGCCTTTAATGGAGATTTTTATTCGTAATTTTTTTTTCCTCATATATGAAAACTATATTATAAGTTGGGTTTTAAATGAAAAGTCAAGTTGCCTACCAAACTTAGCTTAATTAATTGTACGAAACTCTTTTAGGTTCCATGCAATGCAAGTTTAACAAACTTCATCAAAATTTATAATTCAACCAAAATTAAAGTTTAACAAGTCCATGCAACACAACCAAACCAAAGTCTAAGAAGTCAAACACAGCTCATTCAAAGTCTAAGAAGAAAAATAGGCCAAAGATTATACAACTAGATTTTTCAAGTAAATTTACCTATCTAACTTTAATCTTACGTTCATAAATAAAAAAAATTTATATAATTTTTAATTATGAATGGGGACAAGGATGAATTTTTCTCCCCAATCGGGAAAGGAAAATTAAAGCCGGGATGGAGATAGGAATTTTTCCCCGGAGGAGTAAGGGGGGACGGGTATGAGGTAAAATTTCACCCCGTCTCCGTCCCTATCCCTACCCGGGGATTGAATCATGGCCCCGTTGCCATTGGGGATGGGGATTTTCTCTCAATACGAGGTAGGGCCCTAGTGGGGACGGAGATTCCTCACCTCGCTGACATCCCTACTTGGTAGCAAGCTGCATAAAAAATAAATAAATTAAGAAAGGTCACTCTGTCTCCAACAATGATATTTAAATTTTTTAGAGAAACATAAATATAGGTGAATTTAAATTTAGATCTCTGTCAACAACTTTTATAACTTTATCAGCTATCTTGGTCAACAGCACCATAAAAATGATGACATTAGCGAGTAAAACAGTCTTTAAAAAAGGCATGTTTTCTTCTCAAGATAGTAGTTTTAATATCCTTGTTAAAAAAAAAAAAAGATTGTCATTACCCACTTTTAATAGGGAAGAATCTAGTAATATTCGAGAGGCAAGATATTAATACCTAGAATTCTAGAAAGAGTAGTATATTTAGATTTTTGCTTAAGATATTCTAGAGTTTTGAAAAGATATCTAAGGCATTTACTTAGATTATTTTAGGTTCTTGGAGTGTATCTAAATATTATTTCATCTTCTAGTAATATCTTAAAAAATATTAAGATATGTAATTATAAGTCTTGTAGTTTTTGAACATGTATGCACTTTTTCCACCACAAATTAAGGTTGTGGAGTTAGTTTAAATGAGGCACTAGGCCCCCCTATATAGCCATCCACAAAAGAAAGGCATACGACAAAAGAGAGTTAGAGTGTAAGAGAGTAAGGTGCCTCACATATAAGTTTGTCTCTAAATCTTGCCCATTCTGTACATATCTTTCAAAGGTTTACAATAGAAGTATTCTGTCAGGTATACTACTTGGCTTCCTATTTTTCAACCATTATTTGTGCTCAGTGCATGATTAATTGTCTTTGGCA
>JACYFF010003369.1:83080452-83095613 GCA_017589665.1 Selenicereus undatus
AGATGTTTGAACATAATATCCTAGCACCACATCATCAAAAAAATATATGCATTCCCCTTATGGTATATGATTTCACAAATCTGCAGTACTATATACACAGCAAATAACAAACGACATCTATGAAAACAAAGGCACCTAAATGACCAGACAAATATGGACATTCCCCATATTTGCACAGAAAACAAGTTTTACATGGTAAAAAAATCAGCACAAAGCATCAGATCAAGCAAGCACCCCAGCTAGCAGCATTCATGCCATAAATGAGTTAGCATTGGAGAAACTTTTTGCTACAATAAAGCAAATCACCATCAATAGTAGAAAATTTTCGATGGTTTACTGTCCTAAAACATATTAATGTTCATCCAACTGCTGCCCTCAATGTTAGCAATTAATCATTCTCCCGTCAATGCAACTCAACAACTGAGCAATAGAATTTGCCCATCAGTTGGCTCTCTTACATGATGAATCATTGGCCCATCAAATGGTGTATGTTTCTTTCAGATTTAAGCAAGGGCTAACCATATGTAGCTTCGCTCAAGTCACTGAGCTCATTCTAGGTGGAAATCAAGGAAACCCCCCCCCCCTCAAAAAGAAAAACAACAACATTTGCATGCCATTAAGCCAGGTGATGATTTGAAATTTTCTATCAAACAACTACCTCCTCAAGCCTACAGACTTCGCTTGCCCCAAAAACTACACAGAACCATATTCCAATCCAATACAACCACTAATTAATTATTTTTTTCAAAAATTGTGTAAGTAGGGCCATTAACCTAGATGTTACCCTCACAAATATCAATTGAATATAAGTAGTTCTTCAAGAACTACATGCTCATAGATAACTAATCCCTCCAGCAGCAGTGCCCCCAAGACAATATCCAAAAAAGAGCATACCTTTTTACACATGATTGAGGAAGAGAATCAAAAAGCCATCCCAATAAGACGTAAAACATAAACTATCTGAAAACAAACTACCCCTGCACCCAATTACTAACTTCTTGCACAAGAGTACTCTTCATGATCAATAAACTACATTTCACCAACAAAGTACCATGCTAATTACTGATCAAGTTCATAAGCAACAAAAACGACACTGCACTTCACATAGCACACACTACATTACGTATGAAAGGCACATATTGTGCATCCTAGATAAGTTAAATTCCAGATGTTCTTCAAATTCTAGCCCCAAAATCATTGAGAAACATCAACTGATTGACAATAGAAACAAAAATATGGAAATGAGAGTAGATTTACCGTTGAGAAAACACCATCAGGCCAGCTACCAAACCGCCATTTCTGCACAATCAACTTACCCTCCTGCAACTCCACATTGGTACCCGTGACAGACCCATCAAAGATACTAAACTCCCCACCCACATTCTTACTAATCTTGGCATTACTCTGCGTAAACCCCTTCCATCTATTCTCATCCATCAAAATCTCATACATATCCACCGCCCTGCAGCTAAACCTCTCCGTCAACTTAATCGTTTTAAACCCTTTCTTCCCCTCACTCTTCACCTCCTTCTTCATCACCGCCGTCGCCGTCGCAGCCGCCTTCTGGGCCCCACCAGCACCGGCGCCCTCCGTCTTGGGCGCAACCTTCTTGGCTTCCAGATCATCCTTGCAGGGTCCACCTTTGGCCATGCTTTCAACGTACCCCTTAATCTTATCCAAAATTACCGGCTTACCCTTTGCCAAAAACGCATCCTTCAACCTCTTCCCGATCGGACCCTCGTCCTTAACCGTGATTTTAACCTCCGGGTCTTCGCCGGCGTTCTCGTCGGCGATGTACGGAATCTCGACGGAGCCCTCCGATTTGAGGATGGAATTTCCACTTTCATCCATGACCTCACCTTCCCATGTGATCGAGACGGTGAGTTCGTACCCAGGGATTATCTTGCCCTTGCGAATGTTGACGTAGGCTTCGCCTTCTACTTTTTCGACCTTCTTGGTCTTGATGAAGAGACCGCCTTCGCCGGTGAGTATGGGGAGGTAGGAGAGAGATCCGATGAGCTGATTTCGGGACCATTCGAGGCAATCAGTCTCTGCCCAGTGCCAGTTATGGACGTTGGTGCCGTCTGGGCGGTCCTCCACTATCCAGCGCTTGTCGCCCTCGCCGTATTTCGCCATTGCAGAGGGCAGAGAGAGAAACACGGATGTTTTAGAGAGAGAAAGTGGAGGCGATGGGGAGGGAGGCTATAGCACGAGAGATGAGTGTGAGTGTCCGGAGTGTTCGGCAGGGGGAAGAGTAGGAGTTTGGGGGGCTCGGAGAAGGATCTGGAATGGGGGATTTTCCGCAACAAACTTGGGGAACTCAAGAGAAAACCACACCTTAACCTAATAGACTTTAGAAGCTATGGAAAGATCTAGAAATACCGGAATTTCTGTTCAAAAACATGGATTTTTGAATCAAAAGTCCTTCCGAAAATGATTTGAATTCGCAATACATTAACATCAATTATTGCTCATATGGGAATGTGACAAAATTTAAATTCGGGTTAATTTTGAACAGATAAGTCAGATAATATTTAAAATTTAAACAAAAAATATATGACTATATCTAATTTTTTCGTGTCGGACAAATATTACAGACATAAATTCATGTCAAAATCGGATTCTGACCAGAAAACTATGAAAATTGGTGTATCTGCATTTAAACTTCGAACAAAAAATTGATGACGAATTTGATTTTTACGAGTAGGACAAATAAAGATAGTTGAGTTGGATAAAAATTTGTCAACCCTAAACATATGTGTAGAATAATTTTAATCTTTGTGTGTTTATTCTTTCTACATGTGTGAAGATAGATATTCCATTCAAAATTTAGGGCATGTTCTTTTCAACTTATGAGAAGTATTTATTGGTACTTATTACTTAAACATGCTAAATTATATTAACTCATGCTGAAACATGTTAAATAGTTAAAGAAAATGTAACTAAGTATTTTCAATAAGTATTTAACAATGTTGAATTGTACTAAATTATGCTAAATGGTGCTGAATTGTGTCTAATTGTGCTTAATTGTACAAAAAGTTACTGAATGCTTACGATAAGTGTTTATGATAAATTGAAAAAAAAAATATCATTGATGATAGATGACTTTACCACCCTTTGGGACATATATATCAAGTTATCAACCCAACATTTTCCCTATTTAGTGATCATCCTCTGTATCAGGTAACGAATGTTTTATCACATAAATTTTTTGACCTTGGAACAAAAACACAAATAAAGAAGAGCACACTGAGTAAACAAATCTTCAAGAATGACTACAAGGGTGAAGGTCTAACTTTATACTTTGTATGTGTACGTTCTTTTTCAATCAGGTGTCTTTTAACAACGATTACAAATGAGAACTTTATACAAATCTTTCAAAGTAGAAGTAATTTTCTTGTAGAATCACCTCTTATCTCAGACATTAGATTAGTAGGATTTAAGCAGATCCAAGTTTAACAACTTATCAATATATAGGTCACTTTTTCCAAGGAAACCCTATTTTTCATTAGACTTCAAATGTATTTGTCCTTGGATAAACCATCACTTAAGTGAATTTCCAAAAATTAACTTGACATTTATGTCAATAAAAATTATTTGAATAAGCTCCTATAACTGAGGCATTTTGGTCAATCAATTCACGAACATTCGCATTCTCCAAACCTAATCTGCTCAGCTAACATGTAAATTTTGCATAATTCTTCCTTGAGTAGCTTCAAGCCATACCATACCTTACTGTAATGGCTACTTGTGCACCATGCAAGACTTTCTACCAAGAGCCACTTTGCTCCCTGTACGCTCTTCCATGAGACATTCAGAAATTGTCCCGGTTGAGAATTGAGGAAATCGTTACTTGGAGAGTATCTTCTTTATAATGCAATTAAGGAGTAAATTCATAATCTCACCTACCTCTAACTCTAAGCGTCACCTACTGGCAGTGTTTTTGGCTTTTGCTAAAGAAGATAAAAGTAAAGGAATTGATAAGGGCATGATAAAACAAATTGATACTTGTCAAGAATTTTTGTTCACATCTTCACTCACCCCATGTTTGATACATGGCCTTGCTTTTTATACATCATTGGCCGGCTATGCCTATCTTGGCCAACACGACAACTTTGCACTTTGACTAGGAATAGGAAAGGGAATAATATCAAAAACTATCAAAAACATATTTGATATAATATATGAGAGATTCTATTGTAGCACCCCCCCTCAAGTTGGAACATGTAAGTTAATAATGCCCGACTTGTCTTTGAGAAATTGAAATTGCACTTTGCCCAAAGCATTAGTGAAAATATTAGCAGGTTGAATCTTGGTGCCGACATGTGAGAGGTTTAGTATTCCTGCTTTCAGCTTTTCAATAATAAAATGGCAATCGATTTCGATGTGTTTCGTTCTTTCATGAAACACTGGATTGCGTGCATATGCAATGCAACTTGGCTGTCACAAAAGAGTTGTATAGAAGGCAGAAAGATGCCCAAGGATGCCAGGAAGGATTTGACCCAAATCAACTCACTTGTAGCAAAGGCCATGGATGGATATGCTGCTTCAGCGGAAGATCGAGATACCGTGATTTGTTTTTTACTCTTCCTGGAAATGGGTGATCCACCGAGCGTAACAAAATAACCTGTGAGTGATTTGCGATACAGGACATGTTCCCAAATCAGAGTCACAATACCCCACTATCTGCATATCACTGGCGGCTTTCAATAAAATTCCCTGCCTAGCTGTTCCTTTCAAATAACGAATAACACGTCTCGCAGCATCCATATGTTCCAATGTAGGTGCTTGCGTGAATCGAGATAATATGTGAACTTCATAAGTAATGTCAGGCCTTGTAATGGTGAGATAGATTAATCTCCCAATAAGTCTGTGATATCTAACAGGATCTGCTAGGGGATGTCCAGATGCTAAGGCAAGTTTGTGATTTTCTTCCATTGGAAACTCAACTAGTTTTGCTCCTAGGAGACTGCATTCATCAATAATTTCCAAAGCATATTTCCGTTGACATAGGAATAGACTTTGTGGTCCACGAGCAACTTCAATGCCCAAAAAATATTTTAGTGGTCCCAGGTCCTTAATACTGAAACATGTATTGAGATAAACTTTGAATTGCTTGCATGCGTTAGTGTCATTACCCGTAAGCACAATGTCATCGACATAGACCAAAAGGCCCATAAAGATGTCACCTTTGCGATAAGTAAATAAGGAGTAGTTTGCATAGGAGTGCACAAAGCCATACTCGCAGAGTTTTGAGGAGAGTTTGGCAAACCCTTACCTGGGAGCTTGACGAAGACCATAAAGAGATTTCTTAAGGCAACACACCTTGTTCTCATCGAGGCACTTGAATCCTAGAGGCAATTTCATATACACTTCTTCTTCAAGATCCTTGTGCAGGAATGCATTATTCACATCCAATTGATGCAATTCCCAACCTTTTGCAACTGCTACTGCTAGGAAGCACTGGACGCTTGTCATCTTAGCGACTGGTGCAAAAGTTTCATGAAAATCAAAGCCTTCAACTTGGTGATCCCCTCAAATCACCAGTCAACCCTTATATCGCTCAATGGTGCCATCGAAGTTGCATTTAACTTGATAAACCAACTTGCAGCTGATGGGTTTTTTGCCTGGGGGAAGAGTTTCAATCATCCAGGTTCCATTCTTCTCTAGGGCATTGATTTCTTCAGCCATGGCGTGTCTCCACTCGGCATCGTGTACCGCTTCATGATAAAATCTAGGGTCCACAACTTTATTAATAGCCGCTAAAAATTGTTGGTGACAAGGAGAAAATTTTGTAAAGGTGACATAATTCTTTAATGGATATTGCGTACCTGAGGAGTCCTTTTGACGCGGTGCAGCAATAGAGATGCGGTCGAGAGATCGAGCGTTGTAGCCTAAAAAGTTATCAAAGCGGGTTAAAGGTTCGCACACGCATTGGGCTCGGTTGGGCCCAATGTCCGTTGTAGCAGACTGGTCAGTGTGCGCCACTGGAGGAAGAGAGGTTGTGGCAGTGGGATCTTGGCCCAAATTAACTTCTGTATTTTCTGGTCTGGGCTCAATAGAGGCAGCATCCGTGTTTTCTGAATTGGGCTCGACAGTCGCAGGCCCAAACAAGTCTTCCTCTCTGCCAGCCCATCTTGGGGGAAACTCGGTCCAATCAATAAACTGAGGTTGAATTGTACTTGAGTCAAGAAATCGAGGCTGAGCAGAATTCTTTTCTTCACCGTTGATGACCCCTGGTTGCACATCTTGGAAGGGGAATGTGCTTTCGTGAAAGACAACATCCCTACTCTCAAAATATTCATTTGTATCCAAATCGAATAATTTCCATGCCTTTTTTCCATGAGGATATCCCACAAAAATACACTTCCGACTTCAGGAAGCAAATTTGTCATGTCCTTTCAATCGATTGTGGGCGTAACATAGGCTCCCAAAGACCTTTACATGGTCATATGAGAGCTTTTGATTGAAGAATGCTTCATATGGAGTCTTTCCGCTCAAGAACTTGGTCGGTGTTCTATTGATTAAATAAGCTATCGTTAACACACATCCCCCCCCCCAAAATTCGAAGGGAGATTGGCTTGAAATCGAAGAGCCCGACCCACATTAAGAATGTGTCGATGCTTGCGTTCTACTCTTCCATTCTGCTAAGGAGTATCCACGTAACTGGTTTGGTGTATAATCCCTTGTTCACGATAGAATGTCTTCATGGACCCAGATTTAAACTCACTTCCATTGTCTGTTCGCACTACTTTGACTTGCTTACCAAATTGGGTTTGAGCCATAGAAACAAACCCCTTAAGTAGAGTGTCAACCTCGCTTTTCTCCTTCATTAAGTACAACCAAACTCCCCTACTAGCGTCATCAACCAACGTTAGAAAATAAGAAGCACCACATGAGGAGGGTGTTCGGTAAGGCCCCCATATATCACAATGAACAACCTCAAATCAATCATTGGCTTAATTATCACTAACATGAAACTGCATTCTAGTTTGCTTTGCGCGGTAGCAAGCGTCACACATATTGTTCTTGCTTCTAACATAATCTGGAAAGCCTAAGTCTTTTGCAAACAAGGACATCACTTTATTGGATGGATGCCCCATTCTTTTGTGCCAAAGCTCACTTGTCCTAACTGCATTACTTTGAATCTTCAATGGTACCTCACCATAGAAGTAGACCCCATCTCTTTGCCTACCCGTACCAATTGGCTTCCTCGAAATACGGTCTTGTAAGATACAAGAATCATCAAAGAATGTCACAGTAAAATTTAATTCCTTGGTAATCTTTGCAACGAAAACAAGATTACAACTTAGGTTGGGCACAAATAGCACTTTGCTAAGTTTAAACTTTTCTCCCAAGGCCACACTTCCTTGCTTGGTGGATACAGTTTGAGTGTCGTTGGGAAGGTCAATAAGAACCAGTCTTATGTATTTCTGTTTTACCAACAATTTCTCATCACCTGTCATGTGCACGGATGCCCCGCTGTCAAGCATCCAATTTGGGTTACCTGAAAACTTCTCATCCCCATTCTTGGACGTGTTAAGAAGAGCCAAAAGTCACCGGCTTTGCTTGCTGGTCAAGCCTGGGATCACGACGACAACACTCTCTGATGCTGCTGGGTTGCTCTCGGTTGTAGTCTGGGCAGTGGCCGTGGTTACTGCAGCGTGGACTGCTTCACGGCCAGCCCCTCGTCCTCGTTCGTTGTCGGTGTGACCACCTCAGCCCCCCTGGCTGGTCGACCTCCTCAGGAACTCCATCCAGGTGAATAGCCAATCACCTTAATCCAGTTTGCTTGGTCATGACCGAACTTGCCTCCCATGGTTGTTTAAAGTCTAGGGTTTGAGGATTTTTGTGATGAGCCTCACTGGCTCTGATACCCTGATAAAAGTAAAGGAATTGATAAGGGCATGATAAAAGAAATTGATACTTGTCAAGAATTTTTCATTCACGTCTTCACTCACCCCTTGTTTGATACATGACCTTGCTTTTTATACATCATTGACCGGCTATGCCTATCTTGGCCAACACGACAACTTTGCACTTTGACTAGGAATAGGAAAGGGAATAATATCAAAAACTATCAAAAACATATTTGATATAATATATGACAGATTCTATTCTAACAACAGCATGTTCATTTCATCGATTGAATACTACTCAAACTCACCATTGTTCTATCACTAGTTGTCGCTTACAATAACTTTTACAGCTACATACCACTCTCCATTGCTTCTTATTGCTCCTTGTCCCTCTTTTACATAACTTTTAACAATTAGTTATTGTTTATTACTGTTTGCAACTACATCTTACGACTCTTTGCCGCTTTTTACTATGTTACTAGTTTATATCGCTAAAATGAACATGCCATTACTACATTTGTCTAGATGAGAGCATCGAGGTAATTTGGGTAGCAAAGTGACTCTTAATTCTTCTGATGCATTTCCGTCATTCATTTTGTTGCTGCCATTATGCTGGATCAAGGGTATGTAAACTTGACAACATCCATACCCTTGATTACAACATTAATAAAAACAATATTTTGTAACTTTAGATAGTAAATTTTCGGGTTTAATGAAACCTATCTCTTTATAATTTTATAATTCAATAACAAATTTGTTACATTTGACATCTGTAGCTCGCTTGATGGTGTCATGGTGCAAAAATTATATGGTACATACACATATACATAACTATGTACACACTTCTATAAGAGGGTATGTACCATGCTAGAATATATATTTTTGTATTTAAAAAATTTTAAAACACAATACATATATTCTTATATAAATATATATATAAATAAATACATGAATATTTACCATAGAATTACTGGCCATGGTGAGACTTTCAGGATATTGAATTGGTTAGTAAACTCTCTTTCGCTTGCTTCCGAGGCTCCGAATCCCAAACGGGCAGGTGCCAGCCTACTATACGAAAAGACAATTGGAGGACGCGAAATTCATCTCCACGGTCTAATAAATGACGCGATGCATGCGCGGCCCATAGAACCAGGTCTAAGCCGGCCAACCCGGTTGAAAATTCTTTCAATAAATACCTTCTTGGTGCTCCGTCGGAGCCCCGGTCAAATCCTCCATTCTCATCGTCTTTTGGGAGCTCCGATGACGAGGCCTCAACGGTCAAAACGGGTCATCAAAACCACCTCCGCAAACTCAGCCGGTTGCAACGACCAAAACCCATCTCAATCAACTGTCATTTTACGGTCAAAATCCTCACCAGTTCGACTGAAACCCAAATTCAAGGCCCCGCCAAAACCCGAATACCCAATTGGAAATAGTTCCAAGGTTGATTACCAGAATTTGAAGATTTTGGGGCCCGATTTTTATGCCATTGATGCTCTTGATCTTGCTCCGCTTCTTCTGGGTAAATTTCTCAGGCGTGATGATGTTGTTCTTCAGATTACGGAGGTAATTTTTGATCCATTTGAAAGTGCACACCAAGTGTTTGACGAAATATTCTGTTTTTGTTTTTCGTTTGGTTTGATTGTTTGTGTGTGAAGGGTAGCTAAAGATGACTGACAAACTGCTTATGACAGGTGGAAGCTTATAGGCCAAATGACTCAGCTTGTCACGGGCGATTTGGAATTACAGCTAGGACGGCCCCTGTGGTGAGATGAGATGGGAAAACAATCCTATTTTCTTAGTTTTGATTAGCATTTCTGCCGTAAATTTAGAAATTTTCCACCCTTTTTGGCAAAGTATGAGATTTTAATGTTAAAATGTTGTTTATCTTCCCTGTTCAATTTGGGTAGTTTGGACCAGGTGGGCATGCGTATGTATACCTTTGTTATGGTCTTCACATGATGCTTAATATCGTTGCTGACAAGGAGGGGGTCGGGGCAGCTGTGTTAATACGTGCTTGTGCTCCCGTTGGTGGTAAATATTTCCAGTACTATCAATAGCATTATTGTAAATTTTAGTCAGGGAAATCCCATGCCTGTGCATGTTGATGAGAAGTAGATGTCAGTTTCGCCAGCGGCAGTGGTTGGGTTACTTGGATCAGCCAAATCTGAATAAAAACTCAAATTATTTATAATGAGTTGTGAATTCCTTTTTAATTGCTGGTGTTAAAGTATCATTGGCTAGGTTTTTTTTTGGGGGGGGGGGGGGCCAGAGAAGTCACTGTGTTGTGTTTAGATAATATGGAGATGATTAGTGATTGCAAGCTTTAGTCAGCAACTTCATCTTCTGAATTAATCGGAGCAACGTTGCAGGTGTGACAACCATTCAGCAGCGTCGGGGTCAGATAACTGATAAGCCTGTTCTTCTCACTGGGCCAGGAAAGGTTAATCCCGTTCTTTTGCTTTTCCCTTCCTTTTTCTTCAGACTCCAGCTGAGCACACTGGATCTTGAATAGTATCAACGATATTGTGTAACTCATCAAATTATTATCTTGTGGATGTGTTCTCTTGTGGATGAGTTTTGTGTATATATACACAGCTAGTTTCTGCATCTTTCAGTGTTTGAATAGATGTTTCGTGTGTCTTTTGCTTGCTTGCCTTTGTGTGAGACAGAGACGGAGAGTGCACGGAGGGGGCAATTACCAAAACCGTAGAACATAAAGCTAGCAATCCTATTGTGAGGCTCTGGATAACTTATTTTCCATTGGTGCAAGAAATAGTCTTCCCTTTACCACTAGTTGTAGCAACTCGAAGTCCATTATTTCTGGAACTTTTTGAAATCCATTTCCAGTACAGCTATGCCAGCTAATGTCTTTTTTCCTTGTCCATGTTTCAGATGTTTTACTATTTGGCATATGCTGTGCAACTAGTTGAATCCTTGTTTCCTGTGGATTTAGTGCTTAGTGCGCTTGCGGTTTTAAGCTGTTTCACGGAACAAACTTTCAATATAAACACAAAAAGTTGGTTTCTATTGGCTGCTGTCAGCGTTGCCGCAACGATCTTTCCTTAGCTTGTATTGTTATATACTCAACCACACTTTGTAGTTGATGCTTCCTCTTTTATCTTCTGAATAGATATAGCATTAGTCCTTTTGATCACCATTAGGCCAGCCTTTGGTTTAGGAATCCTCCTAATCTGCAATGAATTTGTAGGTTTACCATGTTCTGATGTGGCACTAGTTTGATACTTGACAAATCCATGATTTCTGGTGACCATGATAGATGATTAGTAAGAGCTAGTGTTAGTGTTATTCAAGGGATGATGATTGTTTGCATTAACAGTTGGGCTTTTCATTTCATTCATTCATAGCATTTTTAGGTAAGAACTCCAACCATGGGTGCCACTTGTATGCTTTCATGAAGCTTAAACTGTGAACTTCTGAGAAATAACAGTTGTCTGATCATGGCATTCTACTGTACTTCTGCATAATTGAATCCTGGAATTTTGCAGAAACTTTTTTTAAGTGCTGTTTCTAGAGTCAAATTTAATATACATATATTTATTTTCAGATTGGTCAAGCACTTGGATTATCAACCGAGTGGTCTAATCATGCCCTTTATGAACCTGGCAAGTGACTCTTAGCTATCGTCTTTTAATTCTAATGTTACAAATTTTCTAACTAATCTGACTAAATATGCATAACTGGCTCTATGATCCAGGTGGTTTAGAAATTCTGGATGGGCCGAAGCCAGAGAAGATACTAGTTGGTCCACGTGTTGGCATTGATTATGCTCTACCTGAACACGTTAATGCATTATGGAGATTCGCTATTGCCGGTAGCCCTTGGATAAGTGCTCCAAAGAGCACGCTTAGGCCACCTTAACCTATAGAAGCTGCACTAACCAATTCACTGCGGAATGGAGGAGGAAACGATGAATCTTGAGATTGAACTTCCCATCTTCATTGTTTGGGGGTGTTGGTAAAGCGGGGATCCAAAGTTGTACAGTTGCTAATGTTTAGGCTGCTATCTTCAGTCAAGTTTCTAAGGAGTAGCAGCAGCACTTGATGATAGTTTCCCCTCACGGATCTTTCATCGCTGATGATCCTCGTGCATTCTGGTTTAGCTGTGCATTTGCTCATATGGTGTATTCAAGTTCCGGATTGTAATTAATACCAAACTCACACTCTCTTTTCAGTTCAAGGTTTTGGCGTGGGTTAAGACCCAGAAATATTTTACCTGTGGCCCAATTTTTCCACCTAGATGACTTCAGATTGACCTAAATTCAAGTACAAAATGAGGAAACGTGCAAAGTGGCTCCACCATGGGAGCACCAAATTGAAGCATTGATCTTTTGATATCTTCACCTCCTTTTCCCCCTTTTTTAGGGCGCAATGTGAATATTCTCGCCTGATGTTAATGTATACTTCCTTTCTGACACAATTTGTCAAAGCGATGCAGAACTTGTATGCAAAAATCACTGAAGAAGACACTGTAAGACTCACACAATGGCATATCTCTAGATCTAAAAAAATTACATGATATCTTTTACGTGCCAACATCGAAACACGGCAAATCCTTCAAAGCAGTGTCAAATCTCATCATATACAGATCAGTTGCGAGAAAACACTAGAACTATGATGGCAGAATGATTATGAAGAGAATAGTTTTTGCACAAATGTCTACATGCAAAGAAATACTGAACATGTATGATTTTACAAAAAATATCAGTTGAAATAGCAAAATTTTTTAGCTGCTGGCGTAGTAGCAGCATTGAAAAGAGGCTGCAGAGCCTTCACAAGGATTTTCATGTTAGGCCTAAAATCGGCTTCGTCTTGCAAGCATAGTTCTGCTAGTGCTGCCACCTGAGAATCAAAGCACACCCCCATCATAACGAGAACAAGTTCAATATTGTTGAAAACAAATCAAGCTAATACAAACGCGGGTATTGTTATTAGTACGCGACAAACTTATACATGTACACTTTTATACTTACAATGATTCTTCATTTATGTGAGTAAATGGTGTGTACGTATCCAAAAAAAAGTGCCCTAGCATGCATATCCTACAACCCCCTCCTGCACGAATAGAATCTTGATGGGCCATTTGTTTTTTTTTCGGGGAGGGGGGGGGGGGATTGTTTACTGTTTACGTATCATTAACTTCATTGTTGGATTATGGGGGACGCAATTTCCATATGATAAAGAAATTATGAACAAGCTAGTGAGTCATTCTGCCATATTCACCGGAAGTACTCAAGCTTTGTAATCGGAAAAACTGTCTACTGGTACCTTCTTAAGCTCCAAGGTAAGTGGACATATAAGACTACATTCAAAACCATAAGACTAAACTTCCATGCCAGAAGGGGGAGGGAGGAGAAAACTTAATCATGGAATATTAGAAATTTAGAATATGTCATCATGTATTGCGCTCGGGTTTTTCTTCGAAGAACTAGAATGTCTATGACAAAGCAACTTTGACAATCAAAAAACATGTGAGATGGGATCTGAAGAAATCTCAGTGACATCTATGCAGAAATCTCAGTGAATTTGGACTCCATTTTTAGGTCAAGTGAAGTATGCAAGCAAGGTAAACGAGAAAGAACCTTAGCCACTTCCTTGGGTGGGTAGTTGTCATTAAGCTTGGGATCGACAAATTCCTTCACTTGGTCCGCACTCAATCTAGGAGTCGCCTGTGCCAACGAATAATATTAAGAAAACTAACTTTGACCTTACAAGAGCAACAAAAGACGTACAGACAACAACAACAATGACAACAACAGGAGGAAACACACCCAAGAAACAAGGCCTTGTTGGCCTTTGGGCAATGTACGATCTACTGGTTTCCTTCCTGTCAAAAGCTCCAAGAGGACAACTCCGAAACTGTACACATCACTTTTTTCACTTATTTGCGCTCCCATAGCATATCTGTCAAGACCCTAAAAAATGATGAGCAGGTACAAAAGAGTTTGCACTTTCAACACAAAATGGTCCTTCCTCTCTCTTTTTTTCTTTCTTTTTTTAATAAATATTTTTAATACATTAGCAATGAGTGCTCAAGAGGGAGGAGACGACCAAAGAAGAGTTTGGACGAGGTGATTAGAGAGGACTTGAAAGTTATCGGTTTGTCGGAGGACCTGGCTCAGGATAGGAGGTTGTGACAGAATAGGATTGAGATATTAGATCGCTGAGAGTCGACCCGTACTTGTCTTTTAATTGCTGTGGCATAGTGCTAGCAGAGGTTTTCGTATGTTGTGTTTGTATGCAGGTTGAGCTGTCTTCTAAGAAGAGTTCTCGTTGGCTTACCTCTGATTGTTAAGGTATATTTCCCTCATCTGTTTTATTGGCATTTTGTTTCATAGCTTCAACAACTGGTCTTTTTAATATATCTTAGTCTTCCCTTGCTATGTGTCCTTAATTTTCTTATTAAATGTTTCCACAAAATCTTTCTTCTTTAAAATATTTTCACAAAACCTTTTTTGTGGGTATCTTGGAATCAATCTTTCTACAGGTAGGAATGACGGTAGGGGTAAAGGTTGCCTACAGTTGGATATCCCCAGACTCTGCGAAACACACACTGAGAGGTGTTGTTGTTGTGAGTGCTCAAGCATAGTGCTCATAATAAGACCATGATTTACAAAATGTGCTAAAAAGAATTCAAAAATGGAGGAACAACGTACTCAGGGGCATTGTAACCAGCACCTTGTAATACTCTGGTTGAGTGAACTTGATCTGCTGTGTCTGAAGTTGCGCTAGTCAGGTTGAAGTCTGCAATTTTGGACACGGAATCATCGAATACTAGCACGTTGCTAGATCTGACATCACGATGAACAATTGGTAGTTGCACCTTCTCATGAAGGAATTCAAGGCCTTTTGCAGCACCAAATGCAATTTTCACCCTCTGAGCCCAAGTAAGAACTGATCTTGGCTCTGCACCCTGTTCACCTTTCCTTCCTGCAGCCACGAAAAAATTGCGCAAGTGAATGAAAAAACAGTTTAACTAGCCGAAATCCTGGAGCACCAAAGAGATTTATGATATCCTGAGATTGTTATCTTGTTTTTCATGAATGATTTAAGAATTCTCACACCATGACAAAAACCTCATTAAGATGTACATTATCTAATAAACAGTAAAAGAAATTGTCTAGTATTGTAAAAATCCTTTTTTTTGGGGGGGGGGGGGGAGGGAGGAGGGGTGGATGGAATACCATGTAATAGATCATGTAGAGAGCCCATTGTTGCATATTGATAGACCAAACTTCTGTTGTTCTGCTCCAAACAATAACCCAACAACTCTGTAAAATGC
>JACYFF010003369.1:83095623-83123327 GCA_017589665.1 Selenicereus undatus
TGCTCCAAACAATAACCCAACAACTCTGTAAAATGCTCATGCTTTAGTCTCGAAACTACTGACAACTGCAATGCACCATGAAAGACGTAAGCACCCAGGAGAAAGGGCCTGAAGCCTTGGTGATTGATATATTTTCATTTTCTTTCTGAGAGAAGATATGACCTGAGCTGAAAAATCAGAATCTGAATCCTGTGAAGAACTGGTATCCAATTTCTTTACGGCTGCCTCCTGGCCATCATTTAACTTGGCATAGAAGACCCGTCCATAAGAACCTTCTCCAATCATTGCTTTCTGACTGAAGTTATTAGTCAATCCATTTAGTTCATCCAATGACACAGATGGTATCTCGATGGGCAAAGCCTGTGCTGGGGCTCCTCCACTTTTGGCCGCACTAGCAGCTCTTGGCTCTCCTCTATCCCCACCTATAAAACAAATAACAGATGATTTGACATGAAACAAACTGTACACAAAGTTTCATCAGACTCATAGAGAAAGATGGGCCGCGAAGTAGTTATCTATGGTTTGTGGTGCAAGCGTCCAGTGAAAGTAGGTGTCAGCTAAAGGTAGAAATAAAGTTTCTAAGAGTGCAGATTGGAGAATTTGACAATGTCAAACCTGATGCAGTAAAATCAAACACTAGAATCGTGTAGTATTCAGACAAGATTGTCAGGCATAACCGCATAAGTCTCTCAGGTTTTTAGTCTGCAGGAGCTCTTGTGGCTATGGAACCCATACCAAACGAATGGTTACTTCATACTAGTATTGACTAGCATTCTTGCAAGTTGAAGATACTTTTAGGTGAAGCACCTTAAAGTCTTAAACCAATATGGGTACCCTGTGAGCAATGGTAATTGGTAAATGTAGTACACATTGGGATGTATTAGCTATAACCTAAGCAAATTAATTAATTGCCTATCACTATCACAGGAGTTAAAAGTGTTATTTGCTACACATCTCCTTCGATACTTTTTCCTGCTAGCTGTGGTCGGCAGAGGCTCAGGTGTAATGCAAGGACTCTCTTAGAAGTCAGGACCCCTGGTTTTTTTCTTGCACAACTACACTAAAGATTTTAGAGTTAGGGTAGAATACATTGTATTATATTGGTAAAATCGCACATTTGCACCCCTACCGAAGAGAAATTGATAATGTTTGGCACTGACTATCGACTACCTAACTCAACCAACTTCCACTACTGGTCATTACAAGATAGATGTCTTGACCATTACTTTCTTAGACTCCTTGTTCCATTTCTTCATGTATACTAGATAAGAAATCCAAAATGGGGGATAGTACAGAAAAGATAAATACGAAGATAAACAAATTTAAACACGGAAGGAGGGAAAAGTGAATATTTACCCCCAACTGGAGTATTCCCTTTAGGAGGAGCAGTGTACTGATTATTTGCAGGCGGGCCAGTGTTCTCCTCCTCTGCACCTCCACAGCAGAACATAGTTCAAGTTGCTGGTGCAGCAGCCTCTTGGACGCTAACTTTAATATTTTCAATGAATTAGCTGTTCAACCCAAAATCTATTTTGTTAAATTTCCCAAAGTCAATTACATTCCTGCATTCAAATCCTTGCACAATGTCACCATAAGGCTATCAATCAATGATTTTTTTTTTTTTTGAATTTATAAACAAGAAAAGAACCAAAAAAAAAGAAAAGAAATGCCCACTTCCAGCGAAAATCAAAACAAATATCTAACATTGATATCCCATCCCCTCCCCCCCGGGGGAAAACCCAAAAAACCAAAAAAAAAAAAGAGCCCAAAATGAAATGTTAAATCAATAGGCAAGAACTAGGAGATGCTGCAAACCTATAGCTTCATGTCGATTATTGGTGGCATTTTTGAATAAATTCTGCATATTGAAACCAAAAATGATAATAAGAATATGAATCAAAAACTGCCCACAACAACATTGTAAAACAGGAAGGAAGGGGGGGGGGGGGGGGGGACCCCCCTCCCAAACCAAAAATTAACAGGTCGCCCCCCCCCCCCCCCAAAAAAAACAAAAAATGTCTCACTTACATAAATACAGATTACATTGAACAAATCAAATAAGATGGAATAAGAACACTAATGGCGGATAAAATGGAATCAGGAGATTACCCATTAAAATCTGAGAGAAGAATCATAAGAATTGTATGTCAGAATCCTTCTGTCAGAAAATACTGGAATCAATAGAACCCCCCAAATGCGCAATGACCTGCAGGGTTGGGGGGGGGGGGGGGGGGGAGGGGGGAGAGATGAAGAGACAGATTGAAAATAGAAAAGGGGGGAGGGGTGGATGCGTCAATGGAATTTCAGATTAAGCTCAAGATCATGTGACAAGGGTTTGATGGGGATGAAAATTTTGAGCTGTTGGGCGCGAAAGTCGCCCTTAACCGCTAATAGTAATACCTTCCTCCCCCCCGAATTACCTACTTAATCACGACGTGCTTTCCATCTTCCCTACACATTCCACTTACAACCCCCCCCCCCCCCCCAAAAAAAACAAAAAAAAAACTTTAATTTAGGTTTTTGGGCCCTTTGTTGGAATGCTTGGATTGTCAATTTGTCGTCCTTGGTCATATTTTGTATTTTGGTTGTGAAGCTTAATGTTTTCTCCATGGCTATCACGGATTAAATTTCTAGAGAATTTTAGAATGTTATAAGATTTTCTAAATTGCTCTAAAATTCTTCGAAATATGCAAGAACGTTGCTCTAAACTGCTCTGAAACTCTCTGAAATACGTAAGAACATTACTCTAGGAGATTCTGAAACGCTCCAAAAGGTTCGAAAATATTCTAGAATATTCTAGTGTATTCCAGAAAGTTCTAGAGCATTTTGGATGATCCTGAAATATTTTAGAACTCTCCAGATACTTGACCCATAACAATTATCCCTTGTTTATTTAGTATTGTCTCCATTAAAAAAATATTGTCAAAAGTTTGATTCAGTATTTTGTGTCAATAATTGATAGATTATTTAAAAATTGGTGTCTAAGCGGGAATTTTGATTATAGTAATGTTTATATCTACTTCTGGATAAATAAAACAATTATGCTGAAATGTTGCGATGGACGTTGAAATTGGCATCTAAGGGTATTTTTTAAATTTATCATAAACTATTATCATCAATACTTAACATTCATAAGCACTTAGTAGCACCAGCATTGATCGAGACCTAATCATATTTTCTAATTATAATTTCAGTACTAATCAGAACTTATCAACACTTATCAACAATGAGTTATTTAAGATAAGTTGAAAAGAACAAACCCTGAGTTCAAATTTTGATCGCTTGAATGCATGCCTTTTGGCAATACAATGCGAGTGAAATTCCAACCTAAAGTCATTAGTATTAAATGGCATACCTTTGTTATGATCTTTAATTGATTTAGGATAACTCTTGGGTAGGTTCTTAACAATATCCCCTGCTTGCCTATTTTTACTTACAATCTGTTTGGATTGAGATGAGCGAATGGGAGAAAAAGGAGAATGAAGTCTAATTAGATCTTATTCCCCTTGTTTGAAAATATTAAATAAGAGGGTATGAAGAGAAACAAAGGAAATATATCACCCTCACTTCCTCCCATTCCTCTCATTTTTTGTTTACCGTTGATCAAAATGAGAGAGAAATGTAACGGCCCAAACCTAAAATTCTTGTTAATTACTTCAAACTACCCTAATCACAAATTAAATAAGTTGGGTCCTGCATTTCAACTTATCATTTATGAGTATATATGTATATATTTATGCATTGCAGGTTGAAACGACGACGTGGGCTCAAAATGAGCCTTGTAATGTTTCTTAAATAATTCTTTCAAATTCTAATAAATATTTGAATGTATAATTGTTAAAGGGCTAAATTTGTGGACTAATAATAATAATAAAGAGGAAATGAGATTGTCTTCTCCCAAATTTATATTTAAATGGTGTACGATTTAAATATATTAATTATAGCTAAAAATTCCTACTTCAATTATATCTATAGAAATGCATAATTATATCTAAATACATATATGTATATGATGAATGGAAATAATAATAATAATAATAATAATAATAATAATAATAATAATAATAATAGTGAATCAAGACATAAAAAGGAGAATGGGATAACTACGGGATAAATCTAGAAAGGGGCATGTGTCATGAAATAAGAGGGGGGAAAAAAGGTAAAAAGTAAATCAACTAAGTAAATCACCTAAACTAAGCTAACAACATAACAAAATCTAAACAAACCCCCTGCCTTCTGCCCAGACGCACGACACCCCCCCTCTGCTTCGTTCCTCTGTTCTGCGCCAGGGCTGCAGCTGCTCGACCACCGTCCGCCGGCCGTTTGTTGTCGTCGAAATCTGCTGTCGCCCCTTTCCTGGTTGCCGGTCGTCCCAGGGCCACCGTTTCCCGTCGGTTTCCGCCTCTCCTTGGTTTGTTTTTGAGTGATTTAGTGGGTTGAAAGGCGAGAACCCTAACTCCACTTCATTCAATTTGGATCCTTTATGCTGAAATTGTGATTGTAAATGGTGTATTTATCATTGATGACTATATATTTGCGAATTTCTTGAGTTATTTTGAATGATTGGATTGAATTGGAGGTGGATGAAGTGATTAGTAAGGGTTGGAGATGATAATTGGTTTTGGTTTGATTATGATGATAATGATAGGTGACATCAAAATAAATCATACTTTTATGTTACCAATAGACCCGTTCAAAGGTTTGGGTTCCTTAGCCATGGGAGGAAGAAGAACAAAAACAAAATAAAATGGAATCCAATTGAAGTAAGAATAATGGCTACATGCATAATAGAAAGAGAATTCAAGAGGATTTAAATCATGTTATTAACTAAGAAATTTAATAAAGTTTCCTTAATCTTTCACTAATCAGGGAAAATTGGAGCAGAAGTGAGGCCACGTCGGTAGCTTCAAGCTGCCAACAAATGATGTACAGTAACGGAGAGAGATTTTCAAGGACCAGGTACGTACATTGTCTATGCTCTTCGAAAACTCACATGTTTCTCGAACTATGCAAAGTCAATATGATAATCACATAATGAATCATTTTACGTAATGTTTTGTCACATAAACAAGTGGCCCCGTCAATTATCAATTATCAAGGCTTATGTCCATCAATATACCCGCGCGCAGTGTCAACTCAGGCTTCTCAATCGGCTGGGGGGTGAGCACCTAAAGTATGATCGTTTCAAGACGTACGTCGACCAAGGGGTCCACTTCCAAATAATAACCAGCAAATCAATTTTAATTATACATTCTCTCTCCTGGTTGCAAAACAAAATATTTTGAAATGCGGGCGCCCAACTATTTAACCTTCAAGTCTATTTTACTGCATAAGGATGTACGTGCTGAGCTTCAGCTCATACTTCGAACATTTTGTGTTTTTGTTTTAGGTAAGAGATCAGTGAAAAGTTTCCCTCCTAGCAAGCCAGCAAGTAGCAAGAAATGAGCGAGAATTGCAAACTTGATGAACGTTAGCTAGCCAGGCACTCACAGTGTTACAGGTAATTTCATATAGTCTTGTTCCGTCATGGAACGGCAGTAATGCCTCCATTCAAAAGACTTCCGCTGCAAATCATGAGTAAATAACTGATGAAGTTAGAGTAATCAGGAATCAAGAATTGGGGGCGTTACAAGAAAGGAGGAGATGGGAAGATTTTTATAGTCTCCCCCCCCCCCTCCATCTCCTCTCACTACATATTCAAACAAGGTGAGTATAAAACACTTTTCTTTTCTTTCATTCCTTTGCATTACCTTCCCCTCTCTCCTATCTGTCTACCTCAATCCAAACAACGTGTTAAACAATTTTAAAAAGAGCTCAACCATTGACTGGAGAATTCTTAGATTATATTACCACCTAAGTTTTTTTTTTTTATTCAAAAATACAACTCATCTTTTTTATATTCAAGTTTACCACTCAACTTTTCTTTTGTATCCATAATTACCACCCATACCCACATGACCAGCCATAAGCAGTCAATGACCACTCTTGATTTATTTTTAAAATGTTTGAACAAACATCATTTTAAATATTCCAAAAAAAAATTCAAAAAAACCTCCACCCTGCTGTCATTCTTGTGTTTGCATCCTCTTCTGATATCATTGCCTTAAATCCTCTCTCATTGGGAAAGTCTATCCCCTTAATTAATCATTAAACCCGTTTGAATCCAAAAAATTGACTTTAAAATCACAATCCTTACAGAATTCGAACCATACAAGCCCTAAATTCCAACCGAAAAGGTTTGAGATTGCTCGAATCCTCTAGATTTCCAAACCCTATCCCCTAGCTAATCATAACTAATCATCAACCATTGGTGAGGAAATGTGAGCAATTGATGAAGCTTATTAAGTGAATGGAAGGTACTGGTATAGGTTGAAAGTTGTGGTTGCTTGAATCCATGATAAGTTGGTTGTTGTTGGTTTAAGATACATTTTTTTATTAGTTATATTCAATCCTAAAAAAAACTTGAGGATCAATGAGGGATTAGAGAGTGGGAAACGATAAAGAGATCGAGAAGGGTCATAATCAAGTTTGATAAAGGAAAAGGAGAAAGAAAGAGTTTAGATTTATAATTCCTACCCGCTAGCTATGATGGTGATCGAAGTTAGAGTTAGGAAAGTTTGACCCGGCACGATAACCCGATATGAACCCAATCCAGAGTTACTGAAAGAAACACTAACATGATCCAAGCCGAACTGATTTTAACCCGAAATTGACACGATTTGACCGTTCAATGTGAAAAATTGTTATTTTTAATTTTGGGCAAATCTAACCTATTTTCAAAGCTGACATGAAATTGACTCGCTTATTAAATAAGTCGACCCAGCCCGACCCATTTTCCTAGCTCTATTTGTGGTCTTTGCATTGCTAGCAATTGGATGGTGCAAGGTGGCAACAATGGTGGTGCTGGTTGGCTAAAGAGAGGGGGCTGAGAGAAAGAGAGGGAGGGCGAGTTGGTGACAACAATGTTTATTGGTGGTGGCAATAATTGTGGTAGGTTGCAGGTTCAAGAGTGGAAAAGAGAGAGAGAGAGAGAGAGAGAGAAGGGGGTCATGGAGGAATATGACTAAAGACTGGAGAAAGAACAGGGTGGTAATAATGATAGGTGGGGGTAGAGTGGGATGGGTGTAACGCCCCAATGGCTAATGCTGATTACCCTAACTTAACCACGAAATTATTAATTTGCAGCGGAAGACTTATGCTTTGAATGGAGGCGTTACCGCCGTTCCATGATGGAACGAGGCTACTTGACTGACTAACTTTGGAATGACATAGACATGTGTTTCCTTATGTAATTCGTAATATACGTGGTAACTTAGCACATCAATCCTAAACTCTATTAACCCCAAAGGTTCAAAAGTACAACTATATGCAATTTTCCAGGGTGCTACCTACCATCATTGTGAGCGTTTGGCTAGCTACTGCCCATTGAACCCTGCAACTCTTGTTTGTTTCTTGGTGCCTTCTGGCCTGCTAGGATGATGGGGTGTTCAGGGATCCCATACCTAAAACAGAAAACATGAAAATGTGCAAATGATGAGCCGAAGCTCAGCACATACATTTCTATGCAGTAAAATAAGTTTATGTTAAATTGGTTGGGCCGACCGCATTTCAAAACATTTTGCTTTGCAAACAGGAGAGAGAGAATGTATAAGTAAAATTGATTTGCTGATTCTTATCTGAAAGTGGACCCCTTGGTCGATGTACATCTTGAAACGACCGTACTTTAGGTGCTCACCCCCCAAGCCGATCGAGAAGTCTAAGTTGACGCTGCGCGCGGGTATATTGGTCGGCATAAGCCTTGATAATTGATGGACATAAGCCCTGATGATAATTGACGGGACCACTTGTTTATGTGACAAAACATTGAGAACTTGGTTCGTTAAATGAATCTTGTATTAATTTTTTCATTGCTGAGAACACTGTGAGTTTTTGAAGAACATAGGTAATGTACGTACCTGGTCTTTGAAAGTTTCTCTCCTTTATAATGAAGAACGTGCGTTGGCAGCTTGAAGCGACAGATGTGGCATCATTCCTGCTTTACATATGTAATTCTTTTTCGATTAGTGCCAGATTACGAAATTTGATTGGACTTCTTGGTTAAATAATTTAAATCCCTTGAGCTCTGTGCTAATCATTAGCATGTGAAAAGTCACTGACTTGGCTTTATTAATCATTTGCTTATGGTAATTGGTACAAGTTCGTTACTTATCGATATTTTGTTAAACTATTAGTCTTGACATCATTATGACCCAATGTTATGCTTTAAGCTTTCTATAAATTAGGCTTAAACTTCATCTTAGCATCGAATCTTGCATCATCACGCCATGGTAATAAAATAACATAACGACCGTCACTGCTATGGCCATAGTTCTAGAATGTTCTGTAATAGCCTTAGTCAAGACATGAGCTCTTTCCCTAAAAACGTAGCATGACAAACTCATATAATCGCATTTCGTCAACATAACATCCCAATTAAAATCCATAACCCATAAAATACACATTTAGGATTTCTAACTCATAAAGTGTACATCCAAAATTTATGAAACTTTATCACAAATCTGAAAATAATATGTATATTCAACCGTAAAATTGTCACAATATTGTCCAACCCAATAGCTCTCAATAATCAAAACATTAACCGAATTTCAGCATATTTTCACCGGGCACATGTAAACTAAAATTCATGACTTCGAAACCATATTGGATGAATTCATATCATAATTATCAAGTCACGATACTCAATCAATCAAAAAAAATATCCCAACTAAACATGAAATTGTACGGTTGATTTCTGCCAATTGACATTAATGCTCCAAACTGCTAAATCCTACAACATCAAATTCAAAGTTTGAGGTTGAGGAACTAAGAATTACTCACCTTGACTTTACTTGCGAAACCAAACCCTTAATCTTTTCCTTCTCCTTCTTTTTCTCCTTTCTTTCTCTCTCCTCTCTTTCTTTCTCTCTCCTCCCTTGTGGTGTGTGTGTACGTGAACCCCCCCCCCCTCATGTATATATATAGGCAAAAAGGAAGAAAAAAAACCTTAGATTTTTTTTATTTTAATTTTTTTGGGAGGGTCGGTCAAACCGACTTTGACCGTTGACCTTTTTTTTTTTTTGCTAACTTAATATTGATGTGTCTTTATACACCATTGAATTAATGTTTTCGGATAAAGTTACTAGACAAGATTTTTAAAGCTTTAGGTGTAAAATTTTGAGAGATGCTTTCATGTTAACAGATGTTAAATTATAAATTATTTGATGAGTAACCAAAACTCCATTTCGAGGTCATTCTGTCAATTCAACCTGCAATCGGACAAATAGAAAATGCTGAATTGGAAAAAAAAAATGCTGGATTCAAATGCAGGGCCCAACGTGATCAATTCGTAATTAAGATGACTCAATATAGTTAATATGAATATTAGGGTTGGGCCGTTACAATGGGGATGGTCGCAGTGGCGGTAGAGGAGGGCTTGGTATTCGGTGAGGGATATAAAGATGACCCTGGTGGTGATGGGTGTCTTTCCCTTCCTATCTTCACTTTCCTTTACTTGTTAAAAAAACAAATTCAATAAACCTACAACAGCCGATTATGCCAAGTATGTGGTGGTAGTTGTTGTCACAAGATAAAATTGAGTGGTAAACTTGAATATAAAAAAAAAAGTGGTAGTTTTGAACAAAATCAAAACCCAGGTGGTAATATATAATATAAGAACTTTTGACTAGACATGTAGTACAGATACATTAGTCAAGTGAATTCTTTTTTCATTCAAAGAGTCCGATAAATGCTACGTAAAATAAACTGTCTACCACCACAAACCATTCTGATTTACATTTGACCAAAACCAAAACCATGTATCACGATAAAAGAACTTGCCTCATCCATGCCTAAGTTGTTAATAGTAGTCTCATTGGATTATATTATTATACATCTTTCTTGGAACACCATATGCTGTGATAGTTAGGACTTAGGACTATAAATTACACTATTTTAGAGTTACAAAAAAAAACTATAAAATGATTAGGACGACCCCCTTCAAAAAAAAAAAAAAAAAGAAGAAGAAAGACAAGAAAAAAGGGTTCATGGTGCTTGAGTCAGGTGGAAAGAATCATTGAGTTTAGGAACTTCAACAAGGTTACGAGACATGACTTGGTGCATTAACATCACTACCAAACCATGCTCCTTGAGAGGGCGAGATGATAATGCTCATGCATGTGACTGTTATGGAGAGTTTCATCACCTAGCTTCTATGGTGCTTGTTTATCTAACAGTCATAATTCAATATTGCTCTTCGTCTTTGTTTGTGCATGCCATACCCTTTCTTGTACGTTAAAGTCGAAACTATTGGCAAAACTAAGCCTAATTACATGTCTTCTTCAAACAATAATTCAGCTTGTTCTTAAAAGATAGAATAGTTATGCATATTTATTTGAACATTTAATGAAATTAAACGACGAATTGAATTAACTTCCTTTCCTTTGCTCTCCAAACCAACGTCAAGAAAAATGAATGCCAATAAGGTAAAAAAGAGAAATAATATTTTCCGGTATCCTACTTACTCAAAAATCTTCCAAGTATGAGCAATGAGAGAAGCATCGTGTCAGCTCTCATTTGCTCTTCCTTTCTGAACAGTGTATTAGAGTGTTTCACAACTCATTCACACTGGTAGACCTACATGCGCTTTACGACGAAATTTGAGGACCAAAACAACACCACAAATACCCAAAAGAGTTGGGAGATGGAGAATCTCAAGAAACAGATGAATTAGTCCGGGTACCTCATGACAGAAAGATGTCCAAATAGCAATACCAAAACACGCTGCACTCAAAACAGACCGCATACAAACAGAAATTTCAAACAATTCCTGCACTCGCAAATTGTATCTTCCTATACATACCAAAACTGAAAGAATTCAAAATCAATTGAAAATATAGAAGGCAAGATCTTAGGCATTTTTTTTTAATCAGAGCATTATTGGCATACCAAACTACAAAGAACCGAAGCTTCGACTATAGAGTAAAATGGTAGAGACTGACTTTCAAATTGCAATCTCATACCTTTCTCAGCTATACTAAAAGATGGAAAACTGTATCCCATTGCTCGCAGCAAACAAGTTGTACTCTTCAATGGTAGTCTCCTTCTTGGTGCAGGCCTGGTCACCTGCAACGCAGCAGCTAGAAAGATCACTGGCTTCACCTTCATCTGAAAACTGGAGGTTGGATCTATAGGTTGGGAGAGCCACAGGGCCTGGAAATTGGAAGAGCGAGAAGCCTGTATTTCCAGTCTCCGATTTGCTCTCCTTCTCTTTCTCCATGAACCCCTTAGAAGGTGCCTCAGTTGGATGCCGTGCTGTAGCGATGACATTTTCTTGTCGAGGCTCACCTGAAGGATCTCTAACTCCATTCGCATTAAGGACATTTGCCTGGTCTAGTGGGTTCAAGCAATTAGCCCCCGGAACTGGCTGGTAAACAGGAATTTGGTTACCGTTCATGAAAGGAGATACTAAATGCTGGACTGGGCCATACTGCAAGCAAAAGTGTGAGTCTCCATTCAGACCATAACCAAAAGGGCTAGGCAAGAGGTAATGGTTGGAATGGGGATATTGCATCAACCCATTAGCAGGAGCTGTCGACCAAGTCATGGGATTATGATGGTAGTAACCAACAGTTGATGGACCTTGGAAAACAGGAAAGGAGACGTTTGGATTGTGGATTGATGGAAAAGCGCCTTGCACAGATGTCATGCTGGCAGTAATTTTCCCATTGTCACCATTGTGTGGGGAGGTTTGTGTGGGGGAATTCCATGGAAGATGGCTCCCAACGGTCTCAGGTGAAGAGCTGGATAAGTGTGTCGAACACCCAACCTCTGCCTCTCCCTGATTAGTGGTGTTCTGGATCTTCTCTTTCCTAACATCATGACCTGATAAGCTATTCTGAACATACCCTGAAATCTCTCTTCCTTCTGATTGTTGACTACTATCTTCCGAATCAGATGTAGACGAGGATTCCATATTCAGATGGTTAGAAGATGGTGTATTGCTGTCTCCCTCACTGAGGCAAGATGAGCAATTGTCAGAATTTGAACTGCTGCTAGCAGAGAAATCGGGGGTCCTATTAAGATTGCAGCCTCTAGGAAGACCTACATCAACTTCTACATCTGTGTGGAACCCATTCTGGCAGCTTGCCCCAACTTTAAATTTCCCTGAAGCATTGTCCCCCTGAAAATCCCCGTGTAGTTTCTCACTGATTTGAATGGAACAAACTTGTCCCATGGTCTTGTCAGTTTCTACTCCATCTGTCTTGAAACTGCATGATCTCAAGGTAACATCCGAGTCTGAGTTACTACGAGGATACCTCTTTTGTGGTTCTACAGGTTCCCAGACTTTCTTGGTATGAGGTGAATCTCTGCCAAGAGCATTACCATAACTTGAGATCTTGCTCCTTGGTCTTACACAATGATCACGAATATAATCTGTCGGATTGAACTTGTTAATACGATGAGCTGACTTAGGATCAGATAGAGATTCCAACTTTGTAATAGATCTGGTCTCCTGGTTGAATCTACTTGAAGAAGAATGCAGGTCAACCTTTACCCTATAATCAGTCTGTTGATTACAGCCACAAGATTGCTGGTCATTCTTGTCAGAAATTCTTATGCTGGCACAGAGTACCTTCTGACTAAACCTCAGGCCATTTCTAGTATTAAACTTAGAGGTGCTGGTTCTGGACTGTCTACCCAAACAATTGATGCCCTTTGAAAGATTTTCAGAACAGTCATCATAATACCTTGACTCAGATTTATAGGCAACAGGCCCATTCTCCATGCTTCGGCGTCTATCTGACCATTTCATGGCCGATTCTTGCTGCAAGTCCCTTTGAACTTTTGATTTTCGCCGTGAGCCTTTTATGTTGTCATGTGTGAACCGATCATGTCCTTCATTGGCATCAGCATGCTCTCCGTCAGTGCCATCAAAGCCATTCTTAAGAAAATAGGCAGCGGCGTAATCCTTTGATGATGACTCATCAAGAACATCTGTAAAATCAGACTCTGAAATGTTGGTGCCACCACTTTCATTCACTGAATTTCTGATGTCATTATACTTATCAGCTTCCTCATCAATACATGAAGAAGACACGGCCTCTGGGGCATCAGAAGGTAAAGGAGCTTGACTTTGTTCATTACATCCTTTATCTTTTCCTCTCAATCTCTCTTTTCTCCGGAGCTTCTTCTCTCTTTCCTTTGTTCTCTTTCTCTCCTTCCGTTCTTCTTCTTCGCGCTTTTCTTTTTCTTCTTCTTCAAGAAGTTTCATCTGCATGACAAATCGAGAAATCAGAAAGATACTCGGAAGTGGACATATCACATCAATATTGCAGTATGATTCTGTACGGAAAGAGCAACCAAAAAAAAAAAACACCTGCTTTTCCAGTGTAATTATTTCTTTGCAGGCAACATGAATACGTTCTTCCAACAATTTCAGTGCAAGACAGACGAAAATGCTGTGTGCATTTTGCCGTGCTGTCCCTTCCCTAAAAGCCTTTTCAACCTGCAAAATGCCATTAAAATCAATACAAGGTATGAATATAAAGAATGACCATTCAAAGGTGAGAAAGAAGGATAATGCAGGATACAGGTCCTAAATTTAAGTAATGATATGCACTCTGCATCAAAAAAACTTAGCTTCCCCTCTTCACTCCTATGTTCAAAGTCTAAGCATATAGCTCAATAAATGCGACACTGACTAGGAACAACACTGGGAAGCTAGACGACAGTCCAGACCCCCAAGCCCTAGGCACGTACAAGAATTTTAAGATACATACGGGGATGAGAGCCACAATCTAAGAGACAAGCCACAAGCACAAATGAAAGTATTGCTCAAAGTTGTCCTTCAGGACCCGGCATATTCACATCACAGTCTCATGCACAACAGTTGCCTTATACACAAAAGAATAATAATGCATAAAACACCTTGGGCTAAAAGGAAAGGATGGAAAAATTAGACAATGCCTAAGAGAGGTATTGCAACGGCAAATGCTATCATCCGTTTAGAGAAGAAAAGAACTAACATTATCACTAACAAACTATCACTCACTGCAAACATAAGTTCAGAAAGCATCATGAAGAATAGAACATGCCTGCTCCTTGAAAATGACTGTAGCGGCATCTAGAAGAAACTCTCGTGCAAGTTCAGGACTCTTCGCATGCTTTTGCGGACGGGAGCATTCACCATCCAGATCATTTCCATCCTTGTCCATGGAATCATCGTCCTGGAAGTTTATGCCACAATGTAAGTGCGAAAAGTTCATTTAGATTCAAATTTATTGAGAATATAGATAACACAGACATAGAATAAGAACGATTTATAGAAAAAAAATGTAAATTCAAGAATAAACAGATTACCCCCTCCCCCCTTCCCCTTGTGAGACCCATAAATGAATTGTCATAGTAAAATCCACAGACTGTTAATAAGCAAAATGTACCTCTTCTTCTTCAGCCTCTTCAGCGTGCTCAAAGAATTTGCTTATACTTTCCCCACGTGTAATTGTTACGTAACCATCCCCAACAATAAGCCTGCAATGCACGCATTGCCTGCCTTTCAAGGCATGAGCTTTCACAGAAAACTCGGTGCATCTACCATCTAGTTTCCAGGCCCTCAATGTGATATAGCATGCATTCAGACCACCCAGATCCAGGCCATTCACTTGAATACTTCCATTCATCCCAACATTTTCAAACTCCAGAATGTCAGATTTTCCTTCCCCTGATCCCACTGCCCATTCAAAATGATGATAGGTTCCAATAGAGTCAATGAATGTTTGGTGCCAATCAGCATGGATTGCATCATTCCATACCTATGTTTCACGAGAAAGATTCAAATGAGTACACACTTAAAGATAATGCTCACAAGTAAAAGCAGAAAGAAGCAATTCAAAATAGTTCACATTGCCTACAATTTACAACCCACCCCATGCTATATCCAAAGGGAAAAGGACCAACATAAATAATTGAAAATAGAAGTTTGAGTACGTGTCCACAACTTAGGTTTAGGAAACAGTTAAAATATACCTCATACTGGAAAGCTGTATCTGCAACACAAAACCAACTCGTGCAACGAGGTTCTTTCCGCATACGTTTCAACTCCTTCAGTTCCTTAAACTCGCGGATGACATTCCTTCTGCAATCTCTACAGAACCGCTTGCTATCAAACCTGTGATGAGAATTGAATTCCATAAGCAAAAAGAACTAGACAGTCTAGACAGCTTATTGGTTTAAACTTTGAAGTAATATGCACACTCTCTATTCAGTTTGCAGGTAGATAGCATGAGGGAAGACAAGATTATGTCTTTTCAATTTTTGGAGTGGTGGCAAGGACCCTAGCCAAGGGGATAAGGTGAAGCCAAAGTAAAGGAGAGGAGATTTGCCCGTGCAAGGATTTGAACCCCCAACCTTCCTATGGAGAAGTGAGTACTTTCCACTTGAGCAAGTGATATTAAATGACCCTCATGCCTTCATTTACACCAAATTATGAAACCACTGAAGCATAAGACAAGTTCCTGTGACATAGGTTGTCTCTCCCTTGTCTACTTCCTATTAACATTGACATGGAAATGGCAAAAGCATAAATAATTTTTCAGCCAAAATGCACAAGGATTCTTGGCGGAGGGTAACAAAGAAAGTCTTTTGGATTGGATATATGCTTGACACATCTGCACAGCTAGGCGTGATTGCTCCCATTTCTTGCATTAGATCTCCAATAAAAAAGGCATATTATGCCCAACCCTCGGGACATAATTGCAAAGCAGTGTTCCATTACTAAATCCTTCAGTTCACATATCTTCAGCAAGCACAATGGCGCCATGTGCTGCTCTTATGAACATACTCATAGGTTAAATATCTCTGAATTGTTGTTTCCCAACTTTCCAACCTCCATATTAGCTGAAAAGCTAACCTCCATAAAGAATAGTTACTACTTTAGGCAACTAACCAGAAAATCAACATGTTAAAAGTTTGGAATGTCCTCTTCCAAATATACAATGAAGAGTTAGGATACAGACAGGAAGAGGATGAAGCTATTTTAGCATAACAACCAGAAAAGTGGAAAGAGAAACTACAATAACCATCACCACAAAGAGGAACTGTAAATTCTAGTCGCCCTATATGTCAATCACATTGCGAAGTAAGAAGCTGATAGACAGCATTATAACCAGATTATCTCAATGGAATACACAATCTGGAAGCACCATGCTCAGTTATGAACTCAAATCCATCAGGCTCCATAATCGATGCTTCGCCTTCTAGGACAATTGCAATTTGATATCCTTCAAAGGGACAATTACACCACACCAACACAACTTCAACCCAGCAAATCAGTGGCAATATCTCCCACACAATCAAATTCATCCCATCCACCTCTCAGTTGCATCACGTATCAAGCTTCAACATCGAGAATGCAGACAAATTATTAGCTTAGTCCTACAAGCAGTCAAACTGAATAACACATCCACAGGAAACATCCAAATCTATCTCCAGGATTTTCAAGGAAAAGTAACGAGACATAGCAAAGCATATTTTATACCTCCACTAGATGACAACACTCCCGAGCTTGACCATCTTGTCAAGTAGAACAGGATAGCACTCGAATTACTCTACTGGAAATTCAATGCTGTAATCACTAAAATCACATGGACTGAGTCCAGATATACACCCACTTATGTAATAGCATAAGTGAAAAGATAGCTAATTACATTCAGCATAGAACCACTGCAAATAAGCAATGGAATATGGATGTCTATTGGACGCCAAGACAAAAAGCAGATTCCTATTCAACCAAATCACCAAACTGGTTAAATGTCAAAACGACATGACATAACACAATTACCTAAAGCTGCACACTAACCTGGACCTAGAATTGCGGATACCAATCACATCACATAACACAATTTTTGGAGTATGAAATGAAATATAAGAATTAGTCTTTAAATACATACCGGTACATAAGTCTTTCAATGAAATCCTCCTCCTTCATCCTCAAAAGAGATTGCCTAGTCTCTTCTCCCAGTGCTGACCAGAAATCAACCAATGTTTCACAAGAAAGTCTGGCTGTATGCAAAGCACAAGTTTCTCTTGTACCATGCCCTCTTCCATAACTTGCTATTCCTTGGCTTATCCAGCCACGAGCACCACCACCACAAGCATCAGGATAAAGCAATTCACGTTCTCGCTCCCTTGCACGCGCACTATCAAAGACCTGATGAGCATTTAGAATCAGACCCTAAGAAATGTGGCAAGACTATCAAAAGGACAATGCACTGCATTACAGGAAAACATATTGTTACTAACATTTTGGAGTCCCTTGAGAGATTTTGAATACAAATAGCAATCTAAAAGCGTGAGTGCCCCATCTCTAGTAGTGGTTAGACCCCCCCAAGGATGGACAGAAGGATCTTGAGTTTCATCTTGACACCCTGATGCACTGTTCAGCCCACCATTTATTTGATCCTTCGAGATCCCAAGTCCACTACAAAGCTGCTGCCCACCTGTCCCATTCTGCTGCAAAGACTTCCCATACATTACAATCTGCATAAAACCTTCAAGCAATAACCCATTGCACCTTGAGCAGTACATGTTTTTACGAGCTTGCTCAAATAGAGTATGCTTGTCAATCCTCAAAAGATTCTGCCGAGCTTGTGGAGAAAGCTCACTCCAGAACTACATTGCAATTGAAACCCCATTAGCAATTATGTAACCCTAGTCAGAAAAAGCATCAAACTAGCCTGGTACTTTCCTATGATTAATAAGACAGTTGAGGGCAGCTTAAGTAATGGTTTGATCTATTCAATTATAGTCCAAAGTTCAAACATAGCTTCTCCTGTGATACTATTGAACTGGGCACATGTCTACTCAATAATATAGCAAATGACATAACATGTACAGTCCCTACCCAAACTGATCAAGAAGCTAATCCTGGTACAGTCTCTAAATATGAATGGGATAGAAAATGTGATGTACACCATCCAATTCAAACCAATCTCCGACACTAAAAAATCATATGACATTGACGTATGTACCGTAACTAGATAGACAGATACTACTTCATACACAACCTCTGACTGATAAATGATGCATAAAACCTGAAAAATTCTAATACCACCCGTCACCTTAACTAAGCATCCTATGGGGCTGCGATTACATTACACCTTCGCCACACCCACACAGAAAGACCAGATGGCATGAACAATAGAAGGGATCAAGATTCCCTAAACACTCAAAAACATCAATCAGAAAAGGCAAGAGAATCGGGTGTAGGTGCTCCCAAATTATCAGTTTAATATCGAGATCCAATTGAACCCAAATCCATTAAGCCAAATTCAACAAATTACACCAGAAGATATCAACAGATTATGTTAGAATACCTTCTGGAGCTGATTGTAGCTAATATCATCGCGATGTTTGGACCAGAATCCATTAGCGGAAGAAGATACTGATCCATTGTTACTGGACAACGAATAATATGACGAAGACGGAGATGAAGAACTCGCATTGCTAAACAAGTGATCATTCCTATGCGCCGCTAATCCTGGCATCCTTATTCTCAATTCTCTACTATCTGATTCTTCATAAATCCTTCCATCCCCTCATTTCCACAATCCAAAACAAAACTAAAAAAACCTACCGATTCTCAAATCTAATCTAATACCGAACAAAACTCAACCAAAACAGCTGACAGATCAATCAAAATTGCTCAAAATTTGGACCGATATCTCCGATTCCGGAATCAAAAATAAACAAAAATCAAATCGATCGAAAACAATCAATCAGATTAAATTAAATCCAATCCAAATATCCGCAAATCGAATCGATATCGATATCGATAATAAGAGAAGAGCGAAGAGAGCAAGATGTTTAGAAAGAGAGAGAGAAGGCGAAGGTAGGGGTTTTCGGTGATGAGATTTGGTGTTGGTTTTCTCTTGTCGTCTGCGTTATATGTAGAGAGAGAATGAAAACAAACCCGAGAGAGAGAAAGAGAATTGAAAAATGCGAGTTTTGGGTCGCAGTTACATTTGTACATGCACAGGGGGTTTTTTACAGAAAAGGAAAGAAGATAAATTGGGTCGTAGTGAAGTTAGCGGGCCAAATGGGAAGGAGGCGGTGTTGTATGCATATCACTCGTATGGCCACATTGTGTCGTTACTACTTAACACTGCAGCTTGCAAGCATTATTTCCTATGTAACAACAAAATATTGGCTGTGGGTTCTTGACCTGACTCAGTTTCATTAGATCTGATCCAAATTAGAGAGTTTAGGTCCAATTAAATAAGATTTGATGAGTTTTAAACAGGTCTGTGTATAGGTTTAAAAAATTCAGACCCAGACCCGACTCGAGACCCGTTTAAAACCTATTTATTTTTTTCCCAAAAAATGTGACAAAGGCAATTGGCTAAAATAACTCTAAACTAGTCAACCTTAAAGTGACTTTGGTTTCTGCCGATCACAAAAAGAAAAACTATTTTGTTATGCTTGTTTAAAATTTGATGGACTTTATGGTTTGCATTAAAATATTATTTTTGGTGTGTAAAAACATTTAGTTATAATATGTGTCGCTAAAATATTTTTTTAATTAAATATCATGTCTTCGAAATTCGATTATTTGTCTTTAAAATGTGGTAATTCATGTGGGGATGTGGAAAAAATAATTTCTATGTGAAAAATAGTCGGGACCTGCTTATGATCCACAGACCCGCTAGACCCACATGACCTGAATTTGGATCCAATCTTTTCAGAACCAATGAGTCTAGAGCGGGTCTAGGTCCAGGTCCAAAAAAATAAATGGATCTGGGTCTAAGTGGACCCAACCCAGACCAAGCTCATCGTCATCCATAACTCGATGCATGACTTAAGACTATTAAACTCAACCCAATTCAAACCCAATTCGAATGCAACCTTCCTTTTTTTCCATTGTCGATTGGTTCCATAACCCCCAATTTGATAGGACTGACCTAGATGCGGAAGCGACTGTTGGAGATAGTCCACGAATTAGCGATGAAGGGGCGGCTACCAGAGTCGCCTTAGAATTGTCCACGTCCTAAACCCGAATATCTGGCAGCGATGACAGGGCAACCGTGGGGAAGGGGAAGAGAGTGTAATTGATGTGTCACGTGTGTATACCTAGCTGACCCTCCCAAACCTCTTTTTATAGGTTATGGGGGGGGCAGCTAGAGTTGCCTAGGGCAACAGTCTTGTGGCCGTCAGGCCTCACTTAATAGGCTCGGCCAACAGCTCCCACTCGGCCATAAAGGCCGCAAAAGACATGCTCTCCATGAACCATGACTCTTCACGCTTCATACTGGGAATAGGACGTGCGACCAAAAAAAAATAACAAGTAGTGCTATATTAAGTTACTGTCTGACTAACATAACACTTTCACGGAATGCAGTACCCCAAGTCATCCTAAACATCACCAGTGGCATTTCTAATCCCTTATGCCATGATATATCATTTGATTATACACTCAATATAATCGCCCGAGCTGATGTTGGTAATGACAGATAGACTTTTCCTTAAACACTCATGATACTACATCTTAGCTTAACAGCTTTCCTAATATGTTCTCGCTGAATCGCATGCATCGTGGTTCTTGAGAAACACATTAAAGTAGCTACATAAAGTTTTGAGTTCGTGTCATCGCTTTAAGTCAAAAGGGTTTTTGCCTACAAGGTCACACAATGACAAGAGATAGATAGGTCAGTTGCCACTCCATATATAGTCGTCTTTTAAGTACACATAGTATGAAATGTGTGTCATGACATAGCTCTCACTTACTTTGGATCGTCACTTGATATGCCATACGAACCATCAATCTAGATTTTTTAGCCAAAAAATCTAACATGAGCACCTGAGCCACATTGCCTTCTGCGTGGCTAGGCTACATGCGACATATTCTGCATCCATGGTCGACAGACTTATGCAGTCTAGCTTCTTACTGCACCATGATATGGCTCCCTCACCCAGAGTGAACACATATCCTGAGGTTGACCTGGACTTATCCGGGTCACCACCCCATCAGCATCTCAATATTCTCTCAACTTAAGGTCCCCGCCTTGATAGTATAGGACTAAGTCGGTTGTACCACGAAGGTAACGCATGATTCTTTTGACGGCTTGCCAATGAGCCTGTTATAGGTTGCTTTAGTAACGACTTGTCAGACCAACCGCAAAGCAAATGTTCAGTCGTGTACATAACATGACGTACATTAAGCTTCCTATGGCACTGGCGTAGGGGACATTGCTCATGACTTCCTTTTCTTTGTCTGTTTTTGGGCATTGGTCGAGGCTCAAGGTTAAACCCTTCTCAACTGGAGTGTCTACGGGTTTGGAATAATGCATGCGGAACCGTTCTAAGACTTTCTTGATATATGCCTCTTGGCTCATGCCTAAAAGTTTCTTAGGACAATTCCTTATTATTTCCACGCCTAGGACATACCTGGCTTCACCCATGTCCTTCATCTCAAAGACGGAGGACAGCCATTTCTTAGTAGCTTCGATCATCTCCAAATTGTTCCCAACCAGTAGTATGTCGTCCACGTATAGGGCAAGGAACATAATCCCCCCGGTTAATCTTTTGACATACACACAATGGTCTTCCGAAACTATGGATAAGCCAAACGAAGTCATGGTTTCATGGAATCTTAAGTACCAAGATCTGGAAGACTGCTTTAGACCATATATGGACCTTTTAAGACGACACACCTTGTCCTTTTGCCCCTTTGACACAAAACCAATGGGCTGGTCCATATAAATCTCTTCCTCAAGGATACCATTAAGTAAGGTAGTCTTTACATTCATTTGAAACAACTCTAAGTCCAAATGGGCAACCATGGCTAGGAGTAGGCGAATAGAGGTAAATCTCACTACACGAGAAAATGTCTCTTCATAATCTACACCCTCAATTTGTATAAACCCCTTCGCCACTCAACGGGCTTTGAACTTATTGATCGAACCATCTGCCTGACGTTTTATCTTGAAAACCCGCTTGTTTCCAATAGACTTACGCTGGGATGGAATATCAAGAAGTTCCCAAACCTTGTTTCTTGCCATCGAGTCCATCTCATCCCTCATGGCATCTATCCACTCTTTGTGGTTTGGTGAGTCAATTGTCTCTTGATAAGAGGTAGGCTCCTCAACTTCCAAGGGAGTGCATAGGAATATTTCCTTTTCGATTTGGAAATATCGTCGAGGAATTCTTCCACGCTTACTCCTTCGGAGCCTGGGGCCTTCATTGTTTGACTGCCTGCGTGGGGCATCCCTCCCCCTTTCTCTAAGAGGTGTAGGACCCTGAGCATGTGGAGAGTTGCTCCCACTATCCCTCTGGGGCGTGGGATCCCGAACATGTGGACTAACTGCATGTTCAGGAACTGGAGATTGAGGACGAATCTCATTCTCCTAGGCAGGTAAGTCTCCCCCATTCCCTTCGGATTGGAGAGGCATACCATCTTCGATGACTTAGTTAGAATTCAAATTCTCCCCCTCACTGAATGATGGTTGGATGTTCTGTTGTAACTCAAATAGTTCGACATCCTTCTTGACTTCACCAATGGTCGGGAACTCATCCTCGAGAAAATCGACATTGCGAGAGCCTATTTCTGTCGTGCCACCATTTGGGTGTTCCTCGTACATCACATATCCTTTCGATTGTGCGGGATACCTAATGAACACCATTTTAATGGCTCTTGGACCAAGTTTTTCATATTTATGGGTTGGGTTATGCACATAGTTGGCCGAACCCCATAGGCATAAATGGTCTAAAGATGGCTTCTTACCAAACCATAACTCATATGGTGTGGCAGGTGCACTCTTGCTTGGCACACAGTTGCGTATGTAGGCTGCCATAAGCAGTGCATCCCCCCAAAAACTGATTGGGAGGTTAGCATGCCCATCATTGACCTAACCATGTCAAGCAATGTACAATTCCTGCGTTCCCCAACACCGTTCTGTTATGGGGTGCGTGAAATCTTTAGCTGTCTTTGTATACCTTTTTTCTCACAGAACTCCTTGAACATATTAGAGAGGTATTCACGACGTCGATCAATTCGAAGGATCTTAACCCTACGTTCCAATTGAGTCTCTACTTCCGCTACGAAGCGTTTGAACACATCAAGTGCCTCGTAGCGATGAGATAATAGGTACACATACCCATATCGTGAATAATCGTCTATGAGAGTAATGAAATAGATAGCCCCATATCGTGCTTTAACGTTCATGGATCCGCATATGTCTGAGTGGATTAATTCTAAGGGACTAGATGCTCTCGATGCCTTACCGAAAGGCTCCATTGTTGCCTTTCCAGCTAAACATGACTCATACCTAGGCAACTTAACCCTAGTGAATCAGTCTAGAAGACCTTCTTTAGCTAGCCCATTTATCCTATCTTGGCCCACATTGTCAAGTCTAGCATGCTACTTAACAGATTCAGAATTAGAGTCAAAAGTAAGAGACATAAGCAGAGGATATATTATTATAGTTATCATCCAAATCCAAAACAATGAAATCTCTTTTCAAAGTAGCCTGGCCAAACAAATTGCCATTGTAGAACAAATCTAAACTGTCTGGATGAAAACCAAAAGTAAAACCTAATCTTACTAAAGAAACATGAGAAACTAAGGAGCATCGCACCCCAGGTGCATAGAGGGCGTCATGGAGAAGCAGCTTGTTTCCTCCATAGAGTTTGAGATGGTATGTTCCTACTCCAAGGACATCTTCTTCGTTGTCGTTCCTCAGTACGACAGTCCGTGAACCCACCAGGTAGCGATGGAACTCCACGAATCTAGCCATATCCTGAACTATGTGCTTTGTTGCCCCCGTGTCTACAATCCATTGAGGAAGAGAGTTAGCAACGAATGCATGGGAACAAACATATAATTCAGGAGTTTTAGTGGAAGTAGGTACCTTGGCTGGCTCAGGACAATCCCGAGCGAAATGGCCCTTCTTTCCACAGTTATAGCACTTCACACGTGCCATATCCTTAGCTTCGTTGCCCTTAGCGTTATGCTTCTTGGTAACACCAGCATTGGAGCGAGAGTTCTGAGGATGACGGGGGCCCTTCTTAGGTTTCTTACCACGGTAAGGTTTCCTGCCCTTGGGCCCCGATCCTTTGGCAACGAATGCCACACTAGGAGGCGCATATAACTTTAAACACTCTTCATCCATTTCGAGGTGTTTGGAAATTGCCTCGAAAGTCTTGATGCGCTCATTGTGTGTCATGAATACTTTAAGACTCTTCCAATGTTCCTTATCATTGGGAAGAGCCCTAATCACATTCAGAACTTGTTCTTCCTCAGAATCCTCTTGCCCTGCAGCCTTAAGGTCTCGAACCATAGCACTCATAGTTCGAAGGTGTTAGGAGATACTATGATTGGAGTCAATAGTATATTGCATCCATTTCAGCTGCAAGGTACGCAACCTTGTAGTAGATGTTTGCCCGAACTTAACCTTAAGCTATGTCCACATGTCTTTAGCAGCGTGGAAGCGTTCAAACTCACCCAGAAGATCGTCCCGTATGCAAAACAGCATAGTATAGCGTGCAGAACGATCGCGTTTGAACCATGCTTGGTATGCTTTTAGGTTTTCTTTGTACTGCTCAGTTGCAGTAATATCTCTACCTTTCATCTTTTTCAGCCGGATGAGCCATGGAGGAGGTCAAGAGGTCCAGCATGTCATCATTATTTAAATAGAATTGGACTTTCAGATACCAGACATCGTAGTTCGAACCATCCAGTTTGTCATCGGATTATATAGAACCTATCATGTTTCTAGCTGCCATATCTAAAAGTATATGATTTATCTGTTAGACATATTGTTTAATAATTAAATTATCTAGAAGGCCCCATCATTCATAATGTACGTTTGAAAATTTTACTAAGCTCATAATCATCACGTACAGTTGTGAATTTTGGAGCTTCTTTAATTTAATTATTAACTTCATATAATTTTCTTAAAGGTTTTGTTAAACTAATTAGCATTTTAATTCAGTGAATATCACGAAGATATTCACTTTTAATTACGTAAATATATATTCAGTTAATGTGAAACTAATTCGTTTAACACAACTTCATTTTTGTTTTAATATATATAACACAAAGTTATATAATCAACTTCAAAATATCATACCATAACCAATGATAATATAAGAATAAGGGCCAAAAATGCAACTTATAACAAAAATAATGGCCATTTCCAACATATAAAACAAATTTATATGAACATGGGAGCAGATATTCTACATTCCAAATCGAATCAAAATCGTCCCCAAATAAAACGGTCCAAACATTTTGGGCCAAACAAATAAAAAACGGGACCTCATTTTTCGGGCCAAGGAAATATTTCTAGGCCAAAACCCAAAAAATCGGCCCATAAAAAAATGACCCCCCTTTTATTTTTAAACCAACCCACATGAATTTAAACAAAAAAAAAGGTCCAAAAACAAAAATCAACCGACCAAAAAAAAAACCGGCCTAAAAACCGAGGGGTGCTTTTTATAAGTGAGTGAACTCACTTACCCCCCCAAACCCTAATCCTAATCCGAGTCTCTCTCTCTCTCTCTCTCTCTTCTTCTTGGTGTTCCTCTACCTGCCTTCGAATTCTCTCCCCACTCTCTTCGACTTCTCTGCCCATCTCTATCTCTCTGGATCTCCCAGTGTCGTGGCCATAGAAATGGGACACTAAGTTCCTTCCTCGACACCACGAGCACGGCAGCCGCCGCCGCTGTTATGGGTTTTCTAAAAACAACACCCAAGTGATGCAAAAACCACCATCGACCCCCATGAGCCTTGATCTACGCTAATCTGGCGAGAACCAAGGGTACCACTGTGTAGATCGGCCTAATCTGAGTCTAAGGAAGATGCCCACGCACCAGACACACCACTGATACGGTTTCACGTGCCTCCTGAAATGGTGTTTTTCGACTTCGTTTTCTCAAGATTGCGTAGATGGTGATCAAGAAGGGCTTTGGGAGGAAGAAGATTGTGAAACAACCTTCGGCGGCGGGGCGTGACGGTCACACGCCACCCCTCCACGATGTTTGTTTGATGGGTATGGTTCGACTCACTTATTTTCGTTTTCTACCCCTTTTTTTCCTTTTTAATCTGAGCCGAGGTCGTGAACTAGGCAGAGGGCGACTAAGGTTAGGGTTTTGGGTTTGAGTCTGGCCTTCTAACAACTATCTCACTTTGATTAGGCACTTGCATATATCATAAACACATCAAGAATTCATGGGTGATGAAAACTAATCTGAGCAGAGTTGCACACAAAGACGAGTATTATTCATGAAATCGACATGTTATTATTGAGCTCAGAATCTTGATTTGAATGTCTAATATCGATTATCAACTAACCATCATATTTTCACATATGATCTGGGTAGGGTTAACATATAATCCCATAAAAATACACACATAAAGGGTCATACTTGTAAAATAATCAATCTGGGCACATTCACATTCTTAAAACAAAAAAAAAGTTTCAATGTATAAACCTTTGAGCACGAATTTTGTCTAATATTCCGGATTCATGAGTCATGTATAATTTTGAGCAATTCATGATGAACATATCATCAGTCATGAAAATAAAGTTCAGCGCATAAAAACATAACATGTATGAATTTCCTTGACTAAAATTTTCAATCTTTTAGTCGATTCAGGGCATTGTTATTGCAAAAACATGCTATTAACCCGGTAGGATTGCATAATCAATTTGAACCATTGATTGTAAGTCCAAAAATCGGTACTTTTGGTAATATGGGATCTACTGGGCACACAGATTTCACAAAGGCATAAATATTCAGGAATTTGATTTATTAAAACTCAATTTGTTCTTGATTTTGGACGCAAACACAGAAGCATGCTATGAACTTTCACAATTACGAAAATTAGGCAATTAATCATATGAACGAGCATGCCTTAACAAACCAGATTATTAACCTATTAATCGTGACTAATCTAAACAATTTAGCTCTTATACCACTGTAGGATAAAATAGGAATGACCTGGATGGCGAAGCGACTGTCGGAGATAGTCCACGAATTAGCGATGAGGGGGTGGCTACCAGAGTCGCCTTAGAGGTGTCCATGTCCTAAACCCGAATGCCTGACAGCGATGGTAGGGCAACCGTGGGGAGGGGGAGGAGAGTGTAATTGATGTGTCACGTGTGTATACCTGACTGACCCTCCCAAATCTCCTTTTATAGGTTAGGAGGGGTAGCTAGAGTTGCCTAGAGCAACAGTCTTGGGCCGTTGGGCCTCACTTAATAGGCCCGGCCAACAACCTTCTTACTTACGAAGTGCAAAATGCTGCAAAAAAGCAACAGATGAAAGAACCTTGGTCCTAGGATCCAGTCCTTTTAGTGACGTTATTCTTTCAATTGATGTTTGAAGAAGGTTTGCCTATTGAGTGAGAGTCGCCAATATTTTTTCATTTTAGAAAATAATGCAAAATCAAATTTACATAAACAAATTAAAAAGAAAACCTCAGATCTCATATGGAGATATTCCCAACTTCATGACTGCGAATCATAAATTCAGTTCGGATGGAGAATGTATAGTTTAAAGATTGTAATGATTCATCAGCAAAGCACCCATTCTTGTGACCTTTACCATGGACTAATAAGATTAATTAATTAACCAAAGAAATTCTGGGTTCCATGCAAATGTTGAGTTTG
>JACYFF010003369.1:83123337-83170208 GCA_017589665.1 Selenicereus undatus
ACCACATTTCTAAGTTGAGTGCTTGACAAACAAACTATAATAAGCAAAGGTTTGGTTTATTTATCTATATAAAATGTTATGGATTTCAAGTGCAGTTGTAATCCATTTCAAAGTTTTTGGGTATGTATGCTATGTTTTCATACCTAACCACTTACAAAGCAAGTTGAACAAAAAGGTGATTCATAATACCTTTGACGGTTATGATAATGAAAGAAACCGATTGAGCTATTGTGACCCGAAAATAGGGCATTACTATACATGAAGGATGTTGTATTTGATGGACCGTCTTTGAAGTGGTTATTTCATGTAGTCGTTCTTCCTGACTCCAAAGAGATCGAGGAAAAGTTGGAGCAAGGAATTGAGTAAGACTCAAAAGTCAACGAGAAAGAATTGAGTATTACGGGTGTAACGCCCCAAAAGTACATGATTCATTACTTGCATTCACCTGCTTAAGTTCACCAATTATAAATAATAATCCAATGAACGGGGCGTTATCGTCGTCCAAAAAGGACAAGGCTTTCCTTATACATGAAAACTTAATCATTTAAAACCAAAGTTTACCCTAACAAGGGCATTCACCATCACAACCATTCAAACCATTTAATGTATACAGGAACAGTTCTAACATCCCAATCATCTCAAGGATTACATCACAATACATAATTTAGTTCAAATATACAGTTCAACACCAAAATACATCACAATAAGGTGTGATAGCATCTCAGCACTCATACACCGCCAATCACATGGACATTCCTGACTCACTTATCACCTTCAGCCGTCCTGCCCGCCTGAGGGCGGTTCACTGAACACTTTCCTAAAACAAGTCATAAAAACATTTCGAACTTTGAGCCAAAGTTCACTACATATATTCCTGTAATGTTAAAGATTCACTGAAAATTTGCTTGGGCCCGCTTTGCAATTCATTTTAATTTTGAAACAGGGAATGAGACGCATATAAAACTGAATTGCTAATTATTATCTGTTAGTGCACTCCTTAGTAACTATTACGATCTGTGAATAGGTGTACACCTGCCAAGCTGACTGGGGAACCTAGCCTGAAGCCGCACGGGTAATTGGAAGGCAATGCCCTGTAACTGATAACTGATGTGGTCACTAATTATGTGATAAAACACTTATTAAATTGATTCATTGATGTACTTACCAAAACATTACGATTTCGATAAATATGTGTTGATTTCTAAAGATACAGGCAATGAACGTACCTGGAAGTTTTAAATGCTAGTTCACGGAATAATAAGATGCGCAAAAGTGGAAAGAATGAAAGCTTAGACATTGATTTTGTTCAAAAGATTATTACAGGTACATGAGGTCAAAAACAAGTTTGTTCTTATAAATGATGCCTTTAAAAAGAACTAGTCTATAAAGAATCTGCACAAACCAGTTAATAGATTAAACTAAAATGATGAAACGATATAAATCAAACCATAGAAATGTGATTTAAGACACGGTAGCAAGTTCAGAGCAAAAAGGGCTTATAAAGAGGGTACGAAAAGAATAATTCACAACTTATATTCCCGACCTCGAAAAGAGACCTAAGGTCCCAATATAAAAAGCTTAGGAAGGCCTCTAAAACTTTTATTAAGGACACATAACATGATTCCCATGATAGGGTTCCTAAAATGGGACTAGAATATCAACATATCAGTTTTGAGTTCACCCTGCATAGGTTCAGTAAAATGACCATAAATTTTTTCACATATGTTGGATTAACACGATTCAAGAGTCATTTTAAAGATAACACACTGAAATATTTACCCACCAAAAATCATAATTTTTGGATAAGCCAATCATTTCCAGTTTCATATCAAAGATTGTCCTGTTTTTTTGAAAATTCCAGCCTCACTATTTGAGTTTGTTCCCTCACTTTCCACACAAATCCTCAACTTAAACCATTCCTTAAAAGCATGTAAACACACTTTGGTCCATTCCAACATCATACAAACACACCACACTCAATTGCACTTCATATTCATATCCAATAAAGCTCATTTTCTAGTTGCATATACACATACTCCAAGTTTAAAACTAGTTTGGTCCAAACCATGCATTCTTGGATAAAACTCTAACTTAAGGTCAACTTGAACCCACTTCCATTATTTCAAAACACCATAAACATCATAATAAACTTCAATAGATTAAAAGATGATAAAAAACAAGGATAAAACAATCAACACCTAATATTTTAACATGAACCTTGCATGGTTGATAAGTAACCCTAACCCTAGCATAAACCAACTTCAACTCCACCATGATCCATCACCAAGATAACTCTTATTTCAATCCAAACAACATGATCCATCATTAAAACAACCAAAACAAGAAGCATAAACCAAAAATCTAAAGAACAAGATTGAGGTCATTTACTTTGAGCTTGAAACAAGTGGAGATGGAGGTGATATTTGGTGATTTTGAAGGTGGAAGATGATAGCCGATGGAGGGAGATGGTTGGGGGTTGTAATCCTTGTCGGAGGCTGGCCGAAAAGTGGCCAAAAAACATCACAGAGAGGGGTTGCTGCTACTACTGCTGCTGCTGGGCCGTGGGGTAGAGAGAAGGAGGAGAAAAGAAGAGAGAGAAAGTGCTTGAATTTACTTGGTGCAAAACAAAAGTTTAAGCAAAAGATACTTGGCTGAAAAATTACCCCTCAAAATCTACTTTTTACTAAACATAATTAAGGCCTAACTAAAGGTAATTAGCTAAACAAATAGGGTCAAGTCTTAGTGGACCGAAATTGGCCTTAAACGAGCTCGGGTTCAAAAACTAGCTCAAACCGCGTACGCTTGAATTTTTTTTTTTTCCAAAGCTTGAGGTTAAATGTTTGTGGTGTCATGAAAAATAATTAAATCGCTCAATTCACAAATATCAAGGCCTAATTACGATCTCCAGAATTTGACAAGAACAAAAACTCGAATTGCAAGGTGAGGGCTCATTTAAATTCTCCCAATTGAAATAAGAAAATAAAACGATGATTTAAAGGCAATGAAAGAAATCACATGGATTCATGACATGAATAAACATGATTTAAGGTCAGACTATTACAATGGGAGCACTAAAGAAAGAACTTACATAAGGAGAAAGAGATAAAAATGAGACATCAAACACGTACGTAGAAAGATCCATGGTAGACGAGAGTACATCATGTATCGCTAGCAAATGAAAGCCCAATTCAACTTACAGACACAGTGATAAAAGAAGTCCCATAGCCACAGTTAAAGAGGTATACAAGGACATTATGGCATTAGTGGAACATACATTAAGGACTAGAGCTGGGTAATAGGTCGTGTCGGGTTGGGTTCGTGTTCATGTCGAACTTAAACGGGTTGACAATTTCTCGACCTGAACCTAACCCGTTTATTAAACGGGTTGAAAAATCTTGACCTGTACCCATTTAATTTTTAAATAGGTTGACCCGGTTAACCCGTTTAAGATAAACAAGTCAAGTTCAGTCGCCTACTTAACCAGTTACACATTGAATATCTTCAACTAATATGTAATTATAGTGTTAGAAATTAAGTTTACATATCACATTAAATAATTACTCTTTAAAATTCCCCTGATTCGTCATAATTCACAATTTTAAAAAAATTTTATATTCTTAATTATCTAATAAAAATTAAATGGATAAATGACAAATGGAAAAATGAGTTGAGTTATTTAACTCATTTAATTAAACGGGTTGAATGTATCAACCTATTTAATTAAATGGGTTGAAAATTTATACCCAAACCTACTTAACTTCTTGTCGAGTTCGGGTCGGTAATCGTGTCAGGTCAGCTTTTCCCAACTCTATTAAGGACCAAGCATGTGGAGGTACATTATCACTTCCTATGAGAGAAAGTATTAAGAGAAGAAGTAAACATGGAGCATATAAGGACAAACAATTAAGTAGCCGATACTTTCACGAAGGGACTTCATGCTACAAAGAACAAGTCTCAAGATGATCACAAGGACCACAATGGGAAAAAGTGGTTTCTAAGGGGGAGTGTTGAAACTTAATTATCATCTCCCAAATATCTTTGTAACTTCTAGAAAGAAGACATAATTCTTGAATTATTCTCAAAAGAGTAAGTACCCATATGTTTATTTAGGAACTATTCTAAGGTGTCTAGGACATTTGAGAGGAATGTTCTATTGTCTAGGAAAGACCTTAGGATATTACTCTATGTCCTAAAAAAGTCATAGAAAAAATCTCAGATATGATTTTGTAAGATTTGTAACTTTTAAACCCTTGGTTACTTTCTCTACCATACTTAAGGAGGTTGAACTAGTATAACTAAAGCACTAGGCCCTCTTATGTAGGCTTCCATGAACAAAGAGGCTTCCCACACAAGAGTCAAAGATGGGTCCTTAGAATGTAAGAGAGTAAGACATCCCACAAATTTGTAATTTTGTCTCTGAGTCTTGTCCATTCTTTGTGCAATCTTTTGAAGCTTATAACAACAAATGTATCACTTTCAAGTATTGCACTTGACTCCCTATTTCTCAAAATAGAAGGCCAAAGAGATAATAAGAAGACAATTTTTGTACAAACATGCACGCAAGCTAGTAGTTGAATTGAAACTCGTTCCCTTGAGAATGGCAAATAATATACTGAATAGTAGCGTTACCCACATTGACTCATACTGAAATCTGCCAAAAAATGAAATTCAAAGCAAATCATACATTGCTCATTCAAAACTAGAAGAAATAAGGGAGTAGAGGTCGTTTTTACTTGTCGTGAAGATCTAATGTCACATCCAACCAGCCTAAGAGTATGCATTAACCTTCTTGGTAACAACCCTCGCGCCGAAACTCAAATCTCTAAACTCTCTCGCTCTCTAAACAATAATTTCCTAGCTTTTATCCCACATTTTTGTGCATTTATTGTCCTCCATGGTCTTACCCTACCTCTTCTCTTTGAAATGCATGATGTTTCATACTCAATCTCGTTGTTCCCTTCAAGGCCTTACTATTTGCCTTTTATCTGCTCCTGCCATCAAAGTGGAAAACCTTCCACCTTAAATGAACCTCGCAAAAGGGACCTACACTTCTTTACGTTTGCTCAAATGCCCCCTTGATACACTTCTTTTGCAATTTGACCTTTGGTACCTTTAACTCTTGTCCTCTTTGCTTTGAAACACTTCATCCTTGCATTTTGATTATTGTTTGTTGCCTTGCCTACTTGAAAGTTGAAGTGTATGCACTACACTAGACTAAGAGTAGTTGTCATAAGGGTTTTAAAATTTAATATGTTCATTCATAATAAAATTATGTCAAAATAAATAAAATAAGATCTGAAAGAGCAAGTTTTCCGAAGTTCCAAATAACCAACTAACTTTAAAAGGGTTTTAAAATCATTATTTGTTTGTGTTTAAAATATCACTAATGGCTTGTTTGGCTCTATGTAATCAAAGCGGTAATGCAATCAAAATAGTAATGGTGATTCCATTACCATGTTTGGTTACTATTAAGGAATGTAATCAAGATTGCATTATAATCACATTTAACTCAATCTATGTAAATATAATTACTTGACTTTACCTTTGAATCAAAGTCTATCCAATTATAAGCTATTATATCTGGGAACTCTCTCTCTTCTCTCCATTGTCTCTCCTCTACTTCCCATCTCTTGTTACTTTGACACCGTTTTTTTAAAAGTTTGAAGCCCCCTTACCTCTCTCTCTCCTCTTCATATTAGATAAAGTTTAACCTAAGCCATGATTGTACGTATTATTGTACCTACATTTTTGTACGTTCTAGACATCATATCTCTCTCTCTCTCTCACACACACACATCATCATCATCATCTTCTTCTTCTCTCTACTTCGTAAACTTGAACAATATTACATTATTGTAATTTAGAAGAAATAGAGTGAAGTAAGTCTCATGTGAAATATCATAGTCATAAGGATAAGATTTTGGATGATAATTATCAAAAAGTTACAAATAATTAAAATAGACAAACATAAAATGCGAATTGAATTGCAAGTACTTCACGTCATGTGTAAAATTAAGTATTGTTTGTAGATGAATTTATTCCATTACACTTGTAAAAACTTTGTAACCAAACATTGTAATGCAATTATTATCATATTTCATTTCACTAACAATTGCATTACATGGTTGATTTTATTGCATAGTGATTGTATTACTTTCAAGCAAAAGATACATAAAATTTAATATTGTTTTTGTAGAAACTAAAAAGGATCATATCATATCATATATCATATATCATATCATATATATAATATAAAATTGAATGGGTTGAATGGATTGATGGTATTTTGACAAGTGGCAAGCTCCAATTGGTTGTCTCCGATTAATTGTCTTACATTTACATCAACACTATACGACTTTTCATTTATTCAATTAGTTTAACGGTTACGGATTTAAAATAAAGTAGAATTAAAAATAAAAACTATAATTTTAATTATAACAAAGTAATGGAGATATGCATAATAAGTTGAATGGCTTGATATTTCAAATATCATCATTTAGTATCCAAATATATTAATTTATGAATTATGCTCGAAGAGACATCCCCCTACCCCATAGGTCAAATGACATTAAACATATGACAAGTATTTAAAAAAATATTTTTTTAATAGTTAAAAGCTCCGGTAATATACGTGGAAATGTCAATTGAGGAGTCATTAAGTATCAAAATTACAAATAACTTTAGCAGTTACAAATTTAAAGTAAAAGATGAAAATAATCTAAGGATATTCTTGACTCTTATCCTTTTTGGTTAAGCAAATATTACTATAACTTTTTATTATATTTAATTCAATAACATATGTGCTTTCTCCTTTTTTTGTGCAAAAGCGACATTCTTGTTTATGTCATTCTCAAAATTTATACACTTCTATATTGTCTTTCTTCCCCCTTTTTTTGAACTAAATTTGAGACTTACATTTGTGAAGTGTTGCTAGCAAATATTAGAAGAATGAAAAGGTTATTAGTACAAAGATGGTATTGATTGATGAATGTAAATGTATGACTGCTTTTTTCTTTTTCTAGGAGCGGTGGGTTGAAGTTATTCCTATTTTTAAGTAATAATAAGTCAAATTCAATTTGTTTACTATTTTTTCTGATAATAATATGTTTTCATTTTTCTTTTGTGGTTGTAATCTAATTATGTCCATGCACTTATTAAAGTTGGTTTAATTCTTAAATTTCACGCTAAGTTTGTAGAAGATTGTATTGATATTTTAATAGCTTTAAAGTCCAAAAGCATGCAAATATTTAGGGGAAAAATAATAATAAGACTATAAAATTTTAACACATGCCTGTGCAGAGCATGGTATGCACACTAGTAAGAATGGAAAAATGAACTTTTGTATGGCAATCTTCAGCATTATTGTGCACCGAGTGCACTCTTGGCCTAGAAAAAGGCAGACCGTAGGTTGAATATTAACGAATGTTTCTTTAATGATCAAGTTTGTTAAGTATTGTTGATAGGAAAGCTCGCCACACAATAGAAATAAGCGAAATGAGGGTTTAAAAGTGATTTATTATAAAAAAGGAAATATGCTCTGATAAGTTGGACATGTATGATGTATTGAATGTTGTGTTTGAAATTGTGTTAATTCAAATTCGAAAATTGGATTTAGGTTTGAAAGTTTTTTACATCACCAAAAATATACACAAATTTTGTGGGGTACTATTTACAGTGAGGGGGGGTAGTGCCGTAATTTTGAGGTCTTCCTCAACCGGAAGAAATTCATACTCCGAAATCAGAATTGTTCATTGATGCTTGTTATTTACAACATTTCCGGAACCAATTGAAATATTGAATTACGCATCTGAAAACCCAAACACTAGGGTTGAAGAGGTATAAATTTTGGTGTTTCTAAATCTCTTTGATTATCTAAAAATCTCGCCTTGTTCCTTTTCGTATTTGCAGATTCTCTAAAAGAATTGGAAAGGCGCTTAGAAATGGACTGTTCAGGCTGGAATTCGACCTACCACAGGTACAGTGCATCTCACTTTTCACGGTCACTGTAGTTTGATTTACTTTGCTTTTTGCCTTGTTTTCATGCCAGAGGGAGAACTCATACTGGGTACAAATTTGTCTTGTTTCCTGCTCTGTTGGGTCAATGTTTTATAAGCAAAACAAGAATGACTGCAACTTTGAGTGCAATCCTTTAATGGAAATCAAACCGGTAGATTTAGTGACTACTATAGGTGATGGAACTGCTTTCATCCTAATTGTTATATGTTGCCAGTGAAACTGAATGCCAATGAGGTCTTAGTTTAGTGGTTAAGATTGAGGGCTTAGGTATATTAGGTCTTAGATTCAATTTCGCCTTTCCCCATATTGTAAAGTAATTGTATTATATTGCCCTTTATGGCTTACATGGGAAAAAAGGTGTTGCCGAATCATTATCTTAAGCCCATGGTTTTCTTTGTCTGGGAACTGAGATCTTAATCCTCCTTAACAGTCAATGTTGGGAAGTTTATTGAGAACTCTAAACTTGTAGAAGTTAGTGTCAATATTTGAGGACTTGTGGGTTGGATGGCAACGGGTTACGATGGATAGAGAGCAAGATTTGTAGATGAAATTTATAGATGAAGGTTTGAAGCTTTTAGAACAACAACAACGATGACGATGACGACTCTCAGTGTGGGCCCTGCTTTTGCGGGGACTGGGGAGATCCAGATGTAGGCAACCTTATCTCTACCAGTAATTCTGTCCATAGAGAGGCTGATTCCAAGAGACCCACAAAAATCAGATTTTGTGAAAACATTTTATAAAAGAAAGGTTTCGAGAAAACATTTTATGGGGAAAACTAAGGGTGAGTATCGGGGAATGAATTAAGAAATACGAAAAAAATCAGGCGACAATCACTATGTGACCAAAAGTGTAACAAAGCAGAGGGAGATACTGAACCGTAACAACCGGAAGTAGGCAAGCAATGTCTCTTCGTAGACGTAAGAGCTACCTGCATGCAAACATAACATACAAAGAAACCGCAACAAGACTCATTTTGCAGCAACCAAGAGACCAACTACGAGGCTAACTCTCTGCGATATAAGATCTTAATCATATCCCGTCATAGTCTCCTATCCCGAACCAACTACGAGGATAACATACAAAGGTTTGAAGCTTTTAGAAGAACAATTTAAATCTTTTAGCTGAACGTTGTATATTTTAGAAGTGTTATAAAATTTGTGCTAAAGATTTCATAAGTCTACTCAGAAATCATAAGATGAAATAAATGGAAACTTTGTACAGATTTGCATTAGTACTCCTGGATTTTGAGGAGCTCAAAGTTAATGGGTTATATTCAAGTTTCATTTGGGTATCAATATATCAAGCGTCTCAACAAAAAGCTCATAATCATTTTGGAATCATCGTATTCTATCAAAGACATGGAGCACACAAAAATTGTCCGAGCATTCCATTGTTTTGAACAAGTTTGAACTCAAAACAGAATACAGCAATAGGTGGTGTGACTAAAAGAAGAGTATTCAATGGTATTAAATTGGTAAATTTATATCCAAACCTAACCACATGTACTTGCTTATTTTTGATCCGCTATAAAAAGCGCTAAAACCTATTTAATAACGCCCATGTGGTTTCAAGTATGTGCGCGCATCTTTTAGGGGAATCTTACGTGGATTCAGGCTATATTGGCCTTTGGATTAGTAGGCATTAAGTGGAAATCAAGAATTCTTTGCCTGCTTCCAGGAGAAAGGGACATGGAAGATTGGATGAACTTGCAAGCTGTAGGGAAGGGAGGGGGTGGAGGGCTCGATGTATTTTCTCTATCACATTGCAAATGATGCAGTGCCTTTGTGTCACTTCAGGGAGAATCTCAAAACCACAGGTTGTTTTCTATATGTTGTAGTTTCTAGCTTGAGCATGCAAAGTCTCCCAAGTGGAAGGGTCTCTTGCTTTTCTGTCTGTTGGCTAGTTGAATTCCAATAGTTATCAGACCCTTTTAGTGATTAACCCAGTCTATGTTCTGGGACGATCACTTTTGTTCTGGTAGTTTGATATACTTGATTAAGCCCTCAAATCTTCATCCTCAATTGTGAGTGGTCCATCCGATCTCATTTGCTAATTCGGAAGCAGAGAACTCAACAGGGCTTGGCTATTGAATTGCCTCAATTGGTGAAGTCCCCCCCCACCCGCCGGGGGCCGGGGGGGTTGAAAAGGGTTTTTTTTTTCTTTTTGAATTATTCATTGACCATCTTATGAAGCCAAGAAGTTTTAGCTTGTTACCTTGTGATTAGTACTTGTATAATCCTTTATAGCCATTTCTCTTAGGCCTAAGAAGACCATTGAAGTGCCAGTTACCAACCTTTCGTTATAAGTCTCTTGGTAATAGTATCCTTTCAAAAGCTGAGTGGGATGAGTTGCTAGGGAAAGGCACTCTATAGTCATGATCAACTTACAAAAACTCAAGTGATACTGGTATTTTTAATTTTAAGAGAAGGGGTAAACAAACACGTCATCCTATTGTTCTACCAGTCTAATATGCTCCAGGAAAGGCGAAGCTTTCACTTAAGGATAAGTTGCTTAAGAGAGATTGACCCACTTTGGCAGTGCGTGTTGGGGCGATCATGGCGACTGATGTTAGTTAGAGATATGCTGACCTAGGTGTTATCCCACATCGAACATCCGCTCCAAGAAGTTGGATTAACCTCTTATTTAAGATTGTTTGCAAGGTGGATATTTCTCATTCACCGTTTGATCAATTGGTCCATATTTGGTTGCAAGTATGGCAATAGCATTTATTGCTGCATCAAATGGTGAAGAAGGAGAAGCGGATGAAGGTGGAAGATTTGTTCCGGCTGTCATTATCCATAATTGGATCAGTGATCTACCAAGTAAGGTCTCTAGTTCCATGCTCCCCCCCCCCCTCTTTCTGTAATTTGTGTTTATAGCGCTAGATTGTTCATAATAGTTTTATGATTTTAATTATCCTTGCTATATATTTCTCCTTTCATGTTTATGTATTTATAAATTTATTTACTTTTGGTCTGCATTATATATATCTGTATTCCATAATGAAATAATTTTGCGATTTCCCTTTTCATAGCCTTGTCTTGATAGGAACCCTCAGACCTTCATTTCTAGGGATCGAGTAGATGGCGTAAACTATATGATGTCAATGTTGCTTTGTATCTTGAAAATGTTGTATTGTTGTAAACTGTAAAGAGATTGTGCTCATAAGAGGTACATACCATGTTCACGAGACTGATCATGAATGCCAGATTGAGGAAAATGTTTAATGCTTACCAAGTGCTGCTTGATCATGGTGTTCAATTAATTGATTTTGTGCTTTCATTTGACCTTAGATCGTGCGTGCACTGGGGGAGGGGGCTTGATAAAGAAGGAAAAAAAATGGCTTCTTTGTGCAGTTTGAATGAGAATTTGTCCTCTATTAGTTGTATTTATTAATGTATTTGGACTAAAGTAATCAGGTCTCTAGTCGAGATCTTTTCCAAGAGTTATTGGTTGATTCTAGTAGATGCAGATAACAGGTCTTCCCCTTCCCCATTCCCCTCCTTTTGGAAGAAACCATGGCTAGTGCTATTAATTGTGCTATTCAACAAGTTAATACTTAATAGTCGATGAGTAGACCGAATATTTGACCTAGGTAACTGTTGCTGCATGATGGTTTTTCGTCTCTGTCACATATTTTGTTAAGATCTTCGTTGATTATGTTCCCTAATTAAGTTCTTCTTCCCTTGTTTTAGAATTATTTCTTCTCTTGGCAAACCTGATCGGCATCTATTGTTCCGAATTCCAATGTAAAACATGGCTGCCAAACTCGAGGTCTCTTTGTTAGAGATGTGTGGGCTTGAGGTCTCTCCTGCATTGCAGCCACATGCCAGGTGCATATTAAGATTCATTTCTGTCACGCTACTTACTTTCATGCCTATTGCAATTTCCATGAAATTTGATGTTGCCTTTTGTTTTTTAGGTTCCTTAGACTTGATCATTCAGTAGCAATATGTGCTCTTCTTCAATGTGACTGGAAGATTATGTGCTCTTTTTCAGTGCAAGTGGATGATGGATTTGGGCTTGTCTGCCATTTGTTTCAGTACTGTCATCCATGATAGGGCGTTCATGTCTAATATCGTGCATTTCAATATCTTAGCTTTCTCCTAACAAGGGTGCAGACTGTTGCAAATTTAGCAGATGACTAGTAAATGCTATAAAGAGGAGATTAAATGTTTATGCCTTTTGGATTTGAGGCTTAGATTCATTATGTTTTGTTTGTATTCTGCAATAACTATCTTGGACTTTTGAGGCTTTGACACCAGTCCGGCTTCAAACCCTTGCCATCATCAAAATTGGATATCTCGGTCTAAAATTCAAGGGATGTGTCTACCTTGAATATTGCATTAGCGATTACCCTGAATTTTATAACTATGCAGCTAATATATAAGCACAATACAAAAGTTTATACTATAGCAAAAACATCTAAATTTTGTTCAATATAGAATACAATTAGTTGACAATTGCCCAATGCATTCCATAAGTTACTACAGATTTGCTGATCATGGTGATCATGATTACAGGATTAAGTGATTGAGCATCAAGTCTCTCGCTTAATTGCATGGCATTGTGTCTTCAAGTTGAGTCTCTTCACCAAATCCTCATGGAGAGGGGAATAACAAAACTCAGAACTGAGGACAAAGGCTGCAATGGGAGCTTCTTTTTCTGCAGTACCACTGCAGTTGGCGGAGGCTCTACTTCTCGGAGGGAGAAACCTGGGAAGTTGTGGCGAATGGCAATTTTGGCTGCGATTTGCTGCCCCAATTCTTGGTCTTCGAATAGAGCATGAAGCTCAATATGGGCGGAATAGATCAGTGACAATCACTGATCACTTTTGCGCGGACTTCATCTGCTCAGGATTTCTATGTATCTCTGGGGAGAAACTGCCTTCAGTTGAGGCCAGTCCCATTACCCTCAATTTCGCTGGGAATGCAACATGTGAATTTGTTATCTTAATCTGTCTCGCCCCCCCCCCCCCCACAAAAAAAAAAAAAAACTCCTAGAAGTAATGTTGTAATGTGTACAGAAACTTCAACTGTCTACTGCAAATACAATTTGCAGAATTCAGGTGGGATAGGTCAGATTTTGGTTTCTCAGGTTCTAGTACAAAGGTGTAAAGACTCATTATGCCAATTTACACTATATATAATGACTATGTCTGAGACTGAACTGACTTTGTATCCTCTATTTGTGTGCCCGAATACTTCTCTTCCCCCCCTCCCTTCCCCCCAAATCTTGCAATGGCAGATCCAGCAATCGGATCGGGTTCAGCCAACGTTGTGATTTTCACGGCTGCACTTCTAAAAAACTATATTCAAGGCTTCAAAAGATAGCAAAAAACTCCTACAAAGTACTGAAAGTAGTCAAAGGCCAATCCTACAATCTTAAGGGTGGTCAGTAGGAATGTGATGTCTTCGGCTTGAAAGATTCGAAGAAGCCCACCTGAAAGGGCCAAAATGACGAGAATTTTTGCAAGTCTAAGGATACAAGCCCCTAAACTATCATACAAACTCTAGTTAATCTATTACTGATATAGGTGTTTAATTGACTTATGCTTATTTATGTCCTAATAAAAATGAATTTTTTACTTCATTATTGGCTTTAATATTGATCAACAAATATTTGACGCCCAACACCACAAGCTTATACTATTTCTAGTTACAAGATTTTAAAAACACGTTCATCATAAAGGGAAAACATTCTGAAAGGATATGAATCATGCAATTTTAATTCCGATTGTGTTCACATTTTCTTGAACCTATTTATCTTTGTTATGCATCATCGATTTTATCTGGATTTTTTTCCTCATTTTCTATTAAAAAGTTCATAATGATAATCAAATAAACTTGCTTGTTCATATAATTGGGAGTCATTATCTCTAAATTACATTAAGGCAACAGGCTGAAAAGGAAGGCTATCACCCCAGCATTCTGGCCTCATCCATGGATACTTTTCACATGAATGAAACAAATCTGATCTGTCTGGGGTAATGTATGGAGAAAAATTCGAATTATAATATCCCTAAAATGAACAAGAAATAATATAAGTGCACAATTTTTGAAAATTATTATTTTGCATTTTTTTAAAGTTCATCAATGAGGTTCTTGTGGGTGGCCTTTTGAACTTCTAATTTCAAAAATTATTAGGGGGAAGTTAAAATTAATGCACCATAAATTATTATTATTATTGGAACAGTGCAAGCTAATAACACAAAAATGACATATATAGTAAGAAAGTATAGCATTTCCGTAAAACAATTTTAAAAAATGGAACTACGTAAAGAGGTTTTGACTGAAAATTGGTCACCTTTCACTGCATCGGTTCACTTAGAATCCCGGCTTTAAACAGTTGCCATAAAACTCTCAATGATCAGACCCTTCCAACCCCTTCAAATAGCCCCCCTTTTTTCACCCCTAAGCCCTCCTCCCTCAAGCCCTCCTTGTATCTGTTTATCCCTCTCCTTTTTGTCTCTCTATCTTTGTCACTCTCTGATCATGGGTAGGGTTAGGGGTGGTGGGAAGCGGCGGTGTTCCTCCCTCGACAGCACAGCCCGCTCCCCGAGCATTTTTCTCAGGGAGGAGGAAGGGGAAGAAGTGATGGGGCCTAGTTCTGCCCGCCAAACAAGAGTCAAATTATTAGATGGGTCAGGATCACAACGTCCTAGTATGCCTTCTAAGCAAAATGGGGTCAAAACAATTCCATCATCGAGGCCTAAAAGTAGAACGAGTGTGGTACAAATAGCATTCGCCTCGAACCACAGGAGGCCCCGCATGGTTCCATTACCTAGGCCTAAAAGCCCTGAAGTGGTACCAATGCCAGTCTCCCCGAACCTAGGCCCCCCCCACATCATTCCAGTGTCTAGGGCTAAAAACCCTGACGTGGTACCAATGCGAGTCTCCCCAAACCAAAGGGGACCCCACATAGCTCCATTGCCTAGGCCTAGAAGCCCCGCCGTGGCGCCAAAGCTAGTCTCCCCGAACCAAGGGGCGCCTAGCATAGTTCCATTGTCCAAGCCTAGAAGTCCTGAAGTGGTACCAATGCCAATAGGTCCTCACGCTAGCACGACATTTTCTAATGTGTGCACTATTTGTGGGAAGAAATTCAAAAATCACAAGGCCATGTGGGGCCACAAAGGTAGCCATAATCGCATTAGGACCGCCTTGTCCAAAAGGCGATCCAAGCCCCAGCCTTCTCCTTCTCCTCCACTTCCACCCTCGGCTCTGGCTGTCAGGCCTAATGGGTCTGATCAGCCAGTGCCTAGGGTTTCCTTAGAACTAGGGCTTGCACTTGCAAATGGAGCCACCCGAGGAAGCAAGCCCCCTGTTCTAGGGACCTCGAGAATCCCTCCCATGCACGGACCCACAAGGGACTGGCTAAGGTTTAAAGAGTGGCTGGCTCGCCCGGTTTTTGATCCAACGGGGGTCCAAAGAAGCCCTACATGTTTTGTGCAGCCTCTTTCTGATGAGGAACTTGAGCTGAAGTTGGCAATTTGAAGTTGTTATCCTTTTTTGGTTCATGATTTCAAACCCCCCCCCCCTTCCCTCAGTCAGGTGCATGGAGCCACATGAAACAATGGGAAGTCAAGCACATTTCATGTGGTGTGACAAAATTATACACAGTTATGATGTATCACTGTATGAGTTCTATGATGCATTGTATTCAAGCAATCAGGTTTTGTATATTTACTTCATGTTTTTTTGCGGTTTATTTGAGAAAAAAAATGAGTATTTCCATCATTAGACTGCGTGGGATCTGTCGATTTCTTTCATTGTCTGGACAACAGTGATTGTTGAGTATCTTTTATTCATATGTGGCACTGATACATAAGCTAACAGTTAGAAAACAACTATCAAATTTCGACGTAAAATGATGCGTGAGCATGACACAATTTCTTTCTTCATATTCTGGAAACTATAACGAATTCAACGAACTTATAAATATTCTATAGAAATTTTGGTACCTGTAACGATCGAATTCAACGAACATGTAAATATACTACAGAAATTTCCTATTTGGGGATCAAGTTGACTAATTATGTCAAGACTTGTTTCAGCTGCATGCATATCATATTCATAGCATGATGATCAGTACGTAAGCTGGATCTTAATGCACTTAAGAATGAAAAACTCCTCTACTAATTAACTTTTTAAAGCCTTTGATGGCACTTTATTGATATGCCTATTAATCCTGAGCCAATCAAAACTATGCTAGCCATCAAAAGCAACTCGGACAATTCAAAATTATATTCCAGCCGATCCAGTCTTCTAAATCTTATATCAGTATGATATTTTATATTATAAGTTTTTACGTTAAGAATATAAAGAGGAATGAGGGAATGTATGGACTTTGTATTCAACTTATGCAATGAGCGCTCTTAGGGCCTGTTCTTTTTCACAATAAAATACGGCTGTAAGTTGTAAAAAAAATGTAAGGAATTGTAAGAACTGTAAAGAAGCTGTAAGAAGATCTAAGAAGTTGTAAGGAGTTATAAGGAACTGTAAGAAGCTGTAAGGACAGATGTAAGGAGTTTTTGAATTACTAAAAAGTTTTATAGTATAATTTTTAAATATGTAATGTATGCATAGTTGTTGGTCTTTAATATATGAATGGTAAAAAAAAGTATTTCATGAAAGTAAATTATGTGTATCACTGATATCGTGAAATAAATTTTATAACATCACTAAACAAATTATATTTTGAAATTATAGAAAAAATTTTATTTTTCTACAATTATCATTTTAGAAGATAGAAAATAATATTGAAATAACATAATTAATGAAAATAAACCTTTAAACAAGTGAATTAAATAACAATAAAATAATTCAAGCCGACAAATATTTGAACCAAATATATATGTTCTACACTTGAGGTGGTTTTTTGATATTAACATTAGTTTCATCTTCCCATAAGAAAATTTTTAAAAAAATAAATTTTCTCAACACATTGAATAGAACCCCAAAAATAAAATCCTATTTAAATTAAATATTTTGAATTTTAATTCAACCCAATGTTAAGTTGTACAATGATAGCAAGTTGCCATTGATAAACTTAGGTACGAAATAGCTAAAATATTTTTGTCACCTACAGTTTGACTATTTTCATATATAATTCATGTCGAAGTACAAAGATTCGCAGTAGGGTGTTGTGACAAAGTAAATGCAAGTTTGCATTAAGATACTGGAGAGGAAAGAGGGAATGCGTGGGATGTGTTCAACTTAGAGCATTCCCAGTGGAGTTTCAGATTTTGGAACTCTGGCTTGCTACGTCAGCAAAAATTTCACAATTTTGGAACTTGCATTCCATCACCTCTCCAACCAATGGAACTCAATTTTAATTATGCAATAAAAATATTTGTCATAGATCCACCTTATAACACACAAGCTATTTTTAAAATCATTTAAAAATTATATACTTACCTCAAAAAAAAAACAAAAAAAATATTTTAAAAATATGAACAGTGACATGCAGGGAGACACGCATAGGCGTGCTGCCCCGCGTGTCACACGCGTTTCTACGCCGCTGGGGGAGCAAGTTTGCCACGCAGCAGACACACGGGCCCCACCACTTGCCTCCCGTGTTAGCTGCTGCCAATGCTCTTATGCAATGAGAGAGAGAGAGAGTGAGATAGGGTTATCTGTTTGAATTCGGATTTCGGAGTTTTAAAACAGAATATGTTCATAGTTTATAAATCGGAAGATAGCAATTATCTTTGTCTTTGTAATTGATCTGATTCTATTATATGAAATTTGACACAGTATTTTTTTTAAAGATGCATTTGAATAGGAATTTCATCAATATTTGACTATTGTGTGTGATTTCAAAATAATCTTAAAAAACCATTGAATTATTTGTCATTTTGATACTTTGTAACTTGTATCAGATTAGATGAAATTTGATTTGAAGTGGAGATGCATTGTCCCACCTTGAAGACATGGCACTTCTTCCTCTTGCAAGTTTGCGACCCAGTTGGACCATCTAATTTTAGAGCATATGCAATAGTGATCTATAATTTTGGATTATAAATGGCGGCTCACACCCTTCATATAATCTCACAAGCCAACTTTTCTCTCTTCTCTACATTTTATAGATCAACAACTTGGATCACCAAATAAAATAATATTTTATAGACCCTATCACTAACATATTATTGAATTTTAGACTTCTAAGAACTTAGTTGGCAAAAAAAAAAGAGAAAATATGTTGAGAGCGGATCACGGCCGTGAGTTAGACCGTGGAGCAAACAACGTGGATCACTGATACATGATGTTTTTTGAACCGTGAGTCAAATTGTTAATTTGCGAACATTACATTGCAGGTGTTCTTAGGCACTTAACAACCCCCAAACAAAAAAAAACCAAAAAAAGAAAAGATGACTCAAACTAAACACGAAAGAGATGGGCCAGGAAGTCAAACATGAAAGAGAACGGTCAAGTACGCACAGATTAAAACTTGTCCGCTGATAAAGCGTCGCATGGATTAACACTCGTCCATATTACATATTACAAATTACAAATACACAAATAAAAATTACGATGTGACCTATGTTGTCACTTTTTAGCAAACATGAGCGTTGGGCAACAATACGGGGACTGGAAAATGGAAAAAGTTGGCGGCTAGACATGCAACACAGATTTTGGGACAAATTAGCCTTAACGGAGTTTCAACAGACCGGTATAATTACAAAGGGCATCAATGCCATTTAGAATTTCACACAGGATCCAACCATTCCTTAACCTAACTGGATCTGTCAAAGACGAACCCCGACACTTCAACCCAAATTTACAGCTCCCACCCCCGACTTCCATTTGTACATCAACAACCAAATCTAGATTCAGCACTAAACAGCAAGATGGTCACCAATTGTCAGTTATCTGTGTGTCTCTTGATAGCTCAGAGACATCAGACTCCGCACCCCCCTGTGATCTCTTCAGCTTAGCGACAAGAACCCACATGTTTGCCAGTTCATTCTCAAGGTATGCCTCTCTTTGTTTGGATTCTTCCACTCTTCTCTGCAGTTCAGACTCTCTCTCGTCCCTCTCGTGGAAAGCAGCTTCATAGGCAAGTTCTCTCTCTCGGAAAACGGCCAACTCCTTCTTGAGTTCAGAGGGGGATGGGCCTTGGTCATGGCGTTTCACAGGAGTCTCTCTCCTACCGTTTCTGGCTGCTCCAACTGATCTGCGAGGAGTGGGGGAGTTCTTTAAGGCTGCTAACTCGGAAGACAGCCTCTCATTTTGGTTCATCAGCTTGGCAACCTCCTCCGACAATGCCTTCAACTCAACAGCTGCAGCAGAAGCCAATCCTTTTGCATATGAACTCTCCTCCGCCAGCTTCTTGTTCCGTTGTTCTAGCTGGTCCTTAGTATCGTCTAGTTCAGCTAGTTTCTTCCTTAATCCTTCAATCTCACTGGCCTATTTAAGGAGGACAAGGCACATAATTTATAAGATACATGAACTCAGATTGAGGGATGGACTTCATTTAAGGTAGCATTTGACTTTTGTACTATGTGTCGCGACGTGTTTCATGAAGAAATCACAGCAAGCAGACATTTATTAAGAATTATATCCCTTTTCATTCTGGAAAAAGTTGAGAAATGACAAAGCAAACATAAAGCTTGACTGGAAATCTGACCAGGGAGCAAAGTTATGGAGATGTGTTCATGGTCCAGCAAGGCCAGGGACTGGAGGACTTGGTATAAATCTTCTATAACTTCTCATGCCAAATCGGGGTTAATATTTAGGGAAAGAGATCGTTCGGGGGGGGGGGGGGGAAGTCGGGTACCTGGGCACGTAGTAGCAGCTTTTCACTTGTATCTTTCGGGGATGAACTTTCGCTGTTCATCCCAACTCTCCCAGCTTGCATTCGAGAATGCCGCTGGGAATCACCAACTGAAGCGCTTACATTTCTGGAGTCCAGGGCATCAGAAAGTTGCTGCTTCAAGGTAGAGATCTCTCTCTGCAACACTTCACATTCGCAAATCTACCATGCAGGAAAAATTCATGTTGGATGAGGTTCACACGATATTCAATAATAAGATCCACAAGAAAATCACTAATTTCTATACTTATCACAAGTTTCTTTGCTACCTTCTGGTTCAGCTGTTCTTGGATTATCCGATTATCTGCTGTTTTAACCTATGATGTAGAATAGAAAATAAATAAAGTCAAAACCTCCACAAGAAAACAATTAAGCATGTAGGCTATGCTGCGATAATCATTAAAGCCTAAACATACACATGAACAAGACAAATTAGTGTGAAAGAAAAAATAAAGAGTGAGCAATATGGTGGAAATAAAGAAGATTACAAATAGAAGAAAATGAAAATGGAAGAGAACATTAAGTGAATTACCAAAACATCAAATTCTCACAAATAAGCAAATACTGAGTAAAATATGTAAGCTCATTACTTAATGTACACGTAACTTCACTGGAAACAATTATCCATGAGACCACAACCACCTTTAGATCTCTTTGTGACGATGATTGGATCGGTCACTTCCCAGACAATTGACAATAATAATGACAACCAACTCAAAATGTGGATATGGCATGCCATTAGAGGCATTGAGCCACCAAGTAAAACCACTGCTACTGCAACATCTCCACTTATTAAACCACCGAGCTCTATCAGGATCTTATAAGCAGTACATAGCCATAAGGTCCAGATATGATACAAAAATTGCTATGCAACCAACTCCATTCATGATTATGCTCTACAATACATAAACTGTTCTTGAAAATAGACTGCTATTGCTTCATCAGAATGTAAAGCACTTCTTCCACTAATTGTTCCATTTGTGTGGCGGACTACGGAAAATATAAAAAGGCCATCTTATAATTAAATCCAACTTTCATCCTCAACCACACAATGGAATAAAGATAATATAACCTAAACTGATACCAACAAAGCAATGGTCTGATAGAATCCAGCCCATCTTCCATAAAGGAAGTCAGGATTCAAATCCCATTAAAGAAACAACAGAGTTCCAAGGACCTTTAGAAGGCCTATCATAGCAGTAGAAAAAAATAGTAACAGAAGTCAACAATTACATATGAAGTTCAATGTGTGTGTGTGTGTGTGTGTCAGAGAGAGAGAGAGAGAACCTCAAGATCAAAAGACTTCTCGTTCAGTCTGCTCAGTAGTTCAGCAATCATCTGCAGATTTCCCCAAAAAAAAGAAAGAAAATGAAGCTCAAATCCTAAGCTCCAAGACGGGCTGATTCAATGCTAATGGCTGTTAAGCTTACTTGGGACATATCTGATTTTTCCATCTTGTCATGGTAAGCGACCATAGTATCGGCAATTTGCTTCTCAAGGGAAGCTATTTGTTCATTTTTAGCTTGGATTTCTTCTCTCAATTTATTAATTTCATCCTTCAATTCAGAAAAAACAGATTCAATTCTCGAAACATTTAAATAACTCATCTAGAACTGAAATGAGGCTGCGCCTTACATGGAGATGCTCCCTCTGGGGGTTCTTTGCCATTTCTTCAGACAAACGCTTCAAAGCACTTGAATGGAGTGCAACTTCTCCAGACAGAATCTTTTTCTGCTCCCTTAGTAGATCAATCTGATCAATTGATTTTGTACTTGTCTGACACAAACAAATATAACAAACTTTTAGATGTAAATCCATCATCTAACAGGAACAGAGATATGAGTGAATCATTTCATAAAGCTACAGTTCGACAATAGTGGTTACTATAAGCCAATGATAAGAACACATGTGAAGGATCTGTGATGGATAACAAGAAAACATCTCTATGTAATCCTAAATAGGACGGCTAGAGAGATTCGCAAAAAATAGAAATACCAAATATGACCTCAGAGTTGGACTGAACTATTTACCAAAAACCACATATTCAACAAATGCTTTTCTTGTTCAGCTACAACATTACTAGCTTTCTGCCACTCTCCCGAGGTCCAACCACCAGCACAAAAAGAAATAACACCGTTGCTCGCTAGTTTCAAAGACATGGTTCCCAGGCACTGCCAATCCAAGGTCTCCACGTTACGGACTATGGTAAAGCTTGTGTTCATACATGCCACTTAACTAGACAGCATACCAGACGTCCACAACTCAAATCCACTCTGGGAAGATTTCAGAAACGAAAGAAGATGACATACCAAAGGCGTTTCTTGCCCGGAAAAATTATCCCGAGGAATCTCTCTCTCCCCCCTTGCCACTGGAGAAAGCTCTGCAGAATTGGTCCTTTCAGTAAGCAGAGACTGCGAAAGTCTTGATTCCATATGGACACTTTCCGCTTGCGGGGTTGAAGGTGTACTGTTTGATTTCACACCGCTTGACTTATCACTGATGCTTGTCGAAGCACCCAAGCCACCATCTTTTTTCTGGCAGAGAATGAAAAAGTGAACTGATTAAACAAAGAGCATACAGTAAAGGAAGATATGTTGAAGCCATTATGTACAATTTCAAGCTCTTTGGGGAACTAGTGTTTCTCAATTTTGATATAAATAAGAAAAAATCCTAATCCTTACCATTCCTTTTGGAGAGTCCTTACCCATTATATAGTTTCTGTTTTAGTAGTTCATTGCTTTTACACTTCCCGGGGGGGGGGGGGGAATATTAGGAAAGGGACGATCGGAGCATTAAAATCTTAGCATCCCAAAGTTCGTTAAAATGGCAAAGAAGTTGGCCATCATTTAGTCACTTTTAAACAGACAAAGTAAAATGCGGAAGGCAGAGGTAAAAAGCTTTACTGAAATTGCAAAAGAAAGTTATAATCAGTTATCTGCTTTTACATAAACAAGAAAGGAACATGATAAAGACACAGGATTTTTTCCCCTCTGCAGAAGTTTTGGGGGGGGGGGGGGGGGGGGCGGCGCCTCAAGGCTCTCCTCCCCCTGAACCCATCACCAATGTACCCTCCATTAACATAATGACATCCCTCTGCAACTTTCCAGTTTTACAAAGCTTACAATATATTTCTCCTCTCTATGGTGAATTTTGGGAAGAAGTTAAGAACCCACAAGGTATATAGCAGTTGCACAGCCAATGGATTAAATTAGAAAGGCAACTCTATTAATGCTAACATGAATGAAACTTGAAGCAGGCGGACTAAGCTAGACGAGATCAACTAAGTCAGATATAGAAACAGGCTCAAGCTCATAAAAGAAAGGTCTTAATTTTTATATCAAGTCATTCAGATGTGAACCTCAACCTCCACCTCCCCTAGTCAACCACCTGCATCCAAGATGATCAATGTTTTGAGTTCACTCTCTTGGATGATCATGCACTACTACAATTTTTGTCTTTATCTTTGCCACAGGTCACATGATCTATCCAATACAAAAGTTTAGTGCAATAGATTGATTTGTGTTTCAAACCCTAGCGCCAAACATGATCGACGTGCTTAGAGACAGACAGTTACTAATATTCTTTCTTACCCGAATCTTTAGCCAGTTCAAAAGTCCATTTTTCCTCGACTTCTTCTCGTCTTTTGATGTTTCGTCCAGATTCTCAGCATTACCATCAGGGGAAATGTACAAGTCAATGTTCTCGTCATCAAGGATCAAATCCCGCCTTTTGTGGGGAAGATAAGCAAGCTGCACATTAGATGAAAAAGTTGCAATCAAGGAAACAAACTTTCAAATTAGATCAGATATGAAAGATGAGACTGGTACTAGTGATGGGGTGGTACTAATGCATGTAGCATGTTAAGAGCATAAGAGACCACAACCTCATACATACCTCTTCCTCCCCAAAGGAATGTCTTCTCCTTGGAATAGGTCGGTAGGGAAACCTTGATGACTGTGAAGATTTGGTGGAGACCAAAATTAGCTTTGTCAACCGCTGTATTCTAGCCAACAATGCCGCTTTAGCCTCTTCCTCTTCTTCCAGCCGCGATTGCAGCTTGAATTGACCATCTTCTAGCTTCACACACCATCACAGACCAATGAATTAGTTAAATGATCTGATTGGACATAGTCACCAACCAGCATAAGTGATCAGGGGTGCAGTAAACCAGTAACTCATATGTCATTGCTTAAAGGTACTAGGAACAAAGATAAGATGGTGACACAGTGATTAAGTAATTACATGATGACACCAAGTCCCCTACCTATCGCTCTATCTATGAAAAACATCATGGGCTTTGAGTATTATTTTAAATTATCTACTATTTTCTCCTAAAAAGATAAAAAGTACCTCAACCCACTAGTACAGAATAAGCCTCTCAAAATGAGATGAAAATTATTATTTAAAAAAATTGATGAAAGCAAGGACCCCAAAAAATGTGTGGCTGCGAGATACATCAAACAATATGACACCTGAGGCCTCTCTAGTTTTTTGCCATATATTATCTCACTAAGAGACATAAGAAGGGTTCCCCTGTCGGCTCTGGGAGAATTACTGGACTTGAGCTTCACGTCAAAGGATGTTCAAGAATAACACAGTATTCATGACAGTACAAATATGCATGCTCTGGTATGGCAGGTCCTAAAAAATTCTTCCAATGCGGTTTCCCAAAAGCAAGACACTATTATGAATTGATTAAATGAGGAGATTAATATGGGAACTTTTCAATTTTAATAATATCAGGTTAATATATGAACAAACTACGTAAAGATGGATACATTTATCATGAATATATGTAAAAACATACATTCAAGGGTGTCAATTTGATACAATGCTACCACCTTTTCTAGATCCCCCAAAGTAGTGGAGATTCAAATGCACCCTAACAAGCACAAAAGTTGATTTCAAGAAACCCAGAAAAAAGTAATTTCCGAAATGACTTGAAGCTTCCTAAATTAAGGCCTTCAGACCAATTATTTACTACAAGCTACTAAATTACCTCTATTTGTTAATTGTGTTGTATTTATCAATGATGGTGGATAAAGCAAAAATATATAGGGAACAAAATCTATCTCTAATCATACAACCAGCTTTTTTTTTTTTTTCGGTAAGTAAAATCATACAACCAGCTTTCCTCATCAAGCAAACATCTTTTTAAGACATTCATTATCATCATGATAAATACAACTAATAAATTGAATGTACATAAAGGAATCTTTCGTTTTCCCCTATCACTTTAGATCTAGGTCCTTCTCCCTATCGTGGGCCCTACTCCCCTACCCACCCAACCGCCCCCCCAAAAACACAAAGACCCAAAAAAAGGGCTCAAATTCATGTATTTGACTTCTCCACGAAATTATGGAACTCCAGTCATTTGTGAAACCTCATTTCAGCCAAGAATAAGGACACTTCAGTAAATCCAATGACTTGTAACAAAGAAAGTGTGTCCTTGATGACATTAAAAGAGCAACGGAGAAGAGAAGAGATTGAATAATTATGATTCCTGGAAAACCATGAGCACTATTAAAGACAAGAGGCATACATACCTTCTGTTTTAATAATACAATATCTTCTCCTCCACTTCCTTTAACAATGCCCCTCTTCAACTGCTCCAGCTCTTCTTTTAGTAAGCGAATCTCATTTTGATACTTCTTTATAAGTGACTTTTCATCTATTATCTGCATACAAATGGATTTTTCCCTCAGCAAATACAGCATATCATCCCTTGTAAATGTATATGAAAAAATAAGCACCTTGTTCTGTGCAGCTTGGATTTCAATACGCTTTGCACGGTGTGCAAACTTCAAAGTGTTATGTGTTTCTTCGGCGCTACTTGAAGCAGGAGTTACAGTGCAAATGAGCTGCACATTTGAACAAAAAGAAAACATCTCAGGCTAATCAACATCAGCAGGAACATACTGAAGCAGCCCTAATCAACCTCTCAAATTTAACACGTAATAGTAATGGTTCAAGACTCACAGAAACACGGCCATGACCACTTAATGAGGATTGTAGTAGTCTAGTCAGTTTGGAATCCCTATACGGTATGTGTGTAGCCTTTCCCTCTGTTAGCTTTGATATCACCTGTGTACACGATGTCACGATCAATACCAGCAATTAAGTAGCTTATCATACAAATATATCGCCCATTATCAAAATCTGGAAAAAGCTGATATTATGATTGTCTTACTAAAATAAGATTTATTGCCAAAAACAAGAAACGAAAAACGTATTAAGTAGCAATTTGTTGTGTTTTCAGACCAAAGTAAATTCACATCTGTAAATGATGATTGGGAGACTAAATAATGACAGAAGCCTCACAGTTCCAAGAGTCAGAAGACTCTTATTTATGTAGGATCCTTCCTTTCGTCGGATTCCAGTTGTCTCAGCTTTAGAGCTCTCCGAACCTGCCAGATCGATGAGATGCTGCAGGTATAAGTTAGATAAAGAGAATTTATAAGTTCTCAGCATACGCTTCAGCTCAATATGGAAAAACTAAAGGGTAAAACAGGCTGTTGAGTAACACTGAACCACCTGAGACACAAAATTAACAGGAAAACAGTTTATGTACAAACATTAAACATACCAGCCGTGAGAGGTTAACAGCTTCTCCTTCATTGTCTTCACCACAAGGGCTGCTCTCAATTGTCTGACAACAAGACAACAGAAAGAAGTTGAGACATACCGAGTGATTGGTAAGGGGAAGAGGTGGGGAAAAGACAGGAGATCTACACAAGGATAAACCATGCAACATTTTATAGATGTACTCATGTACCACCATCATCAATAAAGATTGTATACACTATCCATTCATAGTGTGCAAACAGTAATCCTTCACAAGTAGCATGGGATCTCAAGCATTGCATGCATGTCTGTTTCTTCTAGCATTAATGAGTAAAACGACTTAGTGACCACCAGTGACCAAGCAATGACAACAGAACATTGGATCAAAATCTACTAAACTCGAAAAGATAACAACATAACAATATCCTATTTAAGTGACAAAAGTGAAAGTTGTTATCTTTAAGAACAAGAACTCTACGGTGAATACAAGCCAATGTTCCCAAATCTCAAGTCATAGTTGTCATTCTTTGAGGCCAACACATCCAGCCCACCCCACCTCACCCCCAAACCCAAAAAAAGGCAAAAAGAAGGCACTTAATAAATAAGATAAGCATGGAAATGGCTGCAATCTATTATGATGTTTGACAATTCATGCAACAATAAGGTGGCAGAGGCGTTGTCAACATGCTCAGATGTTTTCAACTTCAAGTATCAAATACAGCTATTGTACGACATCTTCCAAGTAGTAAGAATCTAAAAGAATTTTAATACATATGTTAGGAACTGGCAGGTCAAGAACACCAACTAATTGAGTAAAAATCTAAAACAGCACTAAATATTTCATAACATACCAATGTAAATATTGTATGACTTCTGCTGCTGAGAAGATTGAAATTGGTGGAGCCAACATGTCTGTGTTCTGTTACCAAAAGCACAATCCATATTACAAATGCTGAAGAGATATTAAAAAAAGACTTCAATCAAAGAATATAAAACATCTGGAGGACCGCCTCCAAGCATTATTTAAAATCCTGATTCAAGTTTCATGACATGAGTTTTAAACAAAATTAGAAACTATGCTCAACCACCAGATTTAGGTTCGCATGACAAGGGCTCTCAGTGTCACTCAGGAATTACTCAATGTTCCCATGAGATATAGAATCCTAGAAGGATCACTTAGGCCCTGAGAAGAAGGTCTTTAAACAGCACTTTAGTTCTGCAAAACGCATTTCGAGACAGCTGAACGAGCCATAAAATCAAATTGTGTTTTTCTATAGGTGAAACACAAAACGACAAGCAAGAAAAAAAGAGAACCAAGAAAGTTTAATGGTAGAAATACTGGCACCATACCAGTAAGAACTATGTGCCTATCCAATATCAAAATACACTTCCATACAGATTTCTTAACCCCTTTTCCAGATAGGATGTGAATCGTGTGAACCAAAGGGAAAGATGCATGCATGGAAGCCGCCTCCAAATGAAATTTTGTATTGCAGGGATGCATGGAGACCTGATAGAATAACAGTGATTTGGCAAAATACTCTACTCATCTGTGTCTACCATAAATATAGAAATATGTGCTAAATTAAGAAAGAAGCTAGTTCTGGAAGACGTTTCAATAGTTGCATATTGATAGAAAATAGAACATGCTATACACAACTACTCAATATTGTCATTTTCTAGCAACGCAGAAAATGCTAACCATCACTCATAGGGAACAGATTTTATTAGCTAAATTCATTTGATGAAGCTTTAAAAACTGAAACACAACCAAAAGCACTGGAGGAAATTAGTAGCATCGCCTTGGGTTCCAAAGAAAAGAGTATGTTTCATAAGCTACCTTCACCAGCAGCAATTAGTGACAATGCATGTGCTGGGGACAACACCACCTCCTCCTTCACCCCTTCAACAAATATTCCCTACAACCAACCACGACAGCATCTTATGACCAATAATCAATAAAACAAAGAAAGCTACAGAACAAAGCAACTCTTCAAATGAAGTGGGTGACTACCACCTAGACCTAAATGGGTGGCGGCTTGTTAGGACTTTGGAGTGGTTCCAGTTCCCTAGCTTAGCTTACATATAAACAGAAGAATGGTTGCTTCATAATCATGAAGGAAGTTTAGTCAGATTCATGCAACGATGCTGATCCTGTTTTGTTACATTTTCTACGAATCTACAATGGACTGGCCAGGCTGAAATGTTCATTTTGTAACCAAAAGTCCAGCATAGCAGGTGTATCTAGTAAGCCAAACCAGTTAGGCAAAATTATCAAATTCCAAATGAACAAAAGTCCTATCTTCCTGATTTGTGCTTGATGCCCTACCTTTTTAAGGCAAAAACTTCCCTACAACGGCTACAAAAACAAATGCGAGGCCTTCACATTTAAGAACTTCACTTCTGTCCTAAAACAAGCTCCACGACATTTGAGAATGCACCAGAAAAGAAGGAAGTATCCTAATTTGAACCTTGGATATTAGAAATACTTATGCTAGAGTCAGTTCATCGGCCAGCTACAGCTCACCTCCTGCCGTGGAAGTACAGGCTGAATGCTGGAAGAGTTCATCGAGTCAACCAGCCCTAGCCGGTTCAGACATAGTTCAGCACTTTGCTTGCCTCCACAATTTCTTTCTTTCCCCCCTTTTCCCCCATTTGGTGCTCCAAAATTTGTTAGTTATACCCCAAAATCGCAAAATAATATTGGATAAGAGACCACTGAAAATTCACATTTATTCGCACAAATTGGGACAAAGATTGAAAAATTAAATCGTTTTTACCCATTCACCAGAAGCTAGACTTAGGCCTATTCTTTTCACATTATTATTTCCAATAAGTTTCATATTTCTTCAGACTTAAAATCCAAACTTAGACAAAATTTCAATAGACTTCTCTGGATTCTAGACGATACATTCCAAACTTGACTTAATCAATGTAGCAATAAATCGTTCTTATGGTTAAGATGTAATGACTGCAACTTCTTTGCAGGCAAATATTCAGTTTTTTGTAATCTACAAGTATAGTAGACTGCTTAATTTTATATAAAAAAGTAAACATTCAAGTAACAAAATTGCAATTAAAAACGAAAGGGTAAGTAATTCACAAATGGAAAGTGAGAATGAAAATATGGTAGAAGTTTAAACTATTATTATCCTTTGGAATTCAATATTCTTTGTAGCAGTTCATTTGACAATGTGATCCAAAAAAATATCATTGACATTGGTATCGTATATTTAATATCACAAAAAATATTATAACACAAACACTTATTTATAAAATCTAACAAATATCGAAATATTTACTGTAAAGCAAAGGAGTACGTTAACAATTTACACAAACTAAAGATAATCTTCAATCATTATTTACAATGCTACGTGAAAGACAAGCCATAATTTAGACTTTACATCGTAAAATTTGAGCTTTTAGATTAACAACTTTTATCTATCCACTTTTAATATTAAAATTCCTAGTTCTTCAAATTTAAAGTAGATGTTCATTTCTACAGATTTATAAAGATTTCATGTTCATTATATTACTTTCACATATTCCTAACAAAATGAAATAAAATAGAATGGAAACTCCAGCTGAAAACATAAAGCTTACAAATCAAGTTCGGCAGCGCTTTGAGTTTGGATTAAATAAGTAAATAACCAACTACCCAGCCATGGGTGGGCTCACTGGGTTCAGCGACCAAGCCAACCCAAATCTAGCCAACCCAAAAGCTACACCAGCGAGGTTTGACACCAGACTACACTGATGTGGGTTGTGTTGGCCATCATTGAAGGCCTACTGACCTTTTAATATATGATTGAAAACATCGAATTTCTATAGGTGGTTGCATTATGCATAGACTCACAAGACCTGAACAAAATGAAGTGGGTTCCTCAGCGTTCAGCAGCATTACTATTTGGTAAACAAATTGAGAAATATCTTTGGATGTGGAAACTTCCATGGTATTGCTTAGAGGAAGTGCGCATTTTTGAAAGAGAGGGAATAAGAAACGTTAAAGCATACAAATCCATGCAAGCCATCACAGAATGGTTGACCTAACCTAGCAAGCTCCACCTTGTAGGTCGAAATGCTGATCTATGGAATCTCTCCAGGTTTTTAAGTAGTCTTTAGTATTCTGTCTCTACAGAGGCTATTGCAGCGCTCTAAGTTGTTATGGTGGAAGCTGTCACTAAACAAATCATACCAAGTGACAAAGCACTAGAGTTGGCTTGGAAATATTTTGCCAAAGCTTAACTGCAAGAAGCACTTTTGGTAGCTGCTCTTACAGCTAGGACCAGGAAACCAAAGGCAATGACTCCTCACAAAAGTTTCCAAGTCCAACGAGAAAGTACCTGGTGATCTTCTCTGATTCTTAAATTCTGTCCTGCTGGATTTAGCAAGTCATTAACAACCTGAAACAAAAACACACGCTAAACAATAGTAACATCAAAGTAAACAAACACCAGACTCTTAACTCCATGTTATGAGCTGTAGCGAGATAATCATAAACACTTTGCATTTTGCAACATATGCAATCAATGAGAAGGAGCATTGGTTTTAAAGGAATTAAGCTCAAAAGTTGAAGGATACATAAAAGAATAAGAAGTGTAAGCATACTAATATGAGCAACACATGTCAAACATAAATGAAAATAAACATGGGAAGTCAAAAAGTAAAAAAAAAAAGAAAAGAAAGGAGAGCCCACCTCATTATAAATCTCTATATATGATACTTGAAGAAGAAATTCTCGGCTGGGGGTCTGCTAGATGGATATATGTCAGTAAACAGTTACACAATGCTAAATCCTTTAGGGGGGGGGGGGTGATTAATACACGCACCTCCTGGATGATACTAAAAGCATCCTTCACAGCCAATGGTATGATTCCAGGGGACCTCTGATCACCCTGCCATAGGAGTCAAGCATTAGAAGTTGTAATGTCAGAGCATAATACAAAACCCTAAAGGCAATAAACATACAAGATCAGAAGGTAAAGAGCACATGCTATTGTAAACCATATACCTTCATGAATACCTTCTTAATATAGGTTATAATATAAATCAACCGCAGCAAAGAACAAGTTCTTCCAAAGAAATTTTTTTCTTTAGGTAAGGATGAACCCTAATCATGTCACTTTAGGGCTAGAGCAAGCAGTGGTTCCCAACACGCAGTAAACCCCCCAACTATAAGCCTGTTGTAAACCTTACCTGTGATTTGAACTACAACCATTTCATTAAAATTGTAGAGGTTCTACAATTGAGCTAACAAAACAAACAGAAATTAACAGTCCCTAGTGCTAAAGGAGCCAAGTAGCTGAAATTGAATCAATTGAGATACTTCAGCATACTTATGAGTTCCCAAAGCACTTCTAGGCTTTTTAACGATTAGGTAAAATGGCAGATGGAGAGCAGAAACTACAAAAAGTGGTTTCCAAGAGCCTGTCTTTTTGGGGGGGAGAGGGAAGGAGAAACCTAGACATGGAAACTCACAATTACTCGAAACAGACACTGGGCAAGGACAGGTCTTAACTGCCTAAGATGAATATTCCTCTACAAGAGAATTCACATGTACAAACAATACGTAAAAAGACCAGTAGAAGCCAACAATTCCAGGAATTTTTCTTTGACACTAGGAGTGGAGAAATCTGGCGTTCTCATTTTCTCCTCCATACTGGAGCCAGCAGAGTGTATGGATATTTGGGTCAGACAGCATTCAGCAAAAGCCAGTTGTTTCACTATGGCTTCCAGAGAAGGGAAACGTAATTAGTAACTTTGGACCAAGTAAGAAATAAGTGCCTATCATATGGTATCACGTACACATCTATATCTCGAAATAGATAAAATCTACTGGGCCTTTTGCAAAATTCTCTAACTGTTTACACTCCAGAGACCAGATAAACCTCTCATATTCTGCACCATGAAGAAACGTGTAAGCGGTACAAAGGCCTATATATTTTCGTATCATTAAGTGTTCGAAAGCTATGAACTTCAAAAATACAACTGGAACTGAACAAAAATTCAAGTAAGATGCATGAAATAACTATTCTTAAGAAGCATGGACATGAACCCAACAAAACTCTGGTAGATGACATGATTGTTTTAAGATTCAAGGTGCAACAAGCTAGTCCGGCATTTTTACTATTTGCTAATTTGATGTCCTCTATGTAACTTACTTCATGACTCTCAAAGGTGCAAATTCAGTAACGTAATCCATATTAAAATACCTCTTAGGTTAGAATGGCATCTGTTTTTTATTGAAGCTCCAGCCAAAGAACATAACCACCAGCTGAAGCCAGCTGATGCAACTTCAAAGGCTGGTTTTTAGGCCAATACTTGGTTTCAAGGGCCGCCTTTCCCTGCATTAGCATGTATCTTGACGGAGGGTGTTTGCACCAACACAGATATAAGAAGAGCCACCCACTATTGATTCCTACAGTATAGGCCAAACGACAAGCAGATGCCTCCTAGGTAGTAGGTACTATACTCTGAAGAATAGCCAGTCGTCCTCAGAAAAGCAAATAAATTACATAGGAAAGACATAGTCGACGGATCTCACATGCATAGTGTGGGTCTTTCCACTGCTGGTCACTCCATATGCAAAAATAGTGCCTGGCAGAAGAAAATTAAGTTAGTCTTTCACTGCCCAAAACGCTCAATATAACTTCCCTAGTTAACTATCAACAAAAGACAGGAGACTGGGAGGGCCAAAAGAGCAAAGCAGTAGAAAAATTTTACAACATTTTTTAGTAAACAAGTGCAACACAATCATGACACAGGAAAAGCTCAGAGACCACAGAACAGAGACTGAAAAATAGACCTAGAGAAACTTAAGATAAATGGTTTAAGTTAATCTCGATCCCAATGGAATTGTGGCTTTACTTAATAGAGATTACATCCATCGTAGATACCTTGGCTGAATATCTAAGTTTACCTAAAAAATGATACATAATGGAGTTGAAACAAGGGATCAACTGAGATAAGAATGGAAGGCATTAAAAAACCAGGAGATAATTTAACTCCCTTCGCAGGGTGATAACTAGATCACAATGATCAGTGGTTGTAGCCTTAGCAAAGACTAGATACGCAGAACTGACAGAAGCACTAGGGTACACCTTCAAGTCTTCAGCATGATGCCAGGCAAATTGCGATGAAAAGAGAAAAATTATTAACATCGAAGAGAAGAAAAATAAAATTTTCAGAACTGCAAAACTATTATGCTTTATTAGGAGAGGGTGACTGTAATTAGTGTAATAGGTTCAGACAAAGTAACAAGTTCACATTGTTCACTCAGTGCATATGCAAGTTTTTGAAGTAACATCACTCGAGGAGGCCCCACAATACATTATCAGATGTAAGTCATAATACAATAACTTGGTGATTACCATTTATCCCTTCCATTGCACCATTGATAACATGCTGGGCAGCAACGTCATAGACATGGCGTGTTGTGGTTGTGGGCCCGAATACTCTGTCTACAAAGGATATAAAGAGTCGCTTTACATACAGGTTAAAAGGAGCACAATGGGGAATATTGAAAATGCCACAAATCTCCGGCTAGATCACAAGCATTGGATACAGCTTTTCATTTCTTGCTTACGTTTTTGCGTTAAAAAAAAAGAAAAAGAAATAAGCAGAAAAACCACCCATCACTAGATGAAAGATGGCATGTCGTACAATTATGATCTCCTTGTATAAGGAGTGGCTATCAATAACGGCAACATTTAGCAAAATTTTATAACAATCCGGCTCCCTATTTCCTGAGTCAGTGTGCTGCACCAAAAGTTCTTTCAACTGTATTCAACAACTACGAGAAGCAAAGCTCTGTAGCATTACAATCTCCATGCAGACTAAAATACAATTAAACAATAATACACATTAAAAAGAAAGACTACCACAGTCCATGGACTGGTTTCTCAGCACCAGCTCAAGAGCCCAACCATAAGCCAAGCATATAAACGAAACCGTACCAAAGGTAGTCCAAAATTCAAACGTGCTGTCATAACATCCAGCATAATTTTGCAAGCAAACAACGATTCATTAAATTCTCCATAAATACAAAAGCATTCCATAAAACATATCTGCGAGACTTAGCTAAAAAGCTCTAACTGCAAAGAGCATTAACGTACTAGCTACACTTACTAGACGACTGCTTAACGATTACACGAATGCCATGAATTTATGTCGAAAGAAATTGCTGCTGAGACAACTGTATACTCAAGTAACTCAACCACCCCCACCCCAAGGGGCCCCAACATTAAGAATCATTTGTCAACAGAATATCTTCAAAGACATCTAAACACTCAAACAGCAACCAAAGCATCGCACTAATGCATCTCAAGCAAAATGCCATAAGTTTCCATCAAGACTGATGATTCATGCAAACAAACAAAACACAAAATTACCATATGCATAAGCTATCGACGGATTGTGCTCATTCCTCACAATTGTCTCGCCATCTGCATACCACGCAATCTCCTCCCCCTGCTTGATTTCCTTGGGACTGATTCCACCACCACAAAAACATACCAGAAATTAATTTTAAAAAATAACCTACATCATTATTTATACAGACGCCATTGCCAAAATTAAAGGCAGGAAATCACCTGAGAGGTCGAAAGCGGACGGTAACGGTGACATTCTCCTTTAATCGCTCAGCCTCAAGAGCTGCATTCTCGCAGTAGAAGTGCTGATGAGCCTTGCTCCTCGTCGACGAGGACGCCGGCGAACTCTGACCGCCTTCAATCGACGTTTCTAGAAACTGCTTCGAAGACGATGTGGTTGAAGACGATGCAGAATTCGCCGATTTCCTTGATTTCGGTCCTTGCTTCGACGCCATTGTCACTTTCAACCACTCAAAATCCTAGAAACAACAAATTTTCCAAAACAAAACAAAAATCACTCCACTGAAACAGTGGACTGTGCTGAAAAACCTATCAATCACAGCAAATTCAACCAAAACTACCCCCAAAAAAAAAAAATCAGAAAAACACAAAACCTCGAGAATGATTATCCGAACATTGTTGGCAGAATCTAACACTCATAAAAGATCTTCATCGAATCAGCGAGAGCAAAATGTGAGCACTCTCTCTCACTCTCGAATTGCTGAGCTAGGGTTTGTTCAGCTCTTCTACCTTTCCCGTCAAGGATTCTCTCCCTTGTCAAAGGGGAACCAATTTTTCTCCCAAGCGCTTTTATGAGAGAGAGAGGAAATAGGACAGAGAATGTGAAGGGAGAGTGTTTTGAATGCGAACAGCATCCAGCTAGAGAGAAAGAGAGAGAGCAGCGTTATTTTTTTCCTTTTCTTTCTTTGGTGGAATTTGTGATTAATTTTTATTTTATTTGTTTTTGTTGTTTTGTAGGTGGGCAGTTTTGCGCTTTTAGGCGGGCAGGCATCAAGTCCAATAAGAAAAGGACACGTGTTAGCGCCATGTTAGTCTTACCTAATCCTCATGATCGGAAAGCTCTAGCGGTTGCGAGGGGGTTTTTTATTTTGTAGTAACGTTTGGTATGTACGTATACGTTGACGTGATTGTGTTCGGGAGAAAATGTCAATGATGCCGTGCGGAGGCTCGCCTCCAATTCCTTCTGTTATTATGTATTGTTGCACATCACATATCGGATGGAAACCTCACTCCAAAATTACTATTTTGGTATATTTTGGTGGATTTGTACTTTATGAGTTTGAAAATTGAGATAGAATTTAATAATAATTATTGATTAAAAAAATAGATCATTAAAATAGTTTTCAAAATAAAAACTTATTTTTATATAGACAACTATTTAAAAAAAACAAAGCCAAAATAAATAAATTGATTTGGTTTGTTGAGTATTGGTAACAGCTCGATGACATATCTCTAACGTATTATAACATCGGTGGTATCTCGCCTAATGGTAGTAGATTCTTTAAATACTTAATCAATCAAATTTTTCTGATTTGAGGAGAGAGAATATGAAGAAGGCCGTATGATAATTATATTTGTACATGAGAGGATTAAGGGTGTTTGTCATTGGGTCAACATGATATTAGATATCAGTTTATCCTCCCAATATTCAACACTTTCAAAAGAGAGATAAAGTAGTTCTTTGGTTACTAACGTTAAATTTTTGAAGGTGCTCACAGTCTTACAATTAAGTGATTTGCAATTTAACTTAACTGAAATTATGTTGTTCGCCAAAAAAAAGAAATTATCTTAAAAATAAAAATTATATCTTTATTTTTAATGTTTTGTATCCATAATATTTCATAATTATAAAATCATTTTTTTATTCATAACTTTGAATAATTATAGAAGTATGCGTAAAATACATATATATTTGTAAATATGATTGATCTAATTAGGGCCTCTTCTTTTTATGGGTAAATTCCAAAATACCAATCTCAACCCACTTCAACCTACTACAATCCACTTTCACTATTTTAACCAAGTTCAATTTATCACATAAAAAAATTTAACCCACGTCAACCTAATTCAACCCACTGCACCCCTTTATCCACCATAATTTACCCACGAAAAGAATGGACCCTTAAAGCGTCATTTTATCCTTGTTGGCACGGTCTCACAATTGATCCTCTTTTTTTTTTTGCAGCAAAGGGAAAGGGTTTAGATTACTCCAAAATAATAGGAATTGTCCTTGTAAATATCAAGACCTGATAATAACTAACAAAAACTTGTACAAGGGCAAAATAGCAAAATATCTGATAATATTAGTAAGTGAAAGGTGTATCATTCTATTTATTACAAAAGAATTGATGTCGCATCAGAATAATTTAAGACTTTTTAGCTTGGAAAAGAAATCATCTTGGAAAACAGAAGTTTGACTAGTCCCTCTAAGTTTTCAATGCACCATGTGAGTGCTCTATTGGTCTATCTCTTCCCTCTTATAATACTTCAAAACAAATGTCTTTGGTGAGGTTGCCAAATTTTCAGGTTCTTTTAAGCTATAGATTTAGTGTGAACGTTTATATTTATATATTTATTGGTGTTCCTAAATATTATAAATGTCACATCTGTCACAATTGAGGATAAAATTAACGTATATTTTGTATCAATATATGTTGCCACAGTTCAAATGAGACTCGAACAAAAAAACAATCAACAATGCATGGAATAATCCATACAGTTGAACTATAAATTAGTATGTTTATTTTTCTTTTAAATTTGTATAGTATGATGTATATGTTACTTGACACTCTATAGTCATAATCTACATATCTAAGACACATGGTTGTGGGATGTTATTATCTCGTGGGCATGCATAGTCTCAACAGAGTTGGTTTTTTGGGAGAGAACATAAATAGAATTCTTCTCGGAACTATGGTGTTTCAATCTATATATATATACAGAAGCTATAATATAATTTACCTAAAAGGCCCACTTGACTTATGGAAAGTTGTGATTAAGTTTTTTTGTATGACAACTTTTTTTTTTATCAACGGTAACTACTAATAAGGGATTATACGTCTCTTTTCACAAGAGCTCATCTTATCACATCAGAAACCATAATATCACTTAGATCCTTGGAGGGTGAAAAATCTCAAAAGGTAGATGATGAGAGCATATATTCTAGTTTTGATAACCAATCAACCGTCATATTAGTCTCCCTATAAATATGAGAGATGATGAAGTGATTCTCTGTACTTAGATACTTCAAGATGTCACGGATAATAATTGCAACAAGCTGAAGTATATGTAAAAACTTACAAAACTCCAACAAATGTACTAATCTTATAGAATGAGGTATTGACGATGTTTACAACAAGAAGTAACCTTTTTTTTTTCTTTTTTCTTTTTTAAAAATCATGTAACAAAAATATATGAAATACAATTGTTTGCCTGTAACCAAAGCAAGAAATTTGAAACATCTTTAATATATTTAAACCACGAAATTTTACCTATATTCCTTTCGTTGCGTTAGCTTTAACCCAATTTTTGCATTTTGCCTATTTATTTTTATCGTTAACTATGAATTATAATGTTATCATTAAATTTTGTCTTATTAAGATTTGACACTAAAGGTCCATATAGGTTAAAAGGTGCTCAAAGATAACTTTTTTTGAACTGTGTATTCTCATGCTAATTAATATTAGGGGTGAGCAGTTCTGGATACCTGTTCAAAAAGTTGCGAACCGGAATTGGAACTGGTCAAACGGATTCCTAACTTTTGGGAATCGGAACCTCAAGTTCTAGTTCCGATTTTAGGGTGCCCGTCATGCCTAATGTTTAAATTTTATGACCTAATAAATTAAACTTTCTTACTTATTTGGAGGGAAGAGGGAATGTTTGATGTTTTCCTACCTTCATCTTCTATCTTTGCACAAAAAAAGGTTAATTTATTAAGTTTGTATTTTTTTATTTTAGCTACTTGAAAAATATTGTGAATCATCCTTCATTTATCAGTAAGAAATTAACTGATATTAGTAAATTACATTAAATTCGCTACTGGAATAGTCCATTTTTGTGAGTTAAAACAATCAAATAGAAAAAGAATAGAGAAATAAAAGAAAAATAGTAAAAAATAAAAAATTATTCATTTTCATCTCTCTAAACAGGTTTCAGGTTTCGGTTACGAGTATTTTTCTGATAATCGTAACCAGAGCCGGTTAGAATGGTTCCTTTTTTTTTAGGGACCGAAACCGAAATCATTTGACAGGTCCGGAACAGGTTCTAGAGTACCGAGATCCTTGGTCACCCTTAATTAATATAGCCATTTCCATAGGCTGTACTTATGTTAGGTAGGGGTTTATAAGGTAACATTAGAAGTTAGAACAACGCACAAGTGACAACTGACAAGCCTATGTAGGGAGTTCAACTAGATATTAATTTCAGTCAAGTTCTTGCAAGAATCTTTTATTCCCTGTTTAATCGATTAAGACCTTTTATTCCCTAACATTAATGCATTAATGGACAATGCATAACTTATCTGGCGTGTCCCTTGCTTGGGTCCGTATACGGACCCATTTTGCTTGAATACGCTGTGATATGTGTTAGAGACTATTTGATTCATTTTCTTTTTAATCTTGGTATGGGAATTAAATCATTGATTCTCATACTTAATATTTTGTTCACATTTTGTCAATCAATATTATATTTCTGAGCTAGAAATCACTTAAACCTTCAAGTACGGATTTGAGTAAATCTCCCCCCCAGTTCATATAAACCCATACTTTTAGAATTAAATTTTCTCATTGCATAGGATAAACTAGATTTGATCAAATTGAGGGTCGAGGTGGGTTGAAGGTCAGTTCATGAGGGTCAAGAAACAGGATTTTCTTGATCTTGACCTTGTGACTACCCTCAGATCATTGGGTCAGACTTGCCCCTCAAACCCCCCCATGTAAAAAATGAGATTTTTCACTAAGGTTCATTTTTATTATAAAGTTCAATACTAAACATTATATTAAACAAAAGGCCAAGCAATACTACAACAATCCAATGAAATGTATCACAATTACAAATATTCTAATGTGTAATTTAGTGACTAAGACGATTAATTCACTACAGTGACTACTCTAAACATCAGAAAGGGGCTGTTAGTAGGTTAGAAGCCAACGCGAATTGAATAGATGAACGGGGGGAGGCTAAGAGGAGGCGAGAAAGTAGAAAGCAAAAAAAGTTTTGAACAAATGAATCATAAAATATTTAATTTTGATTTTAATTTTTAATTTTTTTTTAAATAAAGGTCAGCAGATCAGATTAGACTGTCAAAATCTCTACCAAACCCCACCCTTATTATGTCGGGTACCTTCAATTTGAGGGTCGGAGACTGGGGGTGTTCATCGGTCCAAACCCGGACCGGACCGGACCGAGGACCGAATAAGAGGAAAATTATGGACCGTGGACCGGACCGAATAAGTCAAGGTCCGGACCGGGATCGGACCGAAAAAAATTGGACCGGACCGGACCGGACCGAATTGTCAACCTAGCAATTTTTTACGATATGAACATCTTATATTTATTTTCATATGAATAAATTCAACATATTTTCATCATGAAAAACAAATCAATATTCTTGAACGTTTGAGAAATTATAAGTTGCAAAAGAAAATTAAAATTGAATAAGTAAAAGGTCGATTTTCAAAATTTTTTTATTCGGTCCTCGGTCCGGACCGGACCGAAGACCGAATAAAAAAATTTTGTGGACCGCGGACCGGACCGAATTCATTCGGTTGGGTCCGGTCCGGTCCGGTCTAGGCCGGTCTTCGGTCCGGTCCGGGTTTGGACCGAATAATGAACACCCCTATCGGAGACCCCCCCAAAAAGCCAACCCTAACATTCATTTTTTAGGGTTCAATCGGCGCAGGCCAGGTAGAGCCCCGACCCATTAATCAGGCCTGAGTTGAACCAAACAATATTACTAGAATCCAAAAATCATTCCCATATCTGTTGGTGTTACTCTTGATTTTATTCCATTCTGATTTTTTAAACCGAATGATCCCTTGAACGTATACAGTAATCCTCTTATGGAACCTAATAATGGAATTAAACAAGAGCCTACTTACCAAAAAAAAGTCATTTCAAATGCCTGAAGGACACTTTTGATTATTATCAATAGGATCTTTACCCCCTACATTTAGAGGTACAACGTACCTGTTACACATTACATGCATAGTCATATACTCATACCACAAAGACTACTAAGAGACTTCAACTATTTTCAATGTATTTTCATTGCACATCACCTCAGGTTTAGGGGACATATAAATGGTAGTTATATTACATAGTACAATGCAATAAAGAAGCATAATGCATAACAACGCATATATCTTGTAAAAATATTCGTCATACTTACCTAAGAATATTCACCACACTTACCTTACGATCCAAAAAAGGTACAATGTAACAAATAAACTAAATTTGCTAATTGTTACATAATATACTCAGACTTTATTAATTCGAACTACTCAATCAATATCTTATTGATAAGCTATTAAGTTGTTTGGGGTTTTGGCTAAGAAGAGAGGCAAGAGAAATAATCTTGTCCGATATAGAAAGATGATCGAGATATACACTTCATACACACACACACATTTATTATAGAGAGATCATTTAATATAGAAGTCAATCATTGACAATCGATTATTACACCAGTGGTTGGTCATAACTGATCATGAAGTCAATACTTTAAATATACCATGCCACAATAACGATCCACTAACAATATTCACACACGTAAGATCATTTATACAGGTAAGATCATTTATACTTTTCTAATATGCATGCTACTATCGGATATGGTCACTTAGCATTTTCCATAACTGTTCCCAACAGTAATATGGTCAATTGAAGCATGCATTCTAAAACTGATGGCTTTTATTTTATATATCCCACATCAAACAACCACCAAATAGGCAAATACTAGTACATCCCTCCTTCACCCCATTTCTTAATTTCTCTCATGCGTTCATACACTTAAGACTTCTCATGATAACTAATATATATAGGACCACCAATCAACTAACCTATCGTAAAACATTAGGAAAGTGATTGTCGGCAGCATAACAAGTAATTGGAGGTACCAGTGCATGCGAAAACGGTGAATTACTTTTCTAAGTTAAATTCTTCTTTGAGGCAGATATCTTAACTGATAATACTTGCCCTGATCATTACACTTCACCATAAAAACCCTCACCACTGCTCGATCATGATAATAAACATACACCTAATTAATGATGTTCTAATTCAATGCTGAATTTGTGTCATTGATGTGGGTCCTTTTACAGTTGAAACGTGAAGGTCATCTTGCCTCCTACTAATTTATACATGGAGTACAATTGGTATGGTTAAACAGATTCAAAGGCGTGGTGCTTAGACTTATGTTGAACTAAGCTTTTACTAGTACATAGGGGTGTATTGAAGTCAAGTTCGAGTTTGCCAAACTTGAATTTCAACTCATGAACTCGCCTTAAAGCTTGGTCAACTCATAGCTTGGCAAGCTCGATAAACTAAAGCTTGAGTTCGGCTTGCAAAAGGTTTGAGTTAGGGCCAATTTAAAATTCAAGCGTAAATCTGTCTATTACAAGGTTTTGATCCTAGCTAGGTTCAACTTATTTAAGGCTCATACATGTAAGTTTATCTTTTTGATTTGAATATATACCTTACTTCTTGATCAGACTTGACGTATGACCTGCATCTTCCTTTTTATTTTAACTCTTAATGATATCAATAGAACAATGTAACCATTAAACAAAAAATTCGCAAAAAAATAAACAACACAATGTCAATGTGTGGTCTTCTCAATATGCACATCATACTCTTGGTAATTGGTAATACAGTGTATATCGTAATCTTGGGAATACATACTCTCAAAAGCCACATCAATAAACATATATTAAAAAATTAATATATGATAAATACACACATGAAAAATATATATACATAGATAATAAGAATATGTATTTCTAGGAGTACATAAAAAATTGCCCCTTCTTCTGGCCCTAGCTAAGGAAAGCTATGATAGAGTAGGAGGTGTCCTGGGCCTCCTAGCTAACCTCAGGCCCATTAAGCTAACAATTACATCCTGGCGGAGCATCTCCTTTTTTGGGCCCTGTGCACACTTGATCAGGGCATAAATTTGAGGGTGTCTTTCCCTTGGGCCTTTTCCCTTCATTTGACTAGGTTTTGTTATTTAATTTTGGGCTTTCAGCAAAGTGATGTGAGTTTAATCGTTTAATTCAACGCCTTACTCGCTATATCAAATTTTCGCTTCTTTTGAGATGTTTGCCGTGCTTTGTATTTGTAGTTATTAACTTCTTGGGTTTTTGTCCGTGTGGACAGCCCGGACAGGTAACGTTTATTTTTTCAATTGATTAGAATAGGTTGTTAGTGATGACAAATAATATTAAAATGTGTTAAGAGTATAAATCTATTCCTGACCTTTAACCATCAGCTTAAGCTAAGTTGATGGTTGAGTTAGTTCTAGAACATGGTATCATAGCTTTTCTGAGCGAGAGATCTCAAGTTCAAATCTCAACAACCCCCATATTAATTTATTGCGCAAGGTAGGGGAACCTTTGCAGCGTGAGAGAGCGTGTTAGAGTATAAACCTATTCTTGAACATTCAACCATCAGCTTAAGCTTTTGGTTGAGTTGGTTCTAGAACATAATGCACTCTATTTTAGTATCGAACATTCGCCCTCGAATATGGACTGCTTTGGTTTAGGTCAATTAGAGTCATGATCCCTAAACAATGGGATATTCAGAGGCCCTTCGAAAACTTTATCCAGAAGGACATCATCCCTTTGGTTAAAGGTCTTTTGAGAGAAAGCTAATGTAGAATTCTAGTTTGTTTCTTTCCAAACAAAACTCATTGTGATTCTACTTCTTTTAAGTTTTATAATTAAAATAAAACAAACTAATAGGGCGACAGATACAGTTTCCTAGCCGAAAATCTGCCGGGCTGAATTCTGGGTTGGATATTCGATATCTTAATCCAAGCGTTTGGGCCAAGAAACCACACCATTTCCTAAACTTGAGAATTCTTATATTTCTGTTTGGCCCAATTGTATTGAAAATAATAAATTTGTCCCAAAAAAATAAATAAAAAAAATCTTACGAGCACATCCAAATAAAATGTTATTCATGAGGGGCTGTGGTTCATTAGGTCATGGTCCTTACATTATGACCCGAAGACGTTTAAGATACATGCCCTAAACTTAGTAATTCTTATTTTTTGGGTTACCACTAACCGTCTCTTACTATTTTATCTTACCCTATGTTCTTGGTTGGTTGTTGAAAATACACAGGGTGTTTGGTTTTTTTTTTTGGGGGGGGGGGGGGGGGAGACTTGTCCTGATTTTCAAGTACAATTAACTGCTTCCACTTTCTTTTGTTACTGCCCAATCTTTGAAGATATGTAAGCAGGAAGGTGAAGAACAGAGTGCAGGCTTTTTAGCCTCTAGTTTCTTCATCACTGAAGAAGTTAGAATTTGCCGAGGCCTTAAACAAATTGAAGAGCCAATTGACTTGCACTAAACCTTGGGAAATGCAATGGCATCCACATTTGTGATTGATGGTAAGTCACCTTGGGAAATGCACAAGTAGATGCTCTCTATTGGTGGCAAATCCTATGATCAAGTTAGCCAATCAATAACTCAGGCATTATGAAAATTGTTTTTTCAACCAATAACAATAATATTAAAGAATTGAAAAAACAAACTTTGACAATAGTATGTAATTAGACAAAAAGTATTTTTGACAATGAATATAGAACGGAGAGAGTATATAACCACTTGGATAATGGAAAAAATCTAACAGTGTCTGGGTTCGACAAACACTTTTTCAAGGAGGAGTTGTTAAACTTGATGTTCATAATGTTTGAATAATACACAGGAAATACGACTATTGATCGAATAACAAATTATTTGATTGATGAAACAAGTTGTGGCGTGGAGCAACCACTGTCCTAAAATTGAATTTGCTCCCCCAACGGTACACCAGGGATCCATGAGCAATCGATCTTTAGGGACACCTGGCAATCTATTCGTTCGATGTACGAGAATGATCAGAGATGGTAACCTTTTTTGAATAGTATCTTGCAGAGTCGAAGAAAGAATGAAGGACTACTAACGGAATGTGTTTTGTTTTATCAGTATAGTAATTGGAAATAAAGCCTGAATTTATAGGCAAATGAGAAGCACAAACAACAAAGACAAGAATGACTTATTTCATGGAGAAAATAATGCCAGACAACAACTTTAGTTAGAGTAAATTTGCTAATAAGAGCAACAAATAGTGACGGTTTGTTTTCAAGAATAAAAGCATTGACTGTTGAGCAAATATTATAATTAAGAATACCTCTAAAAATATATTATATAAAAAGCTCATTCTCGTGTCCCTTGCTAGGCTTTGGCTGGTGGGTATCGCGGGCACATTTGGTGTAGAAGTCTCTATTGATCTTTTTCCAACAAGAGGTCATGGTAAGGGAGAATATATAAACCAAGTTACAAACTTGAATCTATCCATCTGGGACAAATAAAAGGAGTAAGTAAACATATGTTTTCTCTTTTATCTTTGAAGCACATATCCACCAATCCCCCTCATGATTCAAAGATGACACATTAGGTGAAAAGAGTATCGGGTAACTAGAAGAAAAATGTGAAGATATTAATGTCTTTTGGACTTGAATTAATGCCTGACAGGTTTATCTTATACCCGCTGGAGTATAAGATACCCTTAACATGATGGGTGTTTGTAGATACAAACTACGTACATGAACACTTTTTTTTTTTTTTTTAAGGATCTTAGGTTCTCGCGATCTTATGATGCATTAAAGCCCCTACGCCAGTGGCTACATTATCATGAATGCTCTAAAGAGTTTTTAGCCCAAAAGCAGTCATAAGGCCGGACTTCGACCCCTGCATTCATATAGGTGAGTTCCATCAAGTGCATATGGTCATGCACCACCATCATGGCTATGGACTCATTAAGAACTATAGGTTCATCCTTAACCAATGGCGGAGCTACATAGAGGCAAGGGGGTCAATTGACCCCCCAGTTTTTTGGAAAAAAAAAATTAAATTTGGGATATATTTTTGTGGATATATATATATATATATATATATATATATATATATATATATATATATATATATATATATTAATTCGTTTAGATATAATTCACAAAATCATTCTTGCCTGTGTGGTTGGTTACCCCATTTGTGTTTCAATGGGTTGCGTGTTCGAATCTTGCTTGTTGCTTCCAGGCCCTTCATTTTTATTTTTTTTTTGAGTTTTGGAAGTTTATTTACCATGGCTGCCTAGTGTCCACGAACCACGACTGCCACTGCCAGTCCCTTCCTTCTCGGCCCTCTCTGTTGCTCCTTGCTCGCACAGTCGCACGCCAGCCCCTGTCCACACTCTCTCTCTCACTCTTTAGCCACCGCCCACCCGCCTCCAGCTGCCAGGCCCCGACTCCACTCCTCTTCATCTCTCATCCTAACTCCTAAATCTCAACTCCTAATTTGAGGTAATTCTCAAAAATACTCAATTTTTGTTTTTAATTTTGTTATTTTGTAAATAATTATGTTTATTTTACTGATTTTAGTTATATTTGTGTTAAATAATTGATTAATTTAGTGAATTACACATGATTCATGAATTGACAAGAAGGATTTTAATCTAATTGTCTTATTGGTTGAAGATTTAAAATTGGGCTACTTTTGTTTGTAATTACTTATTTATGTTTAGTTTACTAATTTTTATTGAATTTGTGTTGAATAAGTGGTTAATTTAGAGATTTACTCATCAATTCAAATATTAGGTTTTGCCTTTCTTGTTCTTGATTGATAATTTAGAAATTAGAATTTGGGTAATTTGTTGGTTGTTGTTTGTTTATTTGTGTTAAATTTATTGACTTTAGGCAAATTTGTGTTTGTTTATGATAAACACAAACTACCCCAATTCTAATTCCTAAATTCTCAATCAAGAAAGGCAAAGCCTAATTTTGTAAATAATTATGTAAATTATTTTGTAAATAATTATGTAAAT
>JACYFF010003369.1:83170218-83233821 GCA_017589665.1 Selenicereus undatus
ATTTTGTAAATAATTATGTAAATTATTTTGTAAATAATTATGTAAATTATTTTGTAAATAATTATGTTTATGATTTACTAAAAACCATGAACCTAAGTAAGAATTTGATTGTGTTTTTCAGTTTGAAATGGAGAAGTTTTTTTAATAAGATAGCTAGACAACTTTCTTGAATGTAGGAGTTATGCATTTCATTTTTAGAACTATTAAAGTTTATATTATATGTACTATTAATCTCGCCTCCCCCCCTTCGTTTAAATCCTGACTCCGCCCCTGTCCTTAACACATTTGACAGTAAAAAACATAGTGCTTATTTCATTCATAGGAATATGTTGTAATGCAAATAACTTTGAGTTGTTTCATAATTTCATTTGACCCAGTGAACTTAGACACTGGTCTAAGATGGCTATCCATGTCGATTCACTCACTCAATGGGTTTAGGTCCTATTCCTTGTGTTGAGGCCAACACTACACTTCTACAAAGGGCTTTGTGAAAGGAACTCCAAGATTCCTTTCTAATCTTATATACTCAAGTGATATCACATTATTCCTTATCAAATTTCAAACGATTTTGTGCCTCAAATGAATATGGCTTCTCTTTCCGTTGTAAGCTTGGTTGTCAGCCACTCCTATGGCTGCTCATGAGTCATAATGCAAGGAAACTAATGAAGTTGACTTTTGTCGTGATATAATATCTACCAAGAGGCCTCTCAGCTACTCTCCCTCATAACTTGCCATTTCTAAAGCAACAAACTCATATTCCACTGTTGATTGACCAATACAAGTTTGCCTGGATGATTTTCAAGATATAACACCTAGTTAGAGTAAACACATAGTCATTGGTTGAATTAATCTAATCGATCAGACACAAACTAGGATCACAATAACCCTCCAACACAGTAAGGGTGAGTTTAGAATGCAATCCCCAATTAATAGTCCCTTTGAAATACTTCAATAGTCTAATTAAGGCATTCCAATGATCACTATGAGGTTTGTTGTATATCTACTTAGTCTACTCACAACACATGCTACATGAGGATGTGTGTTCAAGAACTAACTCAACCAAAAGTTTAAGCTGATGATTGAAAGTCCAGGAATGGGTTTATACTCTAACCCGCCCCTCACGCGAATATCCTTTGGGCTTGAAGCGTAGTTGCTGTAAAGGCCCCCCCACCTTGCGCAATAAATCAATGTAGGGGCTATTGAGATTCGAATTCGAGACCTCTCGCTCAAAAAGGCTCTGATACCATGTTCAAGAACTAACTCAACCAAAAGCTTAAGCTGATGGTTGAAAGCCCATGGATAGATTTATACTCTAACAATGTGTATAGTTTATTATTAGTCATTTTAAATAACAACCACCTGATACATGCATATTTCTTAATTTTAATATCTTCAGAATCATACTTAGTCCTAAGAGCTTCCTAAATTTTCATGGCACTGTGCATCTTAATATAAATACGATACATAGAATCAGACATATAATGCAAAAGTAAACCATGATAGGTTTTATTATCCTTTTGATAACTACTTTTAGATCTTTTAGGAGCCTCTTCAGCAGTTAAAGCATAATTAAACCTACATAGAGTAAACATGAATTTAATTTTATCAGCCCACATACAATAATTGTTTCCATTCAAGTTAGGCATATTAGGCAAGCAACAAGCAACAAACATGTTTGTTGATTTAGCCATTAGTCCTAAAATCAAATTCAATTTTAGATTGTTAGAAAATAGAGAGGAAACATCATTATTGATCGAATAACAAACTTATCTTATTGATGAAACAAGAAGTTGTGACATGGAACAACCATTGTCTTAAAATCGAATTTGCTCCCCCAATAGCGCACCAGGGACCTATAAGCAATCGATATTTAGGGACACGCGAGAATTTATTTGTTCAGTGTACGAGAACGAGCAAAGAACAAAACGTTTGAATAGTACCCAACAGAACAGAAGGAAGAACGAAGGAATAGTGAAGAACTGTGTTTGGTTTTCTTGATCTAGCAACTAGAAATGAAGCCTGATTTATTGGCAAATGAGAAGCTCAAAATAGATGGGACAAAAAGGGCTGATTTCATGGAGAAAATTATGCAAGGCAATAATTTTGGTTGGAGTAAATATGCTAGTAAGAGCAACAAATAATAACGGTCTATTTTCGAGAATAAAAATATTGACCGTTGAGCACATGTTATAAGAATACCTCCAAAAATATATTAAATAAAGAGCCCATGCACATGACCGTAGTCCAAACCAGCCCGATAGATGGTGCACGTGTGTGATATAGGAGTCTCTTTACACCTTTTTCGAACACAGCATCATGGAAAGGGGGAATATATAAACCTATAAGGCAAAGGTAAATTTATTCATGTGGAACACACCAAGAGAAAAAAAGGAAAAGCTAGGAAATGAAGAGGTTTTCTCTCTCATTATTGAAGCTTTCTCTCTCATCTTCGAAGTAAATATCCAACACATGGTTCCTTACAACATTCAGAATAAGGTTGGTGGGGTGTTTTTATTGAGAACTCATCTTGGTAATTTGGAAGCAAAGTACCATCCATCGTGGTAGCTGCAAAACCTATCAATAGAAGTACTTGGCCGGAGAAAGTTAATATAGTTTGTAGACAAAAGGAAATCATCAAGTTTTTGTCCAATACCAAAGGGAGATATTATATCCACACTGTTACAAATCTAACATTTGATTATTGATGCTAGAACAAGTTCCTTCAGCAGTACATTACCAACTGATAATATGCCATATTTATTGCCAAGGCAGCTTTTTATTGGTTGACTCATTATGTAGAGTTAATCAACAAGATTCTTAGGTACATTTGGTGGATGCCTGTGATTTTCAATCGAAAATATATACAGAAATGCAAATACATAATTTTACTGTAACACTTTAGAATCGATCCACATGGTTGATGTAAATGATGGTATCAAATGCCTTGATTTGTCAAAATACTTTTACATACAGTTGAGCGTGCATTAGGGCTTTTTAATAAATTAAAATAAAGGGAACAAGTGTCAAGTTAAAATAAGAATCAAATTCATCGTATTATTTTTTAACTTAAACCCAATCTATCATAGTGTTAAATTACATAGGAATCAAATTTTAGCAGTTGTTGAATTATTGCTAAATAAAATCCTGCCTAAGGGAGTCACAATAATGCAACTTCTAATTTGTTGGCAAATTGAAGTTACCATGCACATTACAAAGGGAGCAAATCAAAGCTTAATTTCCACAAATTGTGAAATGACCATGAATATTACTATGGAAACAAAAAAAAATCATCATACTGTATGTCACGGGTTGCTAATTTCACTCAAACTTAACCCGTGCGGCCTAACAAACTATACTTGGAAGTTGGAACCCCTTACTTTGTGTGCTAGTAAGCCTTAAGGATGCTTAGCTTAGACTTATGGGAAAGCTAAGTAAGCAAGTACTCAAAGAGAGTAGACACTTAAGGAAGTTTTGGAGAATACCTTGTATATTGCACTTGGAATTCTTGGGGTACAAATGAGCCCCCTTCAGGGTATATATATTCATCCACCTCCTCAATAGATAGTAAAGATCTATTTGATCCTATAGTCATTATTACACTACCGGAATATTCTATATAAATATATAGGATTCTACACAAGTGTGGAATTGTGTGGAACCCTCTAGAATGTACTCTAGAGGAAGCTAGAGAAATCCAAGGTATTTTAGAGTATTCTAGAGCGGTCCGTGACACATAGCATAAGATTGAATGATCGTAGAATGCTAAGAAGTTGCATAATGTAATTCCAATTCACCATATTGATTGGGAAAAAAATACCTAAAAAATGAAATAAAAAAAGAAAGAAAAAAGAGATGAAAGTTAAATGGTATAAATCTAAACGACTGTTTGTCTTTAGGATTTGGGGTGTATTCAAGTAGAGTTGAGTCCCAACTTGCTAAGCTCGAAGCTCGACTTGTGAGCTCGAGCTCAGCTTGTGCCTCAGCAAGCTTGGTAAAATCAAATTCGTGCTCAACTCATTTAAGGTTCGAGCTTAGGCTCAATTGGTGCAGGCTCATTGAGAGTCAAGCCTAATCTTGGTTATTCCAAGATTTTACAAGTTTGAATCTAAGCTTGGCTTATTTAAGTTTGGACAAAAATTTGCCTTTTAGGATTTGGATATGGATTGTGCTTCTTCAAGTTTGTATATATAATAAGTCATTCAAATAAGTACAAAAGGATAGGTAAACGTACCTAATTGTGTGGCCACATGATAATCATAATTGTCTCATCATTGATAGTAAATGGATTGCTAGCATCATTAGCCAATATAATGGGTAATAAGGTTACGAATTAAGCTTGATTAAATTCTACAATTACTCAAATTAACTCTACCTTCACATGAACATATAACCAAATGAAAAGTCTAAATTGTGAAGAGCTAATGGAGGAGAAAGAAGATAAGAATTGGATTAAAAGGTAAAAGCACACTATGTTGTTATGACGGTGTGATCATAATGATAGTTTTGAATCAAGATAATTATCTTTACACACAAAGTTAATTATCTAAACTCTAATATTGGTTTCACAAGAAGACTCGTGGAAGCTCATTAGGCTCATTAGCTCGGCTCGTTTAGTTGCAATGAGCTCACGAGCTCATAAGGCTCGGGTGCAGCTCGGATAACCCAATAAGCTTGGCTCGACTCGACTTAGGTTCATCAAGAGCTAGAGTTGACAAGTGAAAAAGCGAGTCAGCTCAGCTCACCTACACCTCTAGTTATGGCAAAGCATCTATCCCCCCCTCCCCTAGTGCAACTCTATTCCCCTTCTATAGCCAACAGAATTATATTTCTTTTTCACATTTTACTAGGACAAATATAATGCTTCACACGGATTTATGCTAATGCTTATTTGACAATTAAGTGAAATGAATTTAATCTGTAATAATCCAAATAAAAGTAAGTCACTGAATAATTCCAATTTAAAATCAATATAATTTTGATCTTTCACAATGTAAATATGGTTCCTTAATGAATATTTAAGTAGTACACTATGGTAAATGCAGTGTTATTCCTAGAGAAGCTCAATAGAAATCAGATTTTTTATTATTGCCAACTTAAATTAAAAAAAAAAAACTCAAAAGAAACATCCAGTTATAATCAAACACTTGCACTGTCCACTTACGCAATAGAAATTAGAATTGGGCGATTGATGATGTTGTTGTCAAGAAAACTGAACCCAATATCCCTCTTTTTTCTTTTTTTCCTTTTTAGTATAGAATTTTTATTACTTTAACAAAATAAAATAAAAATGTGACGCCGTAAAATGTAAAATTCTTTAGGTGGTAAATCCCCAAATGTAATTTGATTGTGAACATAATTACGTATTTTGAGATTGAAATGCTGACAATTATGGGGAAGGGCAGATGGTATGGAAAACTATTCTCATGAAGTCATTAATGCCAAGGATTAATCATCGTACGTTAATATCATGTAATACAGATGAAACGTATTTAATGACTCGAATTACAAGAATAACAACCAATGGTAACAATTTGCCACCTTGTCATGATCAAACTCCACATAATTGTAAGGATTAATCATCATAAGTTCTAGCAAGTAAGTTTTTGTATATTCGATTATAATCCTATTTGGTAAATAGACATTAGTTATTAATTGTTAACTATTTGTATTGACTATTAGCTGTTTGAATCAGCGGTTTGTATTAGCTGTTTGAATCAGCCATTTTTAGATAAGTTATTTGCTAGATTATTCATTTCTATGAAGTGTATTTGACGAAATTTAATTTGTGCTCATATCTCTCACTTACTACTAAAGATGGTTTTTTTAATTAGTTGGTCACTTATTTGTATTTTATTAGAAATTAAATTTACGTTAGATGTACAAATTATCTTCACTTATATAATCCCATTTTATTACTGGCTAATCTTGGCTAATCTTACCAAATAGGAATTTAATCTTCTTATTGACTTATACATGACTTATTTTTTTAACTATTTTTTTTATTCTAAATTAAAAATTATTTGACGTTTAAGGCTTCTATTTGCTAGTTTCACTTTCTTTCAATATGAATTGATTTTTTTGGGGGGTAAATTGAGAATTAAATTTGCATTATATTTAATATTATTATATAAAATTAGCAAAAATGAATGATTTTATCTTTTTATCAACTGTTAACATAAACTTATGAAGGTATGGGTTATTGTGGATCATTATCTAACTCGAATTTGAGATGCAAGTTAAAATTTAAGAGAGAGACCGCAAGAGAATATATGGATATTGTTATGGTATTTAATCAATGACACTTTAGTATGCTTACATTAAAAACGCAAACAGTTAATTGATTGAAAGTATTGACTGGGAAATCAAGAAAACCCACGGCTATAGGGAGGTGTTGGGTTTCGTGGCCCAAAATCCAAGAAGCGACGACACGGGCGGGTTTCTTGGCGGGCAGGGTTTGTGTATTGGGATGCAATCTTTGTGGCAGCTAGGGTTCTCCTATAGGAGTTAAACCCTAGATTTCTAGACCCTATATAAAGAGACCTTGCCTAGGATCTAAAATCACTTCTTCATACTTCAAATTCCTAAATCCCTAAACACATTGAGAGATAGAGATATTTTGAGAGAGATTACAAGAGAGGTTGTAATTCTGCTATTGGATCGAATCACTTGTTATGATTGTGTTTTGTACTCTCCCTGCTCATATAGTAGATTGATTGTACTCGTCGCTGTCCGTGGTTTTTTTCCTGCATTGGAATTCCACGTAAATCTTATGTGTCATTACTTTGTTCTTGTTATCGTTCCTTAAATTTTTGAATATCTATTTCATCCTATTACTTCCGCTATTAGTTTGCTCTAATTCCTAACAGGAGGCAAACCAGGTGGCTGACAAGTTGGCATACTTAGGATTGAATAGTGATATAGGTGTAGTGTACTTTACTTCCCCACCCACAGACGTGTTAGATGTGCTTTACGCAGATGCTGTAGGGGCCACTTGGCCTAGGAACATGAATTAATAAACTTACTATCGGGGCTTTGCCCCTCTACTGCACCAAAAAAAAAGAGGAAAAGTTACAAACTTTAACTTTTTCGAAAAGAGCTTGCGGGGTGGAAAAGATTATTCCAAAAAAGTCATTTACCCAATAATCCAAATAATTCTTTGATTTAATCAAATAGCCAAAAACTAGTCCCAAAAAGTCAATTTTGAGTAACAATCTTTTCAAAAAGCCATCTACCACACACTTCTATATAGTTTTACTTTAGGTGGGGAGAGAATGATTTCTCAATATTAATGTCTATTTGTCTAAAAGTCAAGCACAAATTAACCAGCTACTTCTTTTTCTTAAAAAAAAAAATAAATTAAAAAGCTAGTCCTAGATGAAGACCACATAAATCCTGCTTCTCCCCATGAATGCAAGATTGACCCACAAAACGTGTAAAATGATGACTCGCCACCACATCATGAGATACCGAATAACCCATGAAAGCTCCTTTTTGTTTTATATATAAATGTTTTCCTCCTCTCCCTTTTCCTTTCTTTTCTTTATTTTAATCTCAACAAATTAAAGAAAAAGAACATCATGAGAATATAATTAAGGGTGGCATGCATGAACTCTCAACATCCCAAAAGCTTAAAGCTCCCAAACTTGGTCCACATATAGACCAATATATATGTATAATCATGAACAAAACTCAATATATATGCATGCCTTAGCTTGCTTGCAAATAGAGATATATATCATGCACAAATAAAAGTGGGATAGACGCACACACACATACAGAGAGAGAGAGAGTTCCTAGAAGGCCATGTTCCTCTCAAGCCACCTCATGGGGAGGAAAATCAAAGATTGAGGAACAAGAAGATAGTGACTCTTCTGTCTAGCCTTTATGCTACATGTCACGGATAAGAGTCTCACATTGAAAAAGTGATACGAGCGGTGGTGCTGCACACCCCATCAACTGGCCTTTTGGGGAGAAGATAATGATCCCGTGACACACAGCATAGAGATGGGGATACCTAATTGAAACCAAAACACCATATTTTTTTTTAACCATTTCATCAAGGCAAGTTAGGGTTGCTTTGCTTTGCTTTACTAAGGGAGATTGTGACCCTTTTGGACCCTCTTACCGTACCTTGCCTTGGAGCTAGCTAGCCCCATAACAAGGACACTTTGATAATAACAAATTCAGTAATCAATATATATCTACCTATGTATATGTCTTCATCTGCAAAATGTGTGAATAGCTTTTGAGTTTGGAATTGAGTTAAGACTCCTTCTGTACTCATTAACATGGGCGGGGTACGTCACTCCTAGCTTATCTAAACTCTACATCACTAGGGTGGTCGTGTTACTTCATATGATGATCACATCAATACAGTAAATTAATTATCGATCGTGATGGTTATTTATCTAAGTATCAGCTATGTAACTAATTTATATTGTTCTGTAATATATGGGTGCTTTACTAGTTGTATTTAGGCAATTGGGGAGATCTCTTACACTATATTTGTCGCCAACGTTCAGAGTAACATTTTGATCAAATCAAACTACTAATGCATGAATAACATAGTCCAACAAACCAGCATTATTTGAAGGAAGAGTTTTTGGGCAACGTTTAACATTTCCAATAACTTGTTAGTCACTCTCTATAATATAATTCTCGCCAATTTTTCATTAACAATTGTTTAACACAAAAGCCAAAGGATAATAATGAATAATTCGAGAAAGTGAACATTATGGAGATATTTGGTAACAATAGTTGTTTAGGAAAAAATAGCTGTTTGTGAGGATTTTAACTATTTTGACAAAATCAAACAGTTAAAGGGTGTTTGGTAAAACGTTGTTTGCAATATTTGTTTTGAAAAAGTTATTTCCATTGACCTTTTGAGATGACCTTTTTGTGAAATGATATAATTATTCATAAGTTTGAAAAAAATTACAGACATCTTATTAAAAACTAATTCATAAATAAAGGCATAAATGAAAATTCGCCAATATATTTGTTAGAAACAGTTAGTTTTTACCAAATAATTTGTTAAAAACAGTTAATTCAAACAGTTAATATAAATAGGCAATTCAAACAGCTAACAACTAACAATTATTTATCAAATATGACCCATAACAATAATTTATTTGCAAAGACCGCAAAAGTAGAATATGTGATAACATCCCTTTTAAATCGAGCATATATGAATGCGAATTAAAGAGCAGAGTGAATCCAAACTCAGTGTGTAAAATCTATATAAAATGCATTATGAACTGGATTGACAGGATGAAGTACATCTAGATAGGAGGAACAAGCATGAGTAGTGCCCCTAATTTTGCAGCTAATTGAAGAAAGAGTACTTGTCAGTTGGGATCATAAATCATTCAATTGTGGCTAGCTCTAAAGTTTTCCGTGCAAGCTGCAACAACTGCCCCTAATTTTGTATTCTTGCAATTGTTAGTAAGATCTTATGAGTAATTATTGCAGATAGCTCAACTAACCACAAAAGACTACAGAACCAACAAATCTATTGGTAGCATTTCATTTTCAACAACTTTTGGTATGATTACATGAAATATTTGGCAACTAATGTTAGACGAAATAAATATAGTATGAGTTTCCCATCCCAAAACTCATTTTGTTTCTTTTATTTAATATTGACCAGTTTTTTTCTTTTTTTTGGGAAAGGGGTTGTCAATGTTCAAACTTCAAACGTGTCACAAAAGGTAGTATATGATACATTATTATTATGAATACAACAAAGACGGGAGGGTAAATCAAATCTAAGATGTAGTATATTTAGTATTTTAGTCTTAAATAATATATCACAATCTTATGTTTTGTTCTTTTTATTGGTAAATTTCAATTTATCAGTCTCAACTAACTTCGATTCACTTCAATAAAAAAATATCTACTTCTATTCACTTCTACCAATTCTAACCAACTTCACTCATTTATAACTCATATTTTCCATCGAAACGAAGAAACCCTTATTGTTAACAGTGGAGGCATTTATTTGCCTTGTATCTTTTTGTTTCCCTAGTGACATCAAACTTAGCTGCCACCAGCAGGCCTACCGCCTACCCTAGTATTAAGAAGCTCAGGATAGGAGTTCAAGGGGTGCGTCTTTTTGTTAATACTTGAGAGTAGAGCAGGCATAGAGGCCAGCACATAAGCACAGTATATCACACAGGGAAGAAAAATCAACTCATCAAGTCAGATGTTAGGGTATTCAAGTACAAGCAGATAGGTGGAATTTGGGTCATTCATATACATCCAAGTTTGGTGGGTATCTATTAAGCATAATTTGGGTTCGTAAATGCCAAACCCGCAATAAAAGTTTGGTGTACTTATATAAGAGTATCGTCTCTTATGAAGAGTATTTAGGATGAGGTGCATTTGTTATTTGTACTAGTTATATTATCTGTTTTTAATTTCGTATTTAAATACAACTAAGAGATGTAAGGAGTTGTAAGTAAGGTTGCCAGAACCGGACTGGTGAGTGGACCGGTGAAGCTAGCAGGTCATCGATTGGATTGGTCTGACCGAATCAGACCAGATTTTTGAACTATTCAGATTAATAATTATTCGTGAATATTTGGATACTAAGTCCTTAAATTATTGGCTTTTAGACTAATACATACAAAGTATTAACTTTGAAAATTTAGTAAGTTTTTAAATAAAAATAAGTAATTCATCTACATATTCTTAAGTTTTTTATATTTGTCTACAACTTAAAATATATTATTATTTATTTTAGAAAATAAATTAATAAGAAAATACACCCACAATATATTTTGGGTTGATAATATGTTATCAATTCATTATATGAAGTGTCCCAATAGAAGAATTTTTTTTTTTAGAAAAAGAACGGAGGTTAGTTTAACAAATCTACTTGGTTAAAGACAATGACAGAGACATTATATAATAAAGAAATGAACTGGCTTAGTTGCACAAAAGTGTGATTGCTCTGGTGGTTCGAATCTGCTTACTGGCAAACCATTTTTTTGTGAAAGTGTTTCAGCCCAGGAAAAAAAAAATAGGTGAACCAGTTGGGCACCTAGTTTAAGCGACAAAACCGTGCGGTTCAACCGGTCTTTGACTGGTCCGTTGATGCAATGGTTTAATATCAGTAATCGGACCGGACTAAGATCCGGTTCTCTGCTGAACCGGTTGAACCGACCGGTCTGGTCTGAAGCTGGTAACCTTAGCTATAAGAAATTGTAAGAAGATATAAGGAGGTATAAGAAGATGTAAGGATAGATGTAAGGAGTTATTGAATGTTATAGAAAATCTATCGGAAAAAAAAAGAAGGCTAAACCCATCAACATTATGAAGATATGTGAAGTATATATAAAACATAAGTGCATAAGTAGTATAAGACATTTATTGTAGTGTATTAGTGAGAGGTTTTATAACTTAATTAGTATGTGAGAAGATCATTAGAGTTAAAGACTCTCGTTTAGTTTCTCCTACGTACCAACTTTTGCATTGATAAATAACAACGTACCTTCCAGCACAGTATGAATATATGACGCGAACCCAAGATGAAATTATTGGAGAAAAAAATTAAACTGACAAAACTTGACATATCCTGGACGACCATGAACACGATCTGAATTTTTGGCATCAACGCTATTTTCAAAAAATACCTCTTAATCCCCTCAAAACAAAGAGGCAGGGCGGGTATGGGGCAGGTTTAGCCATATACACTCACCCATATTCATTTTCAAAATTAATACCAATATTCATACCCATACCTATAGGGTATTGTAAAATTATATTCATATTCATACCCACTGGGTATAGCAGTTATGTGCGTTTTGTTCGGGTATATATAAACAAAAAAGAATTAAACTCATTTTGTTCCCATATTCGACATCTAATAGCCAATATGCTGCATTAACATGAAGTTTCTAATAACATATTATATCACATCGAATATCACTAAAAGTTTGCCAATCAAAGCAATAAATTAGCATTTGACAATTACAGTTTTTAACAAAATGTCTTACTAAAATCTTGAATACCACACAACTCAAAGAAACTGGCAAAATATCCAAGTATGAGTAACAAATTAAAAATTTAAACAAATGAGTATAGATTTTATATGGGGCGGGTATAGGGTGAGAATTGATAAAACAGGTATATGGCAGGTAGGACCTATATATCCACATCCATACCCGTATCTATTTTATCAATATCCACTCCATGCTCATTTTTTTTCCATTTTCACCACCCATACCCATATCATTGGGGCGGATTTTACGTACGGGTTCTAAGCGGATCGGATACGAGTTTTTTTCCCCGGCCCCAGCTATAGTTGAGTAACGACGTATTGAATTTACTGATCCGTACGATGTGGGCTACAACATTAAAAGGGGTGGATCCACATCCACTAGTGTTTACACATCTTGTGAGCTTGGTGGGACGTGATCATATCGGTAGATGTCCCCAATTGTCGTAATTCAATTAACAAGCAAAATTTGGCAAGTAAATAACGTGCACAAAGATGACTTAAATGGTCGGTTAAATTGACTGATGGCTAGCTTATGTAATACAATACGGTTTCCTGTCAAAATTAAATGACACATACAGACATACTGCTCTCCTCTCCTCTCTCTTTCTGTTTGATAGACATACAGAGAGACAGAGCCACAGATAGAGGCATATGCATCAGTGAGCCAGCTAGTAGTCCTCAAGTTTTGACGGATATTCAACATTGCAACTTTCAAAGAGAATGTATGGTCCCCCAAACATCACCCATTATTATCAACAAGGGTTTTGCATGAATGAAGGGTTGATGTTTCGAAGAGTTTTCAGAGGTGGGGTTGTCGAGTTAAGGGCATGTTGGATGGGTCCCGCTTCTGCGACTGATTGAGATGGCAAGCGTTAGATAAGGTCAACTTCATACGTAACAACTGGTTAATAAAATCTCATTTATGATCTTAACTAAGGATATATTAAATACATTAGATAATTAGAGTTTCCATAGGCACGATTAATTATGTAATGTCTCAAATTCTAATTTTTCGAATGATAAAGGTTGATGGATATAATACGATCAACGTATGGCATATATGATCATTATGGGTCAAATGTTGAGCTCCTAACCCACCTAGTAACTTAATTATGAAAATGGGACCATGGTTCAAGTAGGGTAGATCCAAGAGCAAATTTGATTGGGCGACAACTTAATTATTAAAAGATGATTTGAAGGTGAAAATAGACTGATTTGATAGTCTAATAGCTAATTGCCTCCTATTGGTGTAAAAGCAAATGTCATCTTATTTTTCTCTTAGGCGTTAATTATCCTTAATACATTTTCTTTTAAATAAGTAACATCATTTTAATATGCTTTTTTTCGAAGCAGTTAGATTTGAAACGAAAACCTTGCATGAGATTATCTTATGGTAATTTATTGTGAGATAAATTATATGTGTATTAATCAACTGTCACCTTAAATTAAAAGGAAAATAACTCACCATATAGGTAGTCTCAAAGTAAATAATTGTGAAACCATGTCACGCAAAAGTTTGTGTCAAACCAAAGGGAGAAAAGGGGTTTTTTTAAAAAGACTTAGAAAATCTTTAAAGAAACCACCAAAAATTTAAAAAAAAAGGATGGCAAACTTCTTTGGGACAATGGAATTAGAAACCAAAGGAGTGAAGGAGAGGGACAGCTCCTTCGGAGAGAGTTAAACATGCTTGCACATCAAAAAAGAAGTGTATAAGTCTATACTATACACCTAAGAGCACATACTCTTAGAAGAAACGTTAGTAAATAAATATTAAAAAAATAGAATATATAATAAATACATTCAATTAAATATATACAAATAGAATATGAGAGCACGTATTCTTAAATGTACCTAATAATTTGTCGGTGTAGTCATCATATTCATACTGGGTACGTAGTAGAATGATTATTGTTATTATGATGAAAGAGTAGTAGGAGCTTATCTATCACAGACACAAAGGGCAGTTGGGTGCCTAAGATTGAATAATTGTATTTGCAGAGCATGCACTTCTCTTTACTCTCTCTCTTTCTCTCTCTCTCTCTCTCTCAAAAACAAAGGGCATCCCTAGACTTCAGAATGCTGATGGAGGTATTTGCAGAGGCAACCAGAAAGGGCATCATTAAATTGCTATTTTCAGTTCAAACCCATGAAGATATATAAATATTCATTTTATACAATTCAAAAAAATCCAACCTCATAATTCACTTTGAGAGAGAGAGAGAGAGACTATCACTTTCAGGGTTGCTTGAAGAGCTTTTAATTTGTAGTTAACAAACGGTAAAGAACGAAAGAGGGAAAGGGGGATCTAAATAGCCAATACAACTGTCCCAGAATTATTTGCCAAAAGGGTATACGACTATGGAGTTGATGGGCATATGTGCAACTAACAAATGCCTTCTCCCACTAAAAGCTAACAAAGTGTGGATATACATAGAAAAAGATGAACTGCATCCCACGTATTATATTGCCTGTATTATTGTTCAAAGATCAACTCAACCAAAAACTTAAACTAATAGTTGAAGGCTAGGTTTATATTCTAACACGTCCCCCTCTCGCGAATGCCCTTTGAGTTTGAAGCATGGATGATGCAAATGTTCCTCTACCTTGCATAATAAATCAATATGGCGGTTGTTAAGATTCAAACCTAAGAACTCTCAGTCAGAAAAACTCTGATATCATGTTCAAGAATCAACTTAATCAAAAGTTTAAGTATGAAAGTTAACATACTATCAGAGCAGGTGCTCGATCTTAATTTACCACCGTCCCCGTTTGATTAAAATTGTGTGCACGTGTTGGGCCTTGTTAATAACCCACACATGGGATGACTTGTTGGAGTATGAAAGTAGGTGTTGTCCCACATTTTTAAAATCAAAGACTTGAACATATATATAAGCTTGTAAGTTACTTCACCAATGGCCGATGGGGTTTGGGTTGGAACCTCATTTGAGCTTATGTGCATGATCTTTGTTTAAATGTCCAATTTGTATAAATTTTTTTTTAACAATTATGTATATGCTATATGGATGTTTAAAATGTTTTTAGAAAATTTTAATTTAAGGTACTTATAATATAATAATTATTATGACAAGTATGACTATCTTTTTAGTTTGACTTTTGTGTATGAAGAAAAACCACATAAATAAAATCTTGTCAAACTTTTAATTATAATCTGACAATTAGACAGCAATTATAACAGATGCCTCATTTTGGTTGAGTGAGAGTAGTAGGAGCCAGTAGCAAAGTCTTAGGGTTAAGTTCTTGATTCAAATAAATAGGCCAGGATAATATATATGAGAAACTTTGAAAATTTTCCCCTTGATTAATACTCTAGTTAATTATGGTATTTGGGTGAACAATATTGGATATAAATAATAGAAAAGAAGAGAGAAAAATGACGTTCAAATTTAATCAGTTGCATGATTGTACCTATTTTTTCAAGGCTAGGCATATTCAAATAGTCAGCTGAATTAGTCAAAATGTCTTTCATTTATTCATTTGATTAATTGCTCTAAATCCTTTGCAACACAATGTCACTAGGTTTGACATGATCCATCCCTTTCATATGCTTCTTCACGGTTGCATTCTATTTTGGTTTATTAAGTATTGATAATCATATAGAAATTTATAACGTGAGTATCTTGGAATCAGCATCTTTTTTGATGATAGAGATATTTTAAGATATAAGACTGCTTACATCTGGATCTCTGCAAACTCTTAAAGCTTATAATTGTTGTTTGTTTTTTTATTTTAATTTATTGATAATCATATAGAAAATTAGAAGCCAATTAAGTCGTCACAAGCAAGGCAAATTCAGGGAAGACAAGCATTTGCTTGTACGTATATTTATTGATTTTCTGTTTTTAGATGAGCAGTGATAATCATTTGCCCTTTAATCTAAACACGTTTCTTAAAAAAATTTCAAATTTCAAATTTCAAATTTCAAATAGAAGAAGATTTTTTTTCTTAAAAAAATGTTGAATAGCCGCTAAGGCGACAAAATATATGGAGAAATTCAAAGAGATAGAGATCTGCTCAAAAATAATAATTCAGAGATGATGTTTTCCCACAAAAAGCAACAACAAAAGAGAACAAATTGTGTACTTTTGTTTACCTAGAGTATGGGGAAAATGGTTATAGCAATTGTCCTTGTTTCAGGACCACTTGTGTGCTGATGACTTCCTGCAAGTAGATGCAAAACAGGCAACAACTATAAAGAACCAACACCAACTACTTGTAGCTGGTCCTGAATTAAAGATAGAAACAACAGTCTATGCCCCACCACTGCAGCTCTCTCTCTCTCTTAACCTATATCGGATCCAAAATATTATGTACGCGTGTTTGATTTTACATTTCTCGATATTTGAAAATTATCAACTAGCAATTTTCATGGGTTTTATCTTCACAAATTTTAAAATTTTTTATGTAAGATTATGGAAATTTCCTCGACTAATAAGGGCATGTTTTTTTTTTTTGTTATGAAATAAAAGCTAAGGAATGAGTGAAGTTGGTTGAGATTAGTTGAAATAAGTATGTTTTTGTTGAAGTGGGTTAAAGTTAAAAAAAGTTGGTATATTTTTTTTAAAATGATGGGTTCAAATTGATATTTTTTTGTTAAAGTGGGTTGAAAATTTGAAGTTAGTTGAAGTTGGTAAATTAGCACTACTAAAAAATATGCTTTTTCCGATGAAAAATGCAAACGGAAAATGAGACCGTCAGAAGGACGGGAAAAGCAAAAAGGGTAGACGGACGGTTCGATGGACCAAATTTTGGTCGGAAGTTCCGACGGAATGGTCGGATTCCGTCGGCCCACAAGTCCAGTTTGACCAGATCTTTGCCCAATAAAGCTGCAAAATTTTTTGAAAAAATTTTCTTGTCTGACAGAATATTCCGTCGGACATTCCGTTGGACCAACCGGTCCAACGGAACGTCCGACGCAATATTCCGTCGGACAAGGATTTAATTGGTTTGGTTGTGTTTCAGGCTTCAATTCACCCGAAGCTAAAGAGAGAGAGAGAGAGCGCGAGGTAGAGAGAGAAGGAGCCACCACCGCCAGCCCGCCGCCGCCGTGCCTGTGCGCCGCCGCTGCCGACCAGCTGTCCACCGCCCATCACCCAACCAGCCAGCAACCCCATCTCCACCACCACCACTTTTCTCCTCCAAATTCAAGTAAGTGATATTTATATAATTTGTAGTGTATTTTTTTATGAATTTGACAAATTTGAGTTAGAATTTAACAATTATGTGATAATTTGTATTTGTTGTTGAAATTTTATTGAGTTATTTCTCGATTATGGGTTTTGAATTTAGTTGTGTTGATGTGAACATGAAAGTTTAATATGTAAATATTGTTTGTTTAGTTGTAGTAGATATATTGATGAAATTGAGAAATTGAAGTGACAATTAAACAATTAAATGGTAATTTGTGTTGGTTGTAGATATTTTGTTCAACAATTAATAGATTTTAGATTTTAAATGTGGTTGTGTTGATGTGAATGTGAAAGTAATTATTGAGTATTATTAGTATGTAATTGGGTGGATGATATACAAATGTAATTGAATGTTATTTTTTGGAACGTATTATTGGGAGTTTTGAATTTCTAATTTTAGAGAATTTCATGTTGAAAGTAGATGTGTGGTGTGGCTAACTCGTAAAATTTATCATGGCTATAAATAATAGTGACTATTTAGAAAAATTAGTATGGTAGTATATAGAAAATATGGGTGAGTGAAATATTGTGTCGTATTATTTGGGTAATATGTGTACATGTTATTTAGTATTGTACAAGTACTTGTAATATATTAATGTCAAAATTCACTTAGATAATAAATGTAATTAGTAGATTATTTCATATGTTGTACCTAAAATGTAATAAATTAAATGAATGAATGGTGGATAATAATTGCAAGTGAGATGATGAAAATGTATTATTTCGTAAATGTGTAAATATTATTTATTGTTATGTATGTAGAGTAAATAATAATACGTTTATTATGTATAACGTAAATATTTGTAGATTTAATTTGTGTGGATGATTAATATGAAGGATATGGGTCATAAGAGAAAATATATTGCGAACGGGAAAAAAATACGTTATTGTTGTTGTGAATGTCGTTATTGTCGGTGTGAATATCACAAGTTTGGACTGCAATTTCAGACATTCTAACATGCTTACATTCTGACCTAATTGTCGTACTATCTTATTTTTGTGCATCGCATATTGAACATAGTGCATGACGAAGTAGTACAATCATATGTAAATTATTGTTGTAAAAATGTATGAAGGAAGGTGTAATCATTATGTCCATTATTATTATAAATAAGGAATTAACGTATACATTTGTAATGTTGTACAATGGATAATATTGATGGACCATCCCATCGGAGGTGGATGTATAAAAGATTTTTACCAGGTAGAAAAGGGTATATAGACAAGAATTTTTAGATGGAGTTGAATTGTTTAATCAATTTGTAAGAAGTCAAGTGGAATTCATAAATAAAGGATATTATAGATGTCCTTATGTCAAATGCCAGAATAGAGCTTATAGAGAACCCGATGACGTGAGATTACACTTGTGATGGTAATGGTGATGATGATGATGGTGATGGCAATGATGATGGTGATGGTAATGACTATGAGTATGATCCGTAGTTTATTCATAACTATTTCAACTATTAAAACTTCTAGCATTTGAAAAATTTCATGTTATGTATATTGAGGACAGTTAATGGTTTGGGTTTGTGTGTGCTATGATCATTTGGATTTGTGAACATTTTGTACTTGTGATGTTGAATGACAGTAACTATGTGTGATGGTTGAGTTGAAAGAATGTAACTACGTGTGGTGGTTACTATGGTTTTGATTAATATACCACGTGCACGTGGTGGTTGTAAGGTTTCAGTTTGTAGGTTGTGTGTAAAATGTAATTTTGGGTTGCCTCGAACTGCGCATTTTTAAATCAAAATTTCTCAAAAATTGCGACGAAAACACCGACGGCTCGCGACGGAATCTAGCGGATTTCCGACGGAATGCCGACGGAAATCTGTCGGAATTCCGGCGGTTATCCAACGGCGTTTGCTCTTTTTTCCAAATGGATGGTGGTTGGCTGGGGAGGCCACAACATTTCTGGCCGTCGGACACAAGATTTCCGTCGGAATCTTGTTCCGAAGGCCAGAGATTCCATCGGAATGTGGTATTCCGTCGGAACTTGATCTCGACACGCTATATTCTGACGGCACGTTTCCGTCCGCTATTCCATCGAAAAATCTTTTTCCCGACAGAAAAAGTCACTTTTTGGTCGAAAATTCCGTCGGAAAAGTCACCTTTTCTGGTAAGTTAGCCTAAGGAATAATACCTGAGACACATTACAAGGAAATATAAGTTAGCCTCTTGCCCTCGTTAACCCCCTCTTGTGTTGACTGATATATTGCTAGTTTGCTACTCTTGTACATTTAAATTAAGAAATTATGAAAGAAAAAATTAAGATCCTGTTGAACAATAGCTACTTGGACAATTACTAAAAACTTGCCTTATTACAACGGAATATTCCGACGACGGATTCTGACAGATTCACTGAAATTTCCACGGATTTTTCGGCGGACTTATTTTCCTACGGAATTACGATGGATTTCCGTCAGATTTTCGTCAGAAAATATTAAAAAATTTTAAAAAGTTCTTTTCCACCCGAATGGAACAAAAAAATCCATCTGAGTTTTTCTTATAAATTTCACTCATTGCTTCACTTTTTCGGTGCTTGTTTCACAAAATATAGAGAGAGAGAGAGCAATGCGCCGCTGCTTGCCATCGTCCCCACCGCTACTTGCCGCCACCCCACCGTCGTCAGCTCCTCCTGCTGTCATTTGTCGTCAACTTTTTGAGAAAGTTTTCTCGTATGTAATTTGTACAAATTTGTAATGAATTAAGTATATAAATTGAATTTAATAATTTGCATAATTAGTTTGTATGTAATTACGTAAATTTGATAGTTTATATAGTTAGTTTACTATGTTGATATTACTTTGTTAAGTTGATAGCTTGTTCTCGATGTTGCACTTTAATATCTTGTTAAAGAATTTAATGCTAATATCAATTTAACGTCAATAGTGAGAATTTATCGTTAATATCAATTTAACGTCAATAATGAGAATTTGTTGTATTTTAGATACATTAAAAAATGTTTTTAAAGTTGGGTACTATATTTTTTATATTTTTTTAAACACAATTTAAAAACATCGACAGAATTCCGATGGGATTCTAATGGTTTACAACGGATTCCGACGGATTTTTTTTCAAATTTTAAAAATTTGAAATTCCGACAGCATTGTGATTCCGTCGGCGAAGCATATAACTATTTAAATAGCAGACGATTGTTCTAATTAAGCTATTCGAGACATATATTCAGATAAACAATTAAAGAAAATATGTTTGGCAAATAGTTAATGAATTAGCTGATTAATGTGCAATGACAAAATGACAAGGATAATTTGCCAAACAGAAAAATTCTATGAGTATTCCAAAAAATTATAGAATGCTACTTTGACTGGCAGAAGTCAATTCGATTATCTTTTTGCAAACGTTGCTTAATACGTTACATATTACTTAAAGTGTTAGTCGAAGTGTTAGCTTATCGAGTGCTAATAATTGATTTATTAGGATTTTAAGTTAGTCAAAATATTAAACGCTACTCTAAAAAACATTACTAGACACAGCTTAGTGTTTTGACTATTTAGCCAACGAGATCACAGAGGAATATCTAAATTATATCCTAGGCGGTCTATTATTTGGAGCATTTATTTATATATGAGTCCAAACTTGATAGTCAATAATCTCGTTGTTATTTGGCATTGCTTGGCCAGTCAGGAACTAATTTCTTCACCTTGTGTAGAATTGTTTATATATGCTAATCGAAAAAATAATTCATGCATATGAGTTGTATTTAGAACTTGTTTGATAACCTTGTAAAAAAAGCCTAATGAAATCTTACGCCACTTACATTTCAACAATTAGATTAACCCCGATCAACATATCAAAGTGTCAGGAGCATCCGAGAAGGAGCTCACTTCAACATACGATACCAAGGTCCATAACAATAAGTTCAATTGATCGATGTTTCATTCTAAAATTAATGAAAAATAGGAGTAGTAACCTACTTGACTTACCAGAACTTTCATTCTTGAACTTCCAATGGAAATTAAATTCCGACTTATATGTGACATTGTCAGCATAAAGATTCAAAAATTTCTATATCACAGTCGTTAAACTCCTAGAGAAACGTGCGTCGCGAAACAATGAGCTATGTAATTCAAGGGTGGATCTTTGTACTTACACCATGCAAGTCCCCAGTTGAAATCCCAACTATAATAGAGTATTGTGGTCGCTTATTATCAACCTTTGTACTTATGTGGCTAGGAAAGTAGATACAAGTAAGTTGGGGAAGCTCATAACTTTGGTATCCAGGCCAAACAACGAGTTATGTAATTCAGAAAAAAAAAAAAAAACCCGATTAAACTCCTTGGGCTCGGAAAACCTTGGTTTTGAAACCCCTACCCTTAGTTATGTAAGGGAGTATTCTTTTCTTGTTTGATACACTTTTGCCTACATGACTCGGTTTGGCAATCAATTTCTTTTCTTTTTTGAAATTTTTTTTATCGCTTTTCTTTCTGGGACGGCAAATAAAAACAGGTTTATCACATGTTTTATTGTAGACGGTAAATTGCCTTAATTTAAACCGACTTGGGGTTTTATTAGGGGGGAAAGGCTGATCCCTAGAACTATTAACATAAGTACGGCAAAGTAGTATTCTAGCAGAAATATATAAAATATCTCCTAATAAAAGTAAATCTAAATTGGAATCGGTTGTTTCAAACTCAGCTTTCTAATGTTGATTTCCTAATTGTATATACTAGTTGTAATACCGTATTTCGCATGATTAGTATAGTTTTAAATATATAAAATAAAGAGATCAATAAAATTGTATTATATAATTTTTTGGATAAGAAAAAAGAATAATTCATGAATGAAAAACCATACAGCTTATACAATGAATATCTCCTAACAAAAGTAAATCTAAAACATCAAATTTAATCATTCTCTCCAAAAAGCTAATGTTAAATATACTGTCGACCGGCTCTGAACTTGTGGCAGTATTTTTGCCAGCAATTGCATTCTTTAACGTCAATACATCTTTCCGAATATCGGCGAGTTATAGTATAACTTCATAAAGCAGATATCCAGTTGACGTGGCAGATTGCACTTGAAAGGAATATCTTCATAGTAGAACCATATGAAATTCCATTGTTGACTCATTCCTTAATCGAAAATGTAGATGCAATACATTAACTTCCAAATTTAACTCCACAATGAAACTGACCCTCTAAATTTATAAATTGCACAAAGGCAATGACTCTAACTCATATTAATGGTGAGAACAATCCAACTCACACTACAGGTGTAGACAACCGAATTTACACTAATGGTGAGAAAAATAAATAATGCTACTTTCACAAATAGGAGAGAAATTTTATTGAAAATAGACCAAAATATTAGTAAATATTTTACAACTAAATAAAACTTCAAGAAGCATGAGGATTGCAGCTCACCACTAGCAATTATGGCTGGCAGCTGCCCCTTATTAGAGTAGATGGGGGTTAGAATTTTTCATAGGGAGGTTAAGATTTTTTGGGAGAGAAGGACTTCATGGGAACATTTTTAAATTGTATTATATAATTATATGAGTGTTTGTACTGATGTAAATCATGTTTAAAAGAGAAAAAATGGAGACATGTAAGCATTTGTAGCTTATTGAATAGATGCAACAAAGTGGTTCTTAAAAAAATAAGGGCAATAATCAATATTAAAACATTAATGCTATTTCACACCTTTAATCAATTCACACAACTGTACAATTACACATCAGTAATTAATTGAAAAAGTAAAACACTAATTAAATAATAAATTGAATTTTATGTTAGTCAAAAATAAAAACATAAAATAAAACAAAAATTAAAAACATAGTTAATCAAGCCTACAATGACAAAATGTCACCCAAGCAAAGTATGTACTCAAGTAGTTTTAATTTGAACACAAAACCAAGGTAACAAAAATCGTATTTTTAGGTAATGGCTTGCTATATATTGGAAGATCGAGTAGGGAAGAGGAGCAACAATAGAGTCCTCTATCAAAATTGATCCAAAGTTGGTCATGGCAAACGTACTCCAAACATGCATGATTTTAAGTTGAGTACGTATTCAAGCATGCATCCAATAATTGCCAAAATATGAATTGAATATGTATTTTTCGCCTTAGATTTATAGGTTTTGTATGTTTTCATTGTTGTTTTTTCAGCAAATGTATCAAATTTATGGTATTATCTTGAAAAATGAAATATACAAAGGTACATACACATTTAAATATGCTTAGTAAGAACCAAGTCACCTAATGATTTAATGCAAAGAATTTATACCATAACTAAAGCATTTTTTTTAACCATTCTATATATGCAAGGGTCCTGTATTATATGAAGCAATGAAACTAATTTTTATATCTTAATTTATGTTGACAAATGTATATAATTTGATTACAATGTAATTTTTAAGAAGAAATATTATTTAATTGCATAATATATTGCGTATTGTATTTCCAAGTAATTAATTAGAAACCGAAAAAGCATATAAAACAAACAAATAATACTTTTTTATTTATTAATGTATGTTGGGAAATTCGTAGAAGGGACATTTCATTTAATATTCTCGTGTTTTTTAAAAATCTATTGGTACACAAAGGAAAATAAATATAAGTGTTAGTTCAAATATTTACCAATTTAATTTTATAAAATATATCTTATTTCAGTATTGTGTACCAAATGAATTTCTCAAAAGTAAAAAGGTACCAAATGAAATATCCCTGAATAGAATTTAACTACAATTTTTTAAAAAGAAAAATTTTATTCAATCATACAATACATACATGTATTTCCAAACATTTAATTAGAAAGCTAAAGAAATTTTTAAAAGGCAACCAATAATAACATGTCATGTGTCCACAAAACAACTAATGTATTCACTTTTTTATATAATATTATATTAGATGTAAGAACCAATCTCATGAAAGTTCAACTAAACTAATAATGGTGTTGTTCATAATTCTAGATACATAAATAGAGTGCTTTATTTAGATTTTGTGGTTGGTTAAACACAATTGGCAAAATTGAGACATTCTACCTAGCAAGTATTAGAGCTTTTCGAGAGTTCTCATTAGATTCAAATTTTAATAGTCCCCACCATGAGTTATTTCACCAGGAAAGAATGACCTTGTATGACATGTTACGATTCAAATTGAAAAGGCATTCAAGTAAAAAGCAGTAGTATAGTATATCATAATTAAAATCATTAGGCCATTAGCCCTCAACTTAAAATTTTATAGTTATGGTTTCTTAACACAAAAGCTTTAATAATTCAATTTAAAATTGAAGTTACTATGGCCACATCAACTTTCATCTTATCACTGTTATAATCATTACCAATCTACCATCAATTGTTCCTCCTCTCTCCCATGTCTATCATCTGTCATCCGTAACAATTTTCAATCTAGCTAGTGTGACGTGCATCTCAAAGTTGAATTCATCTTACCTGTTTTAGTTTCCTCAATATTTGACTTGGACTCAATTATTTCACACTAATGTTAAAACAAATTAAAAAATAGAAATATTAACTGTATATTAAATTTAGATAAATCAAATTTTCAACCTAATTAATTTTCAGACTCGACAAGCTTATGACCGTTAAGTAAACCTAGACCATGTACTTATACTACTATATGTCATGTGTGGAGCTACCATAACCCAAGTGATAATCAATCATAAAGATGCCCTTCTAAACAATGACATAACGGCCATACACATCCATTGGCAATATAATTAGGGAGTGTGTCCTCCCTACACATGTGTGGACTGATTAAGTCCAAAAGCAAGCTATGACCTTTCAAACACAAACCCCCAATTTCTTAAAAGAAGTTTGGAATTTGATTTGCTCTCATTTTTGAGGCGCAAATGGAGAAATCAAAGCATCCATATATACAAACAAGAGGCCCCAATTGTTCATGTTGTACAACATTCATCTTCAATTCCTCCTACTTTGGTCCCACCATTTACCCTCCTCCTCTCCCTACCACCTCCCCCCTTCCCTTCTCTTTCACATTTCTCCTCCCTTCATTCTCCTCCACATTTCTTCCCCTTTTCTAAGTCTCTCTTCTAAAGTACCTCAAAATTGAATCCAATGGAGAACGGGACTACTACTACAACAACGAGCGCTTCTACAGATGATCAGACCCATGACTTCATGAACGTAGACTCCTTCTCCCAACTCCCCTTCATCCGACCCTCTCCCTCCACCACCACCATGACGACAACCACCAAGGACAAGTCCTCCTCCGGCATCCGCCTCTTCGGAATCGACTTCTCCTCCACCATCGCCGCCACTGAGACCTCTGACTCCGGCGAGAGCACCACCAACACTCACCCTCAGGCTGACCACGAAACCACCACCAAGGACACCACCGCCGCCACCGGAGAGAGCGGCGACAATGGGAGGAAATTCGAGTGCCATTACTGTTGCCGGAACTTCCCCACCTCCCAAGCCCTTGGCGGCCACCAAAACGCCCACAAGAGAGAAAGGCAACATGCCAAGCGTGCCCACCTCCACTCCGCCATGATCGCCGCCGAACCCCACCACCTGTACGGCCACCACTACAACCACCGCCCTCCTAACCCTTACTACCCTACCTCAGCCTCCTACACCAGCAGATACTCTTACAACAATTACTCTCCCGCGACAACTAGTAATACTCATTTCTCTCTCCACCAACCCCACCAGCAGCAGCCACTCACCATCAACGGCAGTCCGCTCGCCGTGTGGCGGGTCCCGCCAGCCACAGGGCTTCATCGTGACCGGTCATTGCCATTGTTCTCGGGGTCTGCGGGAATTGACAATTCTGCCCCTAAGAGTGGTAGTAATGGTAGCGTTAGTGGCATGGGCATGAGCATGAGTATGAGCAGCAGTACTAATACGGAACAGTTCAACCGCAGCACCAACGGTCATGACCATGTGAGTTTGGATCTTCATTTGTAACATTAATTTTATTTTAAAGATTTAGTAATTAATAATGATATTGGATTTTAAATCTATGATTAAGGTAATTAAGCTAGTTTAATTTTCAGCTGAAATTCAGACCGAAAGAGGGTTTCACTATTCTTGATGGACTGTCTTGTTTTCAAGTGCTAATTAAATTGATGATTAGGGCAACCAATTAGTCAACTGTTGATTTCTTTTTTTATTTGGAATTTTTTTTCCTTCTGTTGTGTAAAGAACATCATAAAAATTCAAATTTAATTTCTAGTTTATTAAGAGTAATTAATCTTCAATTTTCAATTACTTGTTTTTACCAGTTTCGCCGAATTATCCAAAAAAAGAGAGTAATTTTTGAATTTATACTGATTTGATTGTTGAGATATTTCAGTTGTTATTGCTCCATATATATATATATTGATTATCTAATCTTTTGCATAAATGAGTTTAGGAGAATGTGCATTTGAATATAGTAACTTTATTGAATATATCAAATATTAATTCAATTTATTGATTATTGCTCAGACGGGGAGCTATCAAGAAAGCCATTAGGTTTAAGGCCATTCATTCATTGCCCCCTAAATTTCATATTTCCAAAGTGAATTCTAATAATTAAACTTAATTTGTATTTTCATCTCTTAGCTTTATTTTATATTTTATATTTTTTTTTTGTAAACGTCTCCAAAGAGTTAAGGCACATAAGAAAACAAAAGCAACGTTGAAAAAAGAAAGACAAGGTTGAGAAATGGTGACAAAATTTAAGAATAACATATCTTTGAAATGGGAGCCCTAGGCTCCAACGGATAAATACACATGTGATGATGATAGTAAGTGAACTCGTGTGCAGTTTAATAAATTATATTTTTTTGGGGAAGCAGATAAATAATTTTACAATTTAATTTCGAAAAAGTTCGGGAATGAACTTTATGTTCTAATATAGCAGACTAACCTCTTTTCCCTTACTCTTTGGTACTGTTGTTTGTCAATTATCTCATTTGAGTTTTAACTTCTAATTTGATAATTTCTAAATCTGCCAAGTTAATATTATTACAAATGTGATTTTATTTTATCTATATTCATACAAATGCACTAACAAACATTTGTAAAATCATCAAGGGAAAATGGGAAGAGAAAGGGGAGGAAAAGAGCATATTTCTTTTTTTTCTTAAATTTTATTTTGGGAAAATAAAAGCCCTAGGATCCAAAGCATAACTACAAGTGACCATGCATACTAATGTACATGCGTGGGGTTGTCTGGCAGTGCCAGATTATTGTTGTCATTGTGTTTACTCAGACTATTCAGAGATGTGGTGCTCCAATTGAAGACAGCCCTCCATTTCATCAACATGGTAGAGTGAAATTAAAGGGCCATATTCTCATTCTTATAATTACACTTTTATTTTTATTTTGTGATAAATAATTGAATCCTTTCGTGAATTATCAATACTAATATTACTTCAAATACAATGTATTAATGTTTTTGAAGCATATAATATATATATATATATATAATGTATTAAAACTTATATCTTTATAAATTATATCATGTATATAGGTATGCATAATAATTTTTAATTTTTTATAAGTAAAACAACATATATTATTGGAATAACACAAATTCTTTGGTGAAGTTGTCTCAAATAAGAGTTATTGTGAGACAGACTCCTATAAAATTAATTTTCTTGGGGTTTTACAGTGATTAATAATATATTTTGGAGTGACTTTTTAATTCAAAGGTATTTATCTAGCAGTGAATTTTATTACATTCAGCTCTAAATACACTATTAGTCACCCCACTTATTATTAAAAGTTACTATAAAAATATCTGTCTTATGATATATTTTATATAAGATGATCTCACATAAGACTTATTGCATAAATATAAGAGGAAAATTATAATATGACCTATAAATACAGCTAATAATACAAAAGGAAATTTATGAAAGTTGTGCTATAATTCAATTCCTGCTTGGCTGCTTGCATTGTATAGGCTGACTGAGCTTCCCACTCAAACCTAGCAAAATGTGCATATGCCCCTGCTAGCTTAACACCCCTTTCTCCTGCATTTACTGCCTTTAGGCCTTGTTTGGTGAGAGAAACTCGAATGGAATGGAATCAGGACTTGAATCCTGGGGTGTTGGGTATGGAACTTAAATCCTGAACCCAGTTATTTGGTGAAGACTGGAATGGAATCAGGTCCCAATCCTTGCTATTTCATGAGTAGTTTTGGAATGGAATCAACTCTGTTTTTATTTTAAAACTAATATTTTAGCAAAATTTGAGGTATTTCACACCAAAAATCATCCAACACAAACTCAAAAACATGAACTGCCACCTTGAGAAACAACAATGGTGCATCACAAAACTTAAAACAAAATTCAGAAGCTAATTTGAGATCTATAATCATAAATTGAAGCCCATGAACACTAATTCCACATCTGAAACGATAATCAATGGGTAGTTCGTGAATTGAAACCAAAAATAAATAAAAAAAATTCGCAAAGGTGAGGGGTGGTGAGGGCTGACCCTGGTGTACCGGGTGGCGAGGAGCAGCGTCTTTGGTGACCGACGGCAGATTGTCAAGATCGACGATGAAGGGCGGAGGGCGACAGCCGCAGTGGTGGTGGAGCAGCGTCTGTACTATGTCGAATGACCAGCTGTCAGTGGTGGACGACGACGACAGATGGAGGGACGATGACGGCAGCCCGCCGGCCGACTGTCAGTGGTGGCGGAGGTCGCCGGTCATTGGTGGCGCAGCAACAGGAGAAACGAAGTTCTAGGGTTTGTGTGGAGAAGAGGAGGAACCAAGGTGGATGAAAATGGTGAAGTCGTGAAGCACGAACGCAGCAAGCAGAATGCAAACAATTTTCCTTTTAAAAAAAATAAAATAAAACTGATCCCTTAGGGTTGGGAACTTGATACCTCTCATAAATGGGAGGGTTCAATTTCTTGAGAGTTGGAGGGGAACTTGAAACCTGGGGGTATCAAGTTCCTTTCCTTTAAAACACTCACCAAACAATAAGGAAAGGAACTTGAACCCTCAAGTTTCAAGTTCCATTCCAGTTTGGCTCGCCAAACAGGGCCTTAATTTGTTGCCATCAGCAACAGCCCTTGCATTCACCGCATAGAGATGGAGCGGAATTTGCCAATAAACTTAGCTAACGTCATACATTAACATTAGAGATGACTAATATAATCATGAATAGAGAAGAAAGAAAAATTGGGCCATATGTGCTTATTTCATCTGCTATTCTTGAAGTTCAAGAGTATATACGTGAATTTGGTGCGATAAAATTCATCTGGGATTGTGATAATCATCACATACCTAGAGTTAAGACTATTTATGTCTGAATATTCCCAAATCTCGCGAAACAGGACCATATTAAGACTACTTGTTGCTGTCATCATGAAAATCTTTAATTATGAGCTTTTATAAAAGATATGTCATAAATTTTTCCTGTTTTCTGGTGATGGGCAATTGAGTGTTGATTAATAAGCATTGTATGGATTTGCATTGTGAATAGAATATAGACCTGACAAATTGATCATTCGGTTTAGATATGGGTCGGGTTAAGTCTGAGTTAGGTTATTTTTTGGGTTAAACGACATTTCGGATCAATTCAGTTTAGATCCGGTGAACTTCAACTCGGGTCAGTTGATTTTTGGTTCAATAAGCTTGTCGTGCAAAATAGGATTTGAGTATGGTTCAATTCAGATCAATTCAGGTTTTGAATTCACTTTTGGGTGAATCTATTTCGAATGTCGAGTCGGATATAGATCCAAATCATTCGGTTCGGTCAGTTTTGCCATGTTTAATTGAATAGCATTTGATTGAACATGGGAGGAAAGAGATCACGCGGGGTGGGGCTAAGAAGAAAATATATAGGATTTGCACCATGGTGGTGGGAGGGGAGATTGCAAATGGTGAGATCGAATATAACTACAAGATAGGCAAGGACTATATTATAATTAGTTTACCTATTTAGAAAATATTGATAATAAAAGGACGAGGCAAGGACTATATACCTTCATTTAATGACAAACTTTTTTAAATGTTCGCTAATTTAAAATATCTAAGTATTAACAATTCCAATGCTTTTAACTAGCGAGTAGGGAATTGATTGATTACACAAACAAATATAAAATACAACCTTTTATTGTAACCCCATCATCGAGATCTTAAAAAGGATACGTACACATCTAGTAACTGTATTTTTTTTTGTCTTGGATCCTTTATTTCACTGGAGTCAGGCTACTGTTGTCCCAATAAAAAGTAGAGCTCTCCCATCATAGGTTTTCTTCATTCACAAAATTCGAACTCGAGACCTTGCTTAAGGGTAACAAGTGCCAAGCCACTTGAACCAAATTCATTACAAAAAAAATTAGTTGTTAGGAAATAGAGCAAAGTAATAGCAGAAGCAATAGGATGAAAAAGATATTCAGAAATTACAGGAACGATAACAAGAACAAAACAACGACACACAAAATTTACGTGGAAACCCAATGCGGGAAAAAACCATAGACGGCGATGAGCACAATCAATCCACTATATGAGCAGGAAGAGTACAAAACGATCACAATCACAATAAGTGATTCGATCTAATAGTAGAATTACAACATCTCTTGTAATCTCTCTCAAAATCTCTCTACCTCTCAATGTGTTTTGGGATTCAGGAGTTATTTTAGATCCTAGGCATGACCCCATTATATAAGGTCTAGAAGTCCAGGGTTTTACCCTTAGAAGAGAACCCTAGCCGCCAGAAGAAAACTGCACGGCGAGGCAACCCTAACCGCCAAAAACCCACGCCCAAAACAGGACGCGGTCATCCCGTGTCAGTTTTCTACCTCCTTTCGACGCCCCGCTTCTTCGGCCTGACACGCCCGTGTCGTTTAGCACGGTCCCACCGTGCCGATTCCTGGATTTTGGGCCACGAAACCCAACATTATTTTATACATAACGATGGCTATTCTGATGGAAAGTAAATATTGGTAAATTGTTTTGTCAAATTCCTACTGTTTATGAGGATTATTGGCGGGTTCTGATGGGATTACAATGTGTAGCAAAATCCGTAGCCATTTACTACCGGCAAAAGACATACGAAGTGATTCTCCTATGGGTGTAATTCTGTTGGAAAGCCAACGCATCGGAACCCGGCTGCTAGATTCCAATGAAATATATCAACTAGTATTTGGTTCTTTCTGGATAACCCCTCGATATAAAACAACTTCTTTGTAGCAAGTATATGATGATTTTACACAATTAATAGATGCTTCAACTCTTACATTATCCGATCCCACTTAGTTTCTTTCACCTAATGCATGATATATCGATAACTTTTATGTTTTCAGCACAATTTTTCGATTTTTGAGTATGAAAGGGTGCCAACTCTCGATACCTTTTAACAACTACCATACAACATTTAAAAGATTCTATTTCACCATAACATTTTGAAAAGAGGGCAGACCACTCTCCAGTCTCCACAACAAATAATTCTTTGTCCAGAAAGATTGATACTCTTTAGTTGATATTTCAAAGCCAAATCAGTATAATTCATAAAATTTATGTGGTGATGAGCAATTATACAACAGAGATAAGATGCATGAAAAATATATAAGATCATGAAGATCTAGCAGATAGATTCACTTCAGGAGATGGGAATGGCCCAATGGGGGGACCTTGACCCGTGAAAGTTGACATAAACCCAACCACATGGTTGGAGAGAGAGAGAGAGAGAGAGAGATGACTTGTATTAAGTGCCCAGTTGCAAACATGTAGACATGCATTCATTAATTATTGTACTAGAAACAAAGAGAGAGATGTGTGTCATTCTTCTCCCTAAAGAGACTTTAAAAGATCAATTCTGGAGGGTAGCTACAAGACAACTCTTTTCTACACCTTAAGCTTATGCATGTACTAGACAGGATACATCAATTAGGACTATATATCTTGTTATCCTAGGTGTGGATTATGTAATTGACATGTTTGGATTGGATATATTCCATTTAATTAAATTATGATTTGGAAAACAAAAATTATGCCTTTATATCAACCACTAGAATGAATATGTTCATCCATGAGAATTAACAATTGTGAAAATAAAATATGAGAGGAAATAAACACTCATGATTTGACGGAAGTGTTATCATAAAGAGTGCCGGTAGTTTAGTGGCACCTTTATTGTTGTATTGATATCTTAAGATTAGGTTTGGGCATTAAGTTACGTTAAAAAAAACAAAAAGAATAGCTAATTGCTGTAAGTTTCAATAGTAAAATGCTTCATATCAAGATTAGATTATGTTTTAGTAATCTAAGCAGATAAATATACTACAATACTCGGAAAATCATGATTGATTTTTAAATGAGCTCAGCGTGAATTTGTTTGGAGCTTGGGGATATCATACATGTATAGAAGTTATGATTTTTACTATTGAACATTTCATTTGACGCCAAAAATGTACAATATTTCAGAGAAATGATAAAAGTTGAAGACTTAATCAAAAGACATGGAGGTATATATATCACACACTTGTAAACTAGGTAGGGTACAGAATACAAATGCATGTGTCATGACTTATGATTTGATGCAGCTATAGATCTTTTTCTGAGCACAGATCGAGACTTCACATTGTGAACTACATTGATATCATTCAATGAACTCCTTACAAACTGCATGGCAACGCAGGAATATTTATTATCATCTACGCCAAACTTGTGTACTTGCATGGAAGCTAGCTACTTGCCACAACAACATCACAGTTTATCAACAATGCACGCCTCCTACCAGCTTTCTCCCTCCCTTCTCTTCCAAACACGTACATATGTAGAGTTATTGTGCTAATTAATCACACCCAAAATCAATTTGGACCAAACATAACCTGATCAGAAACCAAATCCGAAGCAAAGCTTGTTGACCCAAATGCATGTGATTGATTCAAAGTTAACTCGACCTAAAACTGAACCAAATGATCCATTTATTAGGCCTAAATTCCTAGGTGGATCCACACCTGCTTACACAGGTAAATGCAGAGCACTTGTACTTGACCACCTACAAGTCTACAATGACATGTATGCATATGTAGTATTCACTTTTCAGATGCTGAGGGAATCAATTAAAGGGGCTAGGACTAGGAGAAATGAGCCCTTTGCGTGTATGGATTTCCCTTCAATCTTTTCATAAGACCTTCTACGTACATATAAATATATATAACACGACTACACGAGTAGATGAGCAAGACAGAGTGCTTATTAGGTTTTGTTCTTTGTCCAAAAGGGTAATTGTAAGTATGATAAAACTAGATAGTCTAAGGCTATATATCACACCAATTAATTGAGAAAAGAAAAAGACCAGTCAATAATTGAGTGTGTAGCACACATTCATAAAGATTCCCTCTTTTTGGAGACTTGGGTGTTCTGTTATATACAATAACTGTATTATGTAAAATGTAAAATTTTCCCATTTTTAGAACCTAGTGACTAATAGCAACTTCAGACCCTCTTTCAGCAATCTATGACAATACAGCATTGAACCTCCCCCCCCCCCCCCAACACACAACAAAAAAGAAAAGGAGAGAGAAGGCAAATTCAAAATCATGGGCAAAAATTTTATTTAAAGAACATAAATGTGAACTACTAGTTGCCCCCTTTTCATGAAGGACATATTCTTTTCAGTAGTAGAATAGAATTAAAAGCAGGAACACACTGGAAGAAAAGTAAACAAAAATCGGAAAGAACTAAAAAGGCGAGGTGGGGGGGGGGGGAAGAGCTTGAAAAGATCATTAAGAAAGTCCTTCGAAAATTGAAATAAGTTGAAAGTAGGGAGAAAGAAGTTAGAAGAAGTTAAAGAAAAAAATGAAACGAGTTGAAAGGAATCAGGTGATTAGTTAGAAAGGTTAATCGAACAAGCACCAACACAGGTTTTGAGCTAGCTCTATTTGTCTCTGAACATTTGATCTTTTGTTAATCGATCAAAGTTGAGTAATTATCAACTATAAGAAATAAACCCCTTCCAACACGAATTTCCCCCCTCTCTCTTTTCAGCTACAATATAGTACGAACATTATTGAACTCATCTCAAAAACGGTGGATTTGAATATCCAATGTCTCAACTCTCGAATTCCTCAATTGTACAAAAAACAAACTATATCATGAGTGCATAGAGTGAAACTTAATCACCTGTTACAAATTGTTAAGATGATCAATAACTAGCCTGGCCTAGAAAAGAACTGAATCAATAATGCCTACCACACCTACTCAACTATAAGGCACCATTTGCTAAGACATTAATTATCCAATTGAAAAATTATATATAATATATATTTTTTTAAAACCAAAAAAATATAAAAAAACAACATACATAGTATAAAAAAACAAAGGTTTTTTTAAAAAAAAAAGGGGGGGGGGGGATGGGAGTTTTCCATGACATAAAAGGTCAGATAAAATATGGCAGTAAAAAAACCAAAACCAGAGAAGAGGGACTTCCTTGTGAGTTTGTCTGCAGTCAATAAGTACCGTTACACTAACAGAAGTAAGAGGGAGAGGGGTTAAAAACTTTTAAAACATCAAACACTGCCCTATATGTACATTACAAAGGTACTGTCTGACTTACCACCAGGAAAGAGAATTAATATAAACAACAATGACAGAGAGCTGCCCTTGCATTTGCATATATCATCCAACCCAACCATACAATGGGACCCATCCCTATGTTGTTACTTAAATGCTCCTCAGAAACATCATCTGATCATGCAACCAAATGCATTATATACACTGATTGTTTATAAATTTAACACTCAACCATTTATTTGATAATCACAAATTCACAATTACTCAATTGGGGTTATGAAGTGTTGAAGTGAGTCCTTCTTTATAAGCAAAACACATAAATTGAAACCGCGAAAAATCAATATGAAACCCATTTGCCTATAGGTAGTCAACTAATCCTCAACACACGTAGTACGTCTAAAAGAAGATGTGCCCTTAACCAAGTAATCTATGAACCAACCAATCCAACCTGACTCATTCAATTTAGCAGATATATGATGTTATAAAGTTATACTGTCCCACCCCTATTATATCCCAAAACTTAGGTAGAATCAATCCATTCATTTAGCGACCATTAATTATACTAAGTAGATATTAATTCCAACATAGTATGATAAATCCAAATAGCATTGCATTTAAAGGAAAGGGGAGGAGGCAAAAGAGTGCACATTATCACTTATTAGGACCCCTTCCTAAGCTAAAATTACACAAATTAAGATAGAGCAGAATTCTAGAAACATCGGTCCACAACTCTATAAAGTTGCAAACGAGGTTGACAGTTTACACAGTGTGCTATTCGTGACAACATTTACATGCCCACAGAGGTTGCAACGTAGCATCACCATCACCATCATCAACCCCAAACCCTTTCCTTCAATTCAAATTCATTTCTCTTTTTCCCTTTTTATTTGCTTTAAAAAAAAATTAAAACAAAATTGTTTGTGCTGTGTGACTCTTGCATTCAATGCCACCAAATTTGAAGACCATATGTATTGTACGTTGGCCCACTTTGGCTGACTCTTCAATTCTTTGGGTAATTTCTGCTAACAAAGTTAATTTGAGGATCTTACACTATCACATGTTTGTGGACCCTCAATTGTATTATTAAATTTCTTTTTTAAAAGTTTATTTAAGAAAAAGAAAATTGTCTCAACTCAATCATCTCAAAACTTGAACATTTCAATTTCTATCAAAAACACATTTCAAATAGTTAATTAGCCATCTCGATCTCACCGTGTCTTCGATATAGTCTAAAGGCAGATCGAAAAAATGCGATGCCCTATTGAAAAGCCTAAGACCGAAATTTTTGTCTCGTCATGTCGAATATTGTTTTCCTCAATAGTTTTAAATAAACAGTATGCAATGTTATGTACATCGGTATTATTCAGTTTTCCTTATCTTCCAGTACTAATCAATACATTCAATACCATTAACGAGGTGTTTGGCTCAACTTTGTTGGAGTGTAATGCAGTCTGGAATGAACCCACAAAATATAGGAATGACTTATGATTTCTGATCTCACCTGTTTGGTTCAGTTTATGAATTAATTCACTGTAAGTAAAACATGATATTTAAAGATATGTGTTTATGTAAACTCAAGAGAGGTGGGAGAGATTAGTTTAGTAAAACTCATACCTTATAATATCATTTACAATCAAAACTGTCTTCCACATTTCCAAAAGACAAGGCCTTAGTGCTTCTAAGTAGGACACCTACTTTCCCTGGATCACAATAAATAGGCAGTCATAACTGCCTAGTTACGATTTACCAGTTGTCCTCATCATTTATTCAACTATTTTCAGATATATGAAGAATAATATACACCATACATACTAAATAGAAAACTGTCGGTTCTATTTTTCCCCACCTAACAACCTATATAGGCAGAGCCGTTGGCCTTTTTTTTTTTTTTTTTGTGGGAGGGGGATGATAATATATGTCTTTCACTAAGATAATTCTCAGATATTCTGTCTCGATATAAATTACTAAGTTATATGATTTAAAATCGCCAAATTCTCAATAGTTAGAACTTACACTTAAGGGTCTGTTCTTTTCATTGGAAAATATGGATTGGTAAATGGGTAAAGTTGGTTGAAATTGATTGAAGTGAGTTGAAATAGGTTTTTTTTTTTGTTGAAGTAGTTTGAAATAGATTGATATGGGTTGAAGTAGGTTGATATGGGTTGAAGTTAACTGAGGTTGGTAAATTTGGATTTACCAACAAAAAGAACTAGGCCTAACTGTATCAATTTTGAAGTTTTATATCCATCAGTTACGTTGGCAGGTATAAACTGAGATCCTAATTATATCAATTATGGATTAAAAGTTGATTTTACACCGTTTATAAGTGATCATAGCATTCTACTACTCAGTCATTTTTATTTTTATTTTTGAATATGATACATGATCATATAAGTTTTAGGTCGAAATTAAATATGCGACATTTTGAGTCCACACAATATTCCTCGAGGAATGATATCAACACAGATAACATTGTGGAATATTTTAGTTGGAAGTAGAGAGCAGATAGAAGTTAAGTTGACGTCCAAACGGTTGAAAACCGCAGAGTGTAGTGATATGTGCCCAGAAAAGGAGTCTCCCCCTAACAATCAAAGCATTATTCAATCAAACAGACCAACCAGCCAGCCATAATAATTGACAACAATTTTAAATGGACCGTCCACAACACAACAAACTCGGAAAATTTGTCAAGTTTAGTTGGAAGTTGGAACTCATTGCTAAATGTCTTCTAGGGGAGGAGATTGGAAGTGCTGAGTGTAGACCTTAAATTTCAAAGGCTCATAAGATAGTTGTTATCACAAAAAAAGGAAAAAGGAAAAATAGTACCTATACCTTGAGATGTTCACCTCAATGTCATATCAAGCTGCCTTTGATCATAAGGGCACATGCAGTTTGAGTTCAGGCTACCACACTTATTGCCCTGTGGAAGAATGCTTAGACCTAAGTATGACTCGGACGTTAATTGGCTCTCCCTAATTCAAGTTTGGATTCACTCGGCTTCGAAGGCGGGTCTGGGTCAAGTGTTCGACTGCTTTAGGCATCAAACTCAATCACCATCGAAACTTTTGCGAGCCCTTGAATGAGTATAATTCATCACCCTAAGAAGTGAGTACTAGATTGGATGTAACAGATCGATACTCAACCTCAGACTAAAACAAACGAGTTTGTATGAGAATGGGTACGTTGGTTTTGGCCTTCCATCAAAGAAAATGGAGAGAGACCCTGCCGGAGATACGCAAAGGTCCATGACATGCATGAGTCAGGCATAACATCATCTTCCCTCTCTCAATCGATCGCATGACGGGACGTTCCAGTTCGCCCTTGAGAGGAGGTTTCAACTTTCAACGTGCGGCCATCACTCAGAAAGGTTAGATCTCAAGCATATCTTATATCGTCCTCCCGAGTGTACAGGAAAACTGCACAGTCCTGACGTCTACTCACTATAACGTATCATAATGCTCACTAAGGACCTTCCAGGAGGCTTGATTGTTAAAACATATCACAATGCTCACTAAGCCTTGCCCTAGTGAGTACTGTTGTAGGTTTTAGTGAGCAAACTTCTGGATAACCATCCACCATTAGCGAGAAATATAGTATCTCAAAAATAGGCTATTCCTCGAGGACTGCTGGGAAGGAATGCTGGGAATGCTGGTTTTGAGAGGGAGAGTAGGAAGGACAGGAGAATGTTAGGAATGCTGGGAACTCCGATTCATCAGCGACAACATAAGCCTTGAATTTATCTTTCATCTTCTTTGTCCAAAACACAACATAGAACATTTTTAAAAAATGAACCACCAAAACAGACCAGGAATAAGCCAGCACCACAAAGCCCTGCAGCCAAGGGGTGAATTGTAGACAGCCTAACCTAACTTTGTCAGTGGCTGATTCCATGACTCAAACCTGTGACCTTTTGGTTACACGGAGACAATCTTATCGTTACTCCAAGACTCCCCTTTTGGACCAAAGCTGCAACATGCCTAGTACAATCCCACAACCCCACAACTGTCTCTCATCTATCATCTCAAAAAATCCCATCATCTTACTACAAAGACATCACTTCTCAGGAAGGGGACTCAGAACAAATGGACTCATAACAATGCGAACGATCCGCTCTAGGAGGGGCTTCATAGAGACGAAAAACCAGAATATGTCTGCCAGGGCGAAGCTACAAGGTGGAATGAGGCTTTGCTAGTAAGGAGGATATTCAGATAACTCTATTTCCCAACATTATTCTCCTCAAAACAAAAATGTTCCAAGAGTCAGTAACCCCTCTACTGTTTTTCAAAATTAACTTTTGCCCAGAATACAGACAAAAAGAACATTTCAGTCAAAAATCAAAACAGGCATACGACTATGACCAAGTCTACAGAATGTGGATAACAGTCAACACGAACAATTCTGATGTCGGATACCTTTACATATATGCTCTATAAGATCAGTGATGAAATGTATATGTGGCTCCAAATGTATACTAACTCGACTCAGCTCACGAGTCACGACGAGAGAGATGTGCTTAAAGACAAAAGTCAAAGAAAGAAAAGCAATGAACATGAAATCCAATCAACTTTACAGATGCATGTCTCCAGCTCACAAAATTTGCGTGTGCAAGGCAGCAATGTTATGTCACCTACATCATCAGAGTTTCTCCTGCCGCGAAGTTGACATATGTGCCTCTTCAATCTGTCTTGTGAGGAGAGAAACTCCATAATGTGAGGCGCTTGAAGCAGCATAATATGATGTCACAGTAAGCTGGGTGAATCTGGGAAGAGCATAGCCTGTGCAGTCCAAAGAGAATAACATCAACAAGATGACTCGATACACATTTGCAATGCGCTCAATAATCAACGCACTCATCAAGAACTAATTTTTCATTGTCCTTTTTCTGGGTTGGGGGGGAGGGGGGGAGGCTTGGGGACAAATGACAATAGTCATACCAGATTCAAAACATGTTCACTCTTCAAATTGTCTATAAGCTTGTAAAATGCATATTCATAATGCCATACGTGCATTTTTCAAAGTACGCCTTCAAAAATATCAGGTAAATGTGTTCCCATAGAGAAAATGGCTATAGATATTGACTCTCTCGTAGATATATCAATCACAAGAGGATTAACAATATATGGACGCATTCTAGCCCTGTCTCATAGGGTTTAAAACAAAAATTATGCCTTTATTAATGAATGTCACGACAGGATAGCCCAACAGAAAAACTGTAAACATTTAAGAATTTCACCACCTTAGCATTTTGCCTACAAAGACAAGAATATCAACATTTAAAAAATAATTCATATTACAAACACTCAGGTTTGTTGCTACTTTTCAGGAACTGTTAGGAGATCTTAGAAAATTCTTTCCCAAAGCACTTGTTTGGGCAGCCACTTTGCTCCATATTGCACATTTGCTTAGCCTTCAAGGGCCCTACTACTAAATTTGGATTTCACTCGCATGAAATACTTGGCTAGCAAAGAATTCCTTCCTGGCCTTCATAAACAAACCAGTGAATCCAGTAGGCAGTGGCAACCTCAAAGGGTTCTCATACAAGGCCCTCAAATCATTTCGGCCACAAATATGATTTTGTGAAACCTAGACGTTAAATCTGACATAAGAAATCCTTGATTTGAATGAGATATCAGGATCCCTTAAGCGCATTCTAAATCAAATGTTCAGCTGACTTTTCTACCTTTTTGTTCCTAGGCAATAAAAAAAGCTCTCAAATTACAGACCCAACATAAGCAACTTATTCAGCATCAGACCCCACAATCATATCTACGGATAACAAGACAACATATGAGACCAAAGAAACTGAAAATCCTTGAATCCAGCAAAAAGTAGATCAACAATTACTAATGTAGATGATTATTCTGAGAACAGCAGCAAGGATCATGCAGTCTCTTACGCTCTTTCACATTCGATTTGCCCATCTTTTTTGCATGTAAATTGCTGTCACCTGTTACTGATGATTGCTTATTGTCAGACACTCCCTGTTTATTGCCAAAGCATCAACCCCCCCCCCCCCCCCGGTTGTACCCTCTCAAAAACACATTGAACCTAATATGCCTATTTGTTATTTCATTCTAACATGTTTCACAATTTAGAAAACTCTGGCCCGGTCAACCAGAAGCACCTCAAATCAAACCAAATCTTCAATCCCTAAGATACAAAGGTATCCCAGCTACACACATTTAGCATATCAAGTTCCACATGTAATAAAATTGAAATCAACTTCTGCATATGTGACCTTCATGATTGAGCTCCTCTATGCCCAAACCACACTTGTTCACATAAAAGACGGAAGTGATCTTGACAATTTGTTATAAGAACCACCAAGACATCTAAACCAGTCTAGGTTCAATTTAGAAAGGTTCAGCCGCTGTTTTCTTTACAAGAAATCAACAATCGCAAAACTGACGCAAAGAGAAGAAAGTAAAATTAAGTTGATGAAAGAGAACATAACATACATATCAATGTACGGTAAAACCTATAATGAAAAGTTAAACAAACTTAGAGGGGCAAAAAGGAGGGAAAAAAGGAAAAGAAAAGGATTATGGTCACTCATCTCCAACCCCCATCTGCCATTATCATCTCCCCTTCCCGCCACCTACCCCCTCTTTCTCCCCCACATCCTACCAACTGACATGACACAGACCAAACCAGCTGAGGTACGAAGAATGCTGCCTGCATTCTAAGTGCCTGATCTTTCTTAGTTATCCAATGCCATCACTGGACAACCACTGTCTGGTAACCCCGTCCTAACTAAAAGGCATAAATTCAAGCTGTAACATGGTAAATATTTCGCCCTTCAATGCAGCCAGCCACTTACACGGAAGGAACTAAAGGAAGGCATAACAGCCTCTTCAATGAACCCTAAATCAGACAGCATGTTACATAACATGGTTTTTAGAAATTCGTTGACATCTCCGAAAGATTGTTACATCCACATCAGCCAATAATCTGTCATTCAATGCATTACACCTACAAAGTAGGTTTTTGGATTTTTTGTATAAGAAAAACTTACGATTTACATTTTGGAATTGAATGTAAACAAAAAATGTGTCAGCTTTTTTGAATTATAATATTTTATGCAAAATTTTCGTATTGATCAATTCAAGTGACAGTCATGGATCTTGAGGAAACACCCACAAGATCTGTGCTAGAGGCAATAGGACTTAGCTAATTGCAATCAGTAATGCACTCGTTAAATGATCATTCCACACAAGCAGTAAATCTGATTGCTCAAGCTTCAGCGTTCGTTACTTCTAAACCTAATTTGAGACCTTATGGAGCCTCAAACATAACTCAGTCCAGAGTCATGCAATACCTACAGTCACAAGTAGGGCCTATGCCTGGCTTAGCTAGTGGTACTTGTAATTACTAATGGCTGCCCCTGGGTTATCCATTACTGGTCTCAATTGCACCAGGTGAACAGGTACATGATGAAACCTGTACTAATGGCACCAGCGGATTAGTATTTAGTCAGTCATAGTAAGCAGGCAGCCTTGATGATGGCAAGGGAGGGAGGACAAGACAGCCCCCACAATTGGTTGGATAACTGTAAGGCTAGCTGTGGTGAGGTTTTTGGAGGGTCGATGGCAGATTTTGAGGAAATCTGCTTCACCCCCTCAGAAGCAGCTGATGATGCAATGCCTCAAATGCAACTTTTCTGGCTTCCTCAACTATTAGTCCAAGTACTGTAATCTCTAACAACTAATTAAACCAAACAATGTTAATCTACATTTTTCCAACGAAAACATGGAACAAGAAACAAAAGCAAATCCAAGCAATCTACAAGCTTGCCACAGCGTCAACTTTCAACAGCGGTCCTATTCATTTTTTCTTTTTCTTTTTCATGTGTGTCTGTGTGAGTGTCTGTGTGTCTGTGTGAAGGCACGAAGATCAATCACTTAAACCCATAGCAATCTCAAAGAAATTACTGGCTAAATGAAGCGCTCCCTATTGCTCATATGCAGGTTTTCCAACATGAGACAATTTTCGAAGGTTGTGTCTCAACATAAGAAACATCCAAGATCCTTATTCCTCAAACACTCCAACCCCCCCCCCCAAACCCAAAAAACACAAGAAACAAGAGAATTTTAGAATACACTATTTGCCACACACAACCTAACCACAGGTAAGGCCATCTACGATGACCAAAAACAATTGCGAGCTTAGTGTAAAAAAGCCCGCTTAAGGCACGCCTTGGTGTGCCGCTACCAGGTCAGTGCCTCGAAGGGGATGAGGTGCACACTCAAGAATGCAAGGCTATATTCCCCCTCCCCCCTTCTTCTTTTTGTTAGCCTTGCCTTTACTTTTTTTCTTCTTTTCCTTCCTTGGAAGCTAAAAGGTGATCTAAACTTGTACCGTAAGTGCGTGCATTAGGGAACAATGATGATATATCTTAAGGTTATTTGTGGTGTTAGTAATCATATTGATGTCTAATCACATTTTTAATGCATTTACCTAACTTGTTTCTGCAAATATGCTTTGTGAAATATGACAGACTTTAAATTAAAAAAAAAAATTTGCATAGAAGTGTGCCTTGCATCCATGATGCGTGTGGCTTCGCCTCGCGCCTTGCAGCTCACTCTTTGGGACCCTATGAGCCTCAGTGCACCTTTTAAAGCTAAGATTGCAAGGAATATAAACACAAGAAGGCCACCATTTTCTCACCACCAAAAGCAGCCGATGCAGCTGAATACATAAGTAAGGGAGGAAGCTGCAACAAGCAGAGAAACCAAAGTAAGAAAAAGCTAAAATAACACATAGTACTCAATTCATAAAACAATAATGTGAGCTGTATCATAACTAGTCAGAACTCAGAAGACTTACTCCAACAACAAACGGAAGCCACTTGCTTCCTTTAACATGTTTCTGGACGAAAGGTATCCCTGAAAATGAACATAATAAGAAAATGGACATACTCTTTTGGTTCTAGGCAATAAAGAGCAAATTTTACCAGTATTAAAACCATGGATAGCACTTAGCATTGCTCCAATCCCAGTGCCAGCCTACAAAGAAAACGCAACAGAATAACCAAAGATTTATATAAAATGATTTATGACAAAATTTTAGTTCACTATGCTAGTAGCCTAGTACACGCATTTAGGCAGAGCATTTCACAAATTTTACCTACAAAGATCGAAATTTGAGCAGTAACATATGGTAGATGTGAAACTGCAAGTGGACCATGTACCCTCAAAAAGGAAAGTAGTCACAGGATTCATAGCATGCAAAGCTGTTTCACCCAGACTGGCCACAAACTCAAGTTCTTTGAGATAGCTGACTAACCTTCTATTGAACCCCAAAATAATAAACAGAAACAAACACGAAATACAGTTAAATTTATCTGTATAACAGACTAGAAGTGGCCACAAGAGACAAATAACATTTAATAGTTACTCAGTAGAGGAGATCAAAAAGCTTTTCTCCTTTTTTTCTTTGCCAGGGTGTTTGGGGCCGGGGGAGATTGGAGTGGGAGGTTCTGTATGAACACAAGCTTATACATGGACTACTAAACCCACCATAATAATAATATCAAAGCCCTTCACACTTCCAGGTCAAAGAAACAGAAAATAGGAAATACCAGCAAATATAGATTTCCTGGCATGGCAGAATTCACAGCACAATCCTCCATCTCATCTGTCTATTCTGGATATCCTTTAGGATGATAATAGAATGGAAGAAAGACACATGCTAGGAAAGACAAGACCACAAATTCCCTGTGCACAGGGATGTACAACACTCACTAAGAAATGCTATCGCCTAACAATTGCGCGATGACGAAAAATATTTTTATACATAACACTAATTAGGTTTTTCTCACTTGGACCTCCAAAGAATAGAGAATAAGATGACAAAACTGCTATCCCAACTGAGGTCACAAGAAATTAGTAAATGGTAGAGCTACAACACAGCTCTTTGATGGTAACAAACAACACATTTTCCTCCTCTTAACTAGACTCTTCGATGCTTTAAACTGGGATTTGGCGTAGATAGATGAGTAATGAGCAGATAACAATAAGGCGTAGATAAGTATCAAATCATGTTCCCTCCATAATATCTACATACACCTTCTCTAGGTACAAGTTTCACCCTTACATGAAGCAAGAATTTCTTGTAAAGCTCTCCACGAGCTTGTTCAATGTGTTAGAAGCTGTGCTCAAAAAAGCGCGCCCGGGGTGCGCCTAGGCTCACAAAGGCCTGAAGCCCACACTGTTACACCTTGGAATGGGTCAAGCTCAGCCCATTCTTAAAGTCCGGGCTTCAGATCGAGGGGCAAAGCCCAAAAGCCCACGCTTTATAGATTATAGGAGACCATTAGGGGGGAAAAAAGGAAAAAAAAAACTTTAAGGGGCCTCAACCCCTCTTTTTCTTTGTGTAAGCATTTTAATCAAGTTGCTACTGGAAGTAAACAAAAGAGCTGCTACTAAACTTGAGTTTGGAGGTGGAAACCTTAACCCTGTGATAGCAATCTAGTAAGTGATTTGTTCTCTTGCCTTCTTTCAGATTTTCTTTTTCATCCTCCTACTCCTTCTCTATTATTCGACAGTCGTGGAAGGTTTTTCTTTATTCCCTTTTTTTAGGCTTCAAGGAGGTCAAAAATGGCGCCTCCTACAATGCTACAATGGTACCGAACCCTTGCTTTTTTTTTATGCTTCTTTATCTTTCTCCCTATCTTTCTCTCTCTCTCGGACTCTCTCTCTCTCTCTCTCTCTCTCTCTTCCTAGGAGACTGGCAGTATGTTTTATGTTTTTGGGGTTCAATTTAGAGTAATCCAATTCAGCTATGTTTAATGCTTTAATTGTATTTTGTTGTGTTTAATTGATTCTCTTTTTTTTTTTTTGTGGTTGGTGAAAATCACTTATCTGATGCCATTATCTAGCTTATTTTTGAAGAAATATGGTTTTGGAATGATTTTCAAGTATTTTTTTAGTAAAAGTGCATCGTGCATCTAAAAAGCCCATGCCTTCACCTCAAAGCCTGCGCCCTAGGCCCCAGCACCCTTTGCGCTTTTTTGCGCCTCAGGCTTTTTTAGTATAAGGTTAGAAGTAGCTAAAGGTACAATGCCTGTCAAACTAGCAAATGCACCCAAATACTCTTTTCAATCCATGTCCATAGCCTTCATAATGTAGAGAAGTGATGGCAGGCATCTCCTAATGACAAATGTGTACTTGGCAAATCAACCATATCAAGAGTTATGAGTTGCAACCGCGAATTTCATCATGCTTTTATGGATTAAGGACACAGAGAGAATGTTAACAGTTAATTTGGCGAAAATAAATGACGGAGAACGAAGGCAACTGTTTGCCCCCCATTGACACGGCAACATCAATTATTCCATTATTTGGAGATCCTAAGGGAGAACATAAAGGAGGTTAAGAGAGAAAAAGACATTCCATTCACAGTGTTTTCAAAGTTAATTAAATTAATCACTCACCCCTAATCCTATCTACCCCCCTTGCTATGATACCCAAACAGAGATAGATCAGCCTCCCTTCCTTCCCCTCATGTCCATCAACCCAAACCTACTGCTTTCCCTTCCATCCCTTCATGATACACACGCATGTAAACAGGAGCACACATAAAACACACACAAACGCACACACAAAAGTGCCAACGCAAGACTAGGAGGCACGTCTAATGCTCTGCTGACATATACAAACTGTATTTGATGAAATAGAAGCATTCCTCCCATAAAGCAACTAGATATTATAATCTTAAGTTAATTATGGTCTAACATAAAACTCCCACCACAAGGTTTCAGCACATAAATTAACTACAATTGTCAAAATTCAACAATTTACTCTTCATCCAATACTATAATTTTGCAAATCACAAAGCCGCTCAGATCATAAATAACTTCGAAAACAACACCAATCAAAGGATAAATGCGAGAGAGAGAGAGAGATAAAGAGCATACAATGGCAGTGGCATCATGTAAGACAGAAGTGATGGTCCATTCCCCTTTTTCCTGAATCAACAAGAAAAACCCATAAAGGAAACACTAAGAAATCTCTCAGAGACAATTCATCAAACACTTAATATGCAATTACAGCACACAAAGGGAAAACATTGGAGACCAAAAATCCCACGAAATCAAAGAAGGGCAGAATGAAAATAGAAAGAAAGTTACGGAATTGGAATCTAGGAGAGAGAGACAGCGCGGACAACGAGGGGTACCGAGACCAGGGTTGATGGTGGGATCATGGTGATACAGATTCCCAGTTCGCAGCTTCTCCTCGTACACTTCTCGCGTCCCCATCTCCTAAACCTTTCCCTGTGTCTTCTTTTTCTCCGTGTGCTACACACCCCTCTCGTAACGCTTCGGCCTCCGGCTTGGCTGTGTTGGGTCAGGCAATTGGTGGCAAATTTGCTGATTTGAGCTGAACAAAACAATGAATTGGGTGATTTTTATATTTATACAGATTTTCTAGTAGTAATACCCTCTTTTTTCACAACAAATATTGCATGAAGTTGTTAACCCAAAAAAATATGTTGAATGAAGTAAAATAGAATTAAATTCAATTTTTTTCGGATATTAAAATGACCATTCTTATGCACAAAAAAATTGTGATCATCTAATATTTATAGTCAAATTCGGTAATCTGAAATTTGAGTTTCATGGATTTATAAAATTTTTAAGATATACATTTATGAGATACGCCGTTTCCTTGATCTTAAAAAGCACAAACACAATTGGACACTTCAAAAATGTTTATCATCACTTTCCTTTGAGAAAACAATAAATTTTTGATAACTTTTGTGATTGTCTTAAACAGATAATATGAATGAAGACATTCAATTTATTTATTAAAAAAGATTTTGAGTTTGGGGTAATTTGTCGATGTGGTTTCTTTTTTTTCCTTTTTTCACCTAGATTGTGAAACCTTTTTCGTTTTTCTTTTTTGACTTCTAATATTGCATAGTTGCACGCATAGCTTAATCTGAGTTGTAGTTTTGTTATTCATATTAAACAGACTCTTTTGTTATACCTCTTCGATGCGGGGATTAGATTCTTGAGTTAGTGAATACACTTGGTCTACTAGTTACTTTCACAATATCACCTTTTGCTTGTTTGGAAACTCTAATAAAGAAGAAAAAAATAAATCAAGATAAGTTGACAATTAACCTTTGCAATGTTGCACGGATGATGACAATGGAATTAATAAGATGGTAGGGTGAGAATTAATGATCACAAAATGTTGAGTCTATAGGAATAAATAGTGTAATGGCTGCTGAGAAGACAGAGATATAAACTGTGTTGAAGATGAAACCACTTACCTAAAAGCTAAATTCGCCCGACTTCGGTGCAAATCGTTAAGGTGAAAAAGTTCCCTAATGATCACAGATACCGCATCGAAAGAATTAAATCTTTTCAACATTTTCTCAATGTAATAAGACTGACACAAGGAGACGTAACAATCTTTCGGAGATTTCAACGAATTTCTAAAAACCATGTTATGTAACATGCTGTCTGATTCGGGGTTCATCGAAGAGGCTGTTATGCCTTCCTTTAGTTCCTTCCGTGTAAGTGGCTGGCTGCATTGAAGGGCGAAATATTTATCATGTTACAGCTCAAATTTATGCCATTTAGTTAGGACGGGGTTACCAGACAGTGGTTGTCCAGTGATGGCATTGGATAACTAAGAAAGATCAGGCACTTGGAATGCAGGCAGCATTCTTCGTACCTCAGCTGGTTTGGTCTATGCCATGTCAGTTGGTAGGATGTGGGGGAGAAAGAGGGGGTAGGTGGCGGGAAGGGGAGATGATAATGGCGGATGGGGGTTGGAGATGAGTGACCGTAATCCTTTTCTTTTCCTTTTTTCCCTCCTTTTTGCCCCTCTAAGTTTGTTTAACTTTTCATTATAGGTTTTACCGTACATTGATATGTATGTTATGTTCTCTTTCATCAACTTAGTTTTACTTTCTTCTCTTTGCGTCAGTTTTGCGATTGTTGATTTCTGGAAAAGAAAACAGCAGCTGAACCTTTCTAAATTCAACCGAGACTGGTTTAGATGTCTTGGTGGGTCTTATAACAAATTGTCAAGATCACTTGCGTCTTTTATGTGAGCAAGTGTGGTTTGGGCATAGAGGAGCTCAATCATGAAGGTCAGGAGCTCAATCATGAAGGTCACATATACAGAAGTTGATTTCATTTTTATTACATGTGGAACTTGATATGCTAAATGTGTGTAGCTGGGATACCTTTGTATCTTCGGAATTGAAGATTTGGTTTGATTTGAGGTGCTTCTGGTTGACCGGGCCAGAGTTTTCTAAATTGTGAAACACGTTAGAATGAAATAAAAAACAGACATATTAGGTTCAATGTGGGTTGATGCTTTGGCAATAAACAGTGAGTGTCTGAGACTAAGCAATCATCAGTAACAGGTGACAGCAATTTGCATGCAAAAAAGATGGGCAAATCGAATACGAAAGAGAGTAAGAGACTCCATGATCCTTGCTGCTGTTCTCAGAATAATCATCTACATGAGTAATTGTTCATCAAAAGGAGAGCCTTGGAGCAACGGTAAAGTTGTCTCCGTGTGACCAAAATGTCACGGGTTAGAGTCGTGGAATCAGCCACTGACAAAGTCAAGTTAGGCTGCCTACAATTCACCCTTTGGGGTGCGGCCCTTCCCCGGACCCTGCGTGAACGCAGAATGCTTGTGCATCAGGCTGCCCATTAGTAATTGTTCATCAACTTTTTGCTGGATTCAAGGATTTTCAGTTTCTTTGGTCTCATATGTTGTCTTGTTATCAGTAGATATGATTGTGGGGTCTAATGCCTGAATAAGTTGCTTATGTTGGGTCTGTAATTTGAGAGCTTTTTTTATTGCCTAGGAACAAAAAGGTAGAAAAGTCAGCTGAACATTTGATTTAGAACGTGCTTAAGGGATCCTGATATCTCATTCAAATCAAGGATTTCTTTTGTCAGATTTAATGTCTAGGTTTCACAAAATCATATTTGTGGCCGAAATGATTTGAGGGCCTTATATGAGAACCCTTTGAGGTTGCTACTGCCTACTGGATTCACTGGTTTGTTTATAAAGGCCATGAAGGAATTCTTTGCTAGCCAGGTATTTCATGCGAGTGAAATCCAAATTTAGTTGTAGGGCCCTTGAAGGCTAAGCAAATGTGCAATATGGAGCAAAGTGGCTGCCCAAACAAGTGCTTTGGGAAAGAATTTTCTAAGATCTCCTAACAGTTCCTGAAAAGTAGCAACAAACCTGATTGTTTATAATATGAATTATTTTTTAAATGTTGATATTCTTGTCTTTGTAGGCAATGCTAAGGTGGTGAAATTCTTAAATGTTTACACTTTTTCTGTTGGGCTATCCTGTCGTGACATTCATTAATAAAGGCATAATTTTTGTTTTAAACCCCATGAGACAGGGCTAGAATGTGTCCATATATTGTTAATCCTCTTGTGATTGATATATCTACAAGAGAGTCAATATCTATAGCCGTTTTCTCTATGGGAACACATTTACCTGATATTTTTGAAGGCGTACTTTGAAAAATGCACGTATGGCATTATGAATATGCATTTTACAAGCTTATAGACAATTTGAAGAGTGAACATGTTCTGAAACTGGTACGACTATTGTCATTTGTCCCCAAGCCCCCCCCCCCCCCCCCCAACCCAGAAAAAGGACAATGAAAAATTAGTTCTTGATGAGTGTGTTGATGATTGAGCACATTGCAAATGTGTATTGAGTCATCTTGTTGATGTTATCCTCTTTGGACTGCACACGCTATGCTCTTCCCAGATTCACCCTGCTTACTGTGACATCATATTATGCTGCTTCAAGCGCCTACATTATGTAGTTTCTCTCCTCACAAGACAGATTGAAGAGGCACATATGTCAACTTCGCAGCAGGAGAAACTCTGATGATGTAGGTGACATAACATTGCTGCCTTGCACACGCAAATTTTGTGAGCTGGAGACATGCATCTGTAAAGTTGATTGGATTTCATGTTCATTGCTTTTCTTTCTGACTTTTGTCTTTAAGCACATCTCTCTCGTCGTGACTCGTGAGCTGAGTCGAGTTAGTATACATTTGGAGCCACACATACATTTCATCACTGATCTTATAGAGTATATATGGAAAGGTATCAGACATCAGAATTGTTCGTATTGACTGTTATCCACATTCTGTAATCTGTAGACTTGGTCATAGTTGTATGCCTGTTTTGATTTTTGACTGAAATGTTCTTTTTGTCTGTATTCTGAGCAAAAGTTAATTTTGAAAAACAGTAGAGGGGTTACTGACTCTTGGAACATTTTTGTTTTGAGGAGAATGATGTTGGGAAATGGAGTTACCTGAATATCCTCTTTACTAGCAAAGCCTCATTCCACCTTGTAGCTTCGCGCTGGCAGACATATTCTGGTTTTTCGTCTCTATGAAGCCCCTCCTAGAGTGGATCGTTCTCATTGTTATGAGTCCATTTGTTCTGAGTCCCCTTCCTGAGAAGTGATGTCTTTGCAGTAAGATGATGGGTGTTTTCGTGATGATAGATGAAACACATTTGTGGGGTTGTGGGATTGTACTAGGCATGTTGCAGCTTGGCCAAACGGGGAGCCTTGGAGCAACGGTAAGGTTGTCTCTGTGTGACCAAAAGGTTACGGGTTCGAGCCGTGGAATCAGCCATTGACAAAGTCAGGTTAGGCTGCCTACAATTCACCCTTTGGGGTGCGGCCCTTCCCAGGACCCTGCGTGAACGTGGGATGCTTGTGCGTGCACTGGGATGTCTTTTTTTTTTTTTTATGTTGCAGCTTGGCTAGGCCCTGCTTAATGAACCACTGTGCTGAGATGGACTAGGCTGCCTGCTCATGCTGGCTTAGCCTCGGTGTACTCTGACCCCCCATTAACCCAAGAAAGATATTAAATGAAAAATTCGATATGCCCATTCCTGGTCTGACCTTGGCTGCAGGGCTTTGTGCCTTTGTGGTGTTGGCTTATTCTTGGTCTGTTTTGGTGGTTCATTTTTTAAAAATGTTCTATATGGTGCGACTTTGTGAGCTATTGAATACCTTGATGTGAAAACAATTAGGAATTTGATTGGGATTATTGATTACTTAATTTTGTGACTTTGAAGATCCTAGTTCCATGAAAATATACGATTAGGATTCATTAGTGAGTCTACGACCTTCGAAAGAAGGCGTCAATGCATTTCAATTGGTAATCCTTCCATTCTGATAGTTTATGTGGGCACGTTTACATAGTTTAGTTAATGATTCGCAAAGCATAATGGTGTGGTGAACCCCCAACCCGAGATCCCTATCATCCATTGTTACGTAAGAACTTTTTAACATTTAACCGATTAGAACTTTTTTCAGTAACCGATTAGAACATTTATAATGATTCGCAAAGTATAATGATCAAACGCAGTCAAATGATTGATGATTTTGTGATTGTTTTTTTGATAGGTGCTTGATATCCATGAAATGAGTAATGCGGGAAATTGGCTGTTAGCTGCTCTTTCGCTGGTTGGTTTGTTTACCCACATTGCACAATCGATTTCAATTTGCATTTGCCTTGATGTTGTGGTTGCTTGGATTATAACAATGTCGAATGCTGCAAAATTTGAATGTTATTTTGTTGATTATATTGCAAAAGTTTGAGGTGCATCTGGGTGGGGTTGTTTCTGATGATACAGAGGTTTTGATTTTGTTATCTATCTCTGTTGGTGCAGCCAAGGTATAAGCATGTCAAGCAAATAAACCTTGAATTCGCGCAGGATATCGACGACAATCATCTCGAACTTCTTAAAAGTAAGGTGAGAACCAAATGGGAAGGTAAATGTGTTTCCTGTGATCAATTTGCAATTGAATAAAATGGTCAATTTGTGCAAAGTGGATATGAATATCATGTAGTTAGTAGCTGTCAGTGGCTTACATTTATTATTTGTGGTTCATCGACGGCTTGTTGATTGTTATCAATGCTAATGGAAAAGACAACTGGGACATTGCCAGGGGTTGTCATAAATCAAGAAAAGTGAAAGAACAAAAAGGGGGTTTAACAGTCTGCTATTTAGGAATAGAAGACAGTTATTGATGTCTGTAATTGCTCTTTTCGCCAGGATCTTCCTTCTGTACTATCTTTGGGTGAAGTTTTGTTTAGGAGAAGTATATTTGAACAATACAAGGGACAATTGTCTTCATGAGATAACTTCCTCTCCCCCGCCACCTCCTCCCCAACAACCTTATCTGATCCATGATTCCCCATCTTCCTGTTAGCTTCCAAAGACACAATAAAGCAAGCAACCCCATTTCTCGGCCTTCAATTTCTAACCCGATGCTTCTGCAAAAAAGGAATAAAGTTATCCATCCCCCAAGCTGACCCCCTGTCAACGTTGTCATTTTGACCATGAATAGGAGACGGATTAGCCTCTAAGACATGCTCTTGCATGTGACCAGAGGACATCCCACCCTAACACCCCACCCTGTAAAGCAGCCCTGGCATGCTCAAATATCATGTGACATACTACCCTTCTCAGACATCAGTCACCTTTTCCTTTCCATTTTTCTTTCTCCGAGAGTACACAATCATGTCCCTCACTTGTTTATGCGCTGGGGAACATTGCCACCGTTCAAAACGAACTGGGGACTCTAGCACAAATCATGGGAAGAAAGAAGAGTTGATGAGCTGGAATTAGTGTTGGCATAGTTATTCAGTAAATCTTTTAAGGCCTAAAACTGACTCGCACAATGGCATGAAACCTCCAACTTCTTAGAAAAAGGAGTTGTCTCGCTGTCCTGCTAATCTTAGAACTTGAAGCTTTTCTCAACCGCCCAGCTGAAAGAGTATGCAAGGAAGCTAACGTGATCTGGTGTGAAGCCATGCCCCCGTGTGCCAAAGAATGTACCCCTTCTTTCCCTTCTTACCTAGAGCCCCTGGTTTCCCACTGGCACTTCTTCTTCTAAAGTCGCTACATAAATGTTCCAGGACCGACATGACGGCATCAACTGCTTGGAATGAGCCTCACTCAATTTGCCATGGACACCATTCGCATAGTAGGAGCGCCTGTCACAAAAGACGTCATAGTAGTTGATGACACACTCATGAAAGCTGTGCCCTTGTTACCTGAAACCAGGATCGTCTTAGTGATCCCAAACCAACCATTAGCCGTTGGATCCTCTCAGAAAATGACGGTCCTGGACTTACCAGAGTTAGCAAACTGAAGAAAGACAATGAATCTAACCCTGCTGTTCTTTCTCAACTGTAGCAATAAGCAACCTTTACCCTCTTTACAAGTCCTCACCCAAAGTCGTTCTCCCTTAGAAGAACAGAAGTACACCATCTAAATTCACCCACAGCAACTTTGATGACCCCAGTCCTCTTGCTACTCATTTTAGTCACCTGAAAAGGAAAAGCCTCTCCCTTAGCCCCACAAAACTCAAACAACTTTCCATCAACCCTCAGGATGGCACCTATGAGGAAAGGCACAAAGAAGAGCCTAAAGAGAAACCAATTAGGAGAGAAAACACTACCAAGAAATACAGAACATAACTTAGAAAGCGGCAGCACAAAGCAGAAGTCAAGAATCTCATAGAACGTGACCCAGGAAAAAAAAGGAAAGCAGCCAGGCACGAAGCCGAAGTGAAGACACATTGGAAGCCAAACAGCAAAAGAGCACCACCAAGAAGCTAGTCGGCCACTTGTGAGGAGAAAAAGGTGAGAAAAAAAGAATTCCAGCGAACTTCCACTGGCTGGGAATTGTGCCTGTGACTGTAACTATGGCAATGACAGCACCGCTGGCGACAGAGGAGGCTGACCGTTCAGAATCCGCTACTAGCCGGTCCAAAAACCCACCCATTAGGAAGCAATGTTAAAAAAAAAAAAAAACATTGCCTAGGAAGAGTGAAAACCAGCCAGGGAAAGAGTGCCAACAGCTCCGGAGGCCCAAGGCCCAGCAGGTCTTAGGTGAACCTCCGGTGACCGTGAGTGGTGCAGTAGCTTTCACTAACCGAGGAGAGAGAAGATGGGGCAGGGTAGTTGTTCTCGTTGGGTTCAAAATTGCCAGCTCTACAAACTCTGAGTTTGACTAACTTGATATTAAGCATTCTTGAATTGCTGCTTTTGGGGTGCCAATAAAAATTGTAATTATCAAAAGGTGTAGGGAAGCCAAGGGAGTTGTGCAACATGGGTTCCCTTATCTTCCTTCAAATTATGTGGAAATGATAAAATGAAAAAAAAGGGGTGTCTATTTCAGAATCTTACTTCTAAGGGTCATAGAGGTGGTTGGTGAGGCTCAACTTTCAAAACATCATAATATCTTGATATGTTTCTGGGACATTTGTCATCTTTATATTTTTTAATGGCTTTTCATATCCTTGTTGGCACTGTGATTTTCTGATGTGACAAATTGTTATAATTTGGCAGTGCTCCAGCTCTCTTGAGAACGTTGAGATCCTGAATTTGAATGGCTGCTAAAAGATTTCTGACAGGGGAATAGAAGCCATAGCTAGTGCATGTCTGAATTTGAGGGTATTTTCAATTTATTGGAATGTGAGGTATGTATTTTGTGTCGTGTAATGAACTTACAATCAGTAAATAAGGTTGGTTCTGCTAATAGGTTTTGTTTGTTGATCAAGGGTAACGGATAAAGGAATACATCATTTAGTGGGACACAGCAAACATGTTATTGATCTGAATTTGAGTGGGTGTAAGGTGAATATTGACCTTTCTACTTCTATCCTGTTTATGTTTTCATCTTGTGTCTTATCACATGTGATGGCTCCTGTTTATTTTGTCTGGATCTGTTTTGGAATGTGTGGACGAACTCAAGAAATTTTTGGTAGAGCTCTGAAGAGAACTTTGTTATGAAGTTCAGAAATTTGTAGACGAGGCTTGAGATTTGTAGAGAAACTCTCGACTTTGTAGAGCAAGGTCTGAAACTTATAGAGGAGGCTTTAAAATATCTAGCAGAGAACTAAAATTTGTAGAGTACTTAAGAGACTTGTAGGCATGCCTTGAAATTTTGAAAGGTTTGTGAAGTTCTAAAAGTTGCCATAAAATTCATACATGGTCTATTCAGTACTTATAAAATATAATAAATGAGGTGATGTGGTTTTATTCGCTTTGTGTCTTTTCTAGGGACGTTTTTCTTTGGTTTTCCTGAAAATCACTTTGCTTGTACATACATACCTCGACAAACCTCCCTTGGGAAGGATCACGAAATGGTTATTGAGTGTATGGGGGTAAATGGGCAAATTTTGAATCTGATTCATGTGTGAAGTTGTGATGAAGAGGAACTTTTTCCTTCAGATAAGTCTATCACTTAAGTTGGTTTAGGCTACCAAGCAAACATGAAGAAGGGGGGGGGGGGTGCATTTCTTTTTCTCCCCGTATACTGTTGCTTGAACTGTAGAAATGAACATTGTGGCCCTCTTTCCTACATAATGAAACTACTTTAAATGCAGGCCTAGAGGCAAGAGGCAAACATTTAAAAAGTTGGATTGGTGGATAGTAAATTGTTCTTGAAGCATGATGCCGAGTGGTTATTGATTATGCACCATTAACCTCATAGTTATCGTGAATTTCGTGTAGCAAATGCGAAGTCATAACATATTTGAAGAATCCCTTGTGCTATAGCTAGAGTAGTTATTGTCTTCTCTTATGTTAGCACACATCTTGTAATAACTAATAAAATGAGAGAAGCAAGTCTTATATGTAGAAATGAAATGTCAGGTTATCCGCATGGTGGCTCTAGTTATAACCCAGTACCCGGTTTTCACTTTTCAATTTCTGATCAATAATTGAATAATCGACCAGAATTTGTCTGACAAAAGTATGCAACTTATTGCTGATACATACCAAGAACTGGAGTCATTGAACATTACAAGGTATGTGTAATGAATGTTACATTTTTCAAAATGATAAATGTCATAGTAACTATGATTTTGGTAGTATGGAGTGAGCTCTCTGATATTACATATGAATATTTGGTGGAGAACTGCAGGTGCATCAAGGTGTCCGATCAAGGATTGCAATTTGTATTGCGGAAGTGTTCCTTGCTTCAAAGCCTCAATCTATATGCCCTTTCTAGGTATTTCTCGAGCTTTTTGATATTATCATCTGCTAACGCCTAAATTTTATGTCTTACAGAGAAAAAATTGTTTACTTCTATGCAGCTTGACAGATGATGCTTACAAGAGTATATCACTGCTTGGTCGTCTTAGATTCTTAGATCTTTGTGGAGCCCAGGTAGAAATATTCTTCATGATTGTGATCAGATGGCTGCTACTTGTTGGCCATCTCTACTAACAGGTTTTCCATCTGCTAGAATCTGTCTGATCAAGGAGTTGCATGTGTTGCCAAATGCGGAAATCTAGCTTCTCTGAATTTGACATGGTAAATTGGGCGATGAGGCCTTTCAAGTTCTCGGTCAATATAACAAAGTGGCTTGATACTACTTACACAGTCATTTTTCTCCCTCTAACAGGTGTGTACGTGTCATTGATGTGGGAGTCATATCCATAGCTGAAGGCTGCACCTCTCTTGAGCTGTTAAGGTAGGAAAGGCATTGATTTTAGAAACTTGGAGGGTCTCTGCCCCCTTGCAATATGTCTCTGTGGTCCCCTTTGTTGTCGCTTTTTTCCTTGAATTCTGTTAATGGCTCCTCTGAGGTTGATTTTACGGGAAATTCACTGGTCTATTGAAAAGTTTATATAATCATGTGTCTGTCTAGAGTTGGATCCACTCCAATCATGCTGTGGTTTTCTGATCTTGACAAAATGCATTCGGACAACACGACATTCAATATGCTGGCTAGTGATCTTTTTTTTGATAAGGAACATGCTGGTTACTGATCTTAACTAATTATTCATAGGGTACAAAAGCGCTGTTAATAAGATGTCATTGAATAGGATAATATATAAGAATTAAAATGCATCTGAAAGATATTATTCGTAGATGGGTTTCGATTTGGCGGAAAAGGAGTCATCCCTGGCAGCATTAACCACCACCATTCCCTCACAATTCACAACTATGACAAAGCCGTACAACAAACACCCACACCACCACCCCATCACTCCCACGGCCCATCCTTTGAGACAGTACATGTCACTGCTACCACCACTAAAAATACTACCATGACCATTGGCAAGTCCTTGTATCACATCAGAAGATTCAGAGCATCTTTTTCCAGTCAACTATCACCATTCTAGAGATACTTTGGTGGCGAAAGAAAAGGACGCCCTGTGGGGCTGGTTTCGCAGGCAATTCGGGTGAACCCTAAGCCCTGAATTTGGGGTTCTAACCTAGCATTCGGGTTCATGTTTTCTGGCACTGTAATTTCTGGCCCTGAACGTTGACGGTATTGAGTCCCCCCCCCCAAATTGACACTTTAATGGCATTTGCTGGCGATGTCGTCAAAGGCGAATAGGAAAGCAGTGAAGGGATCAACAATCGATGGCCTTAATTGGCAATGATTATGGCGGTGATACTGAGATGTGGGAAAGAATGGTGGTTGAAGATTTTTATTTTTTTAGGGTGAGTGAGAAAGGATAGGGCCGAAGGGCTGCTGAAGGTAAGAGAGGGTATTTATATAAACGTCAATGTAACTTAAATATCTAAATGTCACATTAAATTTGGTGATAATTAAGTGCTCCATTGAAATCCTTAGTTTTATTACTAAATGCCTCTTCTTTGTATCTGCAATGAGATTGCAGCTGCTTTTGTGGTCCCATAATAGAGTCTCTAATTTGAAAATGCAGCTTGTTTGGAATTGTTGGGGTAACAGATGAGAGCCTTGAGGCACTTGCAAGATCCTGTTCAAAAACTTTGAAAACCCTGGATGTGAATGGATGCATCAACATTAAGGTACTGTCTCCTTCTCAAAAAAACATTAAGGTGCTGTCCGTCTTAATGAGAGGATGCTTGTACTAGTATATCTTTAGTGTTGATTTACTCTAGAGCCTTTACGTGTTATCGCTTCCACTCTGATCCATGACCTTGTTAACTTACATCTACAGAAGAGGAGTCGTGATGACCTGCTTCAGTTATTCCCACATTTGCTGTGCTTTAAAGTGCACAGCTAATGTGATGCTACACAAGACACGACAGATTTCGTAGCTGACTACCTATACGTAGTGGCTTTTATTCACTCGCTGTTGGAGTGTTCTTTATGGAGAACCAAAACTGAGAAGTTTAGCAATAGATGTGGTGGCTTGTACAACCGCGTTGCCTTGGGCACCATCGAAATCAGATATTGCTTCCATGTCCTGATTGAGGTTGCAAAAGATCCCAGTTTTACCATGATTTATCAGTGGCTGCAATATCAAACACAAGCTATCAAGCGATTCAAGTCCTTTGTGCTGCAACATTCTTACTTTCTGCAATTCTTTGAGCCCATGGTCTCTTGTATAATTCTGAGTAATGTAAGGTCCTTCGCATTAGCGTTTCAGAACACTGTCCTGATCAAAAAAAGAGTTTCAGAACACTGTCTATTCCAACAGTCTATTCCATCGATTGGTTGATCTTCATAGTGGACGAGGTCATTGTGGCTAGTCAGTTTCAGCTCACTGGTTAACCAGACCCAGCTGAGCTTCACAGATGTATGCTGATGAGTCATGTTGCATTTTGGGTCGATCATATGGGCTGACCTGATTATGACAATTTGTGAATTGTGATACATACGACATTAAATATGCATGCAATGTAACCTTGATGTGAGTCAATGTATCATGCTTTAGTTAATTATTTATACTCTAAACAAAGAGACAAGCAATGAAGCATATGTCATATCTGACTCGAAGATAACTGTATGAGACTATGGTGGATTGTGAAACTTTCTACATTAGCTGGAAATTTGAAACAAAAGCCAAATAAGTTCATGAGGTGGCTAGATTTGATTCATGGACAAAACTAGTGTTTATGGCCCGTCCCATGGACAGGTGTTTTTCACTAAGATTGTTTTTATTAGATGCAATTTCTAATTGACATCAATATAAGTTGTTTTTAAAGAACATACTTTTGTCATAATAGTTGTTGTCGTTATTGTTGTTATTGTTATAATTATTGTTGTTGTTATCATCATCATCACCGTTAATTAGAATGGGTTTACAATTAGTTCATAATAGTACTCCTCTATTATAGTTTTTCTTTATTTACTCTATAGTACTCGAACCCTATACCTTGTACAAGAAAATAGATATCAAATAATTTGAAGAAACATGTGGTTAGTCCTTTTCGTTTTTGTTTTGTTTTTTTTATGTCGCTACATATTTTTTTTATTAATAATATTTCATTACTTCCTCCTCAACTAAAAAGTTTATTATCAATCATAACACTTTTAGAAATAGGTGTCAATCAATCAGTAAGCAATCTGAAATTATTAACAAATCTCATCAATAAATTTCAATATTCTACATATATCAACCTTTTTAGTGCCTTCTCATCAAATCAAAAGCAAAACAAAAAAAAAAGAATTTTAATAAGTGATGGGAAAAAGGATCTTAAAAAGCAACCCAAAAAAAAAAGACATAAAAGAGTATTTAAAAAAATCATCACCTAGAGGAAAAAAGTCAAGGCACTGGAAGGTAGAAGCACATATAAAAAACTATTGTAATTGTTATCAAGCGGAGTCGAACAGTGGCCGGTAGTGTAATATAACAACTGTTGCGAAGGTCCAGAACCGAATCAAAAAAATTTACCATGAAGATTATTTACCATGAATTTTTAGTTTGGATTTATGTCGTAATTAAACCGATACTGATCTTCGGGTCAATAGGAAAGATGACGTCAAAGTAATTCAATGGTTTTTGTGACAGCAGAATGACCTATTTTGCAATAAATCATAGAACGAATTCTTGCCTTGTGTGCGTATAATTAAGTATAAAAAGAACAATTCTTTTGCCGTGATTAGATTAATGTTATGTAATTATATTACTCCATTTGTCACATATAAAAAATTTAGAGCCAAACAAGCCAAAAATGTGTACGTGAAAAGTAAACAAACATATCACATAATAAATTTCATTGATCATAACATTTTTTCAACATTTGATCACGTAGGAACTCAGAAAAGACCAACTTAATTTGTTGGATCCAATTATATATTAGATTTGTATTATATAGCTCTATTAGTCATTTTGTAGTTAGGTTAGACTGCCTACAATTCACCCCTTAGGGTGCGGTCTTTCTCCAAACCCTGCGTGAATGCGGAATGTTTGTGCATCGGGCTGCCCTTTTTTATTAGTCATTTTGTTTGGATCTAGTGATTAAAACCATACTCTATGTAGCTATGTATATTACTCTGGTCATCAAATATAAAATGTCAACTTTGTTGAATCCAATTATTTTATTTTTATTATATAGCCATTATCATTTTGTTAAGTGTATATGTAAACACATCTATACCTGTTTTCCAATTAATCATATCAATCGAAACGGATTTCTAATTTCATGTAATAACTCATTAATTAGGAACAACTTTTTTCCGAAGCCAGGGATTATATTTGCGTTATGCAACTCAATTTGTCATTCTATTAGGTGTAAAATATCAGGCTGGATCCATACGTGTATAATAACTAAATCGACTTCTTTTCAATTCTGTCCATTAGTATCGATTCTAAATGTTTAATTATTTAATAACTCTGAACAGACTTGTGTTGTGTAGTCATGTTATTTACTTTGTTAAATATAAAATATAACAAAAAATTCCAAAGTGCGTACGTGAAAAAGCAAATAAATGTACATATGTCATAATAAATTTTATTGATCATAATAGATTTCCAACATTTGGTGATGCAATAACTCAGAATGGACCAACTTTGTTGAATCCAATAATTAGATTTATATAATATAGCTCCATTAATCATCTTGTTAGTTGTACATGTAAAAGCAAATCGACTTGTTTTACTATCTATCGAAATGAATTTCCAATTTCATTATGTAAGAACTTAGAAAGGAACAACCTTTTGTCGAATCTAGTTGGGATTATATATGTTCATGTTGTGCAACTCGAATTAGCTATTCTGTTAGATGTAAAACATCGCCTGAATAATCCAAATGCATATAAAAAAAATCGACCTGTTTTGAATTATATAGATCAGAATGGATTCTAAACCGAACAACTCATAAAGGAAGAACTTTTTGTCTAATCCAAGGATTAGATTCATGTTGTGTAGCCCAATAATTAGCCATGTTATTACATATAAAACATCAAGATGAAATGACTCAGATCTGTACAAAAAACAAATCGACCTGTTTTGAATCATGTAGATCAGAATGGATTCTGAGTCTTGATTATGTAATGACTCTAAAACAAACAACTTTTTATTGGTATATAAGTAAACCAAGGGGCAAGGATGACTCCACATCAAAAAAAGGTAATTCCTAGCTAGCTTATAACTTCTTGTACTTCATGAATTTCCCTTTAGATTTGCCACTTTCTCCTATTATTTACTAACAGCTTTATTTCCCTTTCTTTGATTTGATTTTTCTATGTATAGCATATCAACAATCTTGACAAGAAAATGGACATTGAAGGAAGTGAAGTGCCCATGAAGTACACAGCTTTGATAGTGGATGACATGCCTATCATAAGAACAATTGAACAAGTGTTTCTAGCTGCTCGAGGATTTAATACTGTGGTTGTTGAAAATGGTAAAGAAGCTGTTGACTTATTTGCTGCTGGGAACTCCTTTGATATTGTTTTGATGGATTTAGAAATGCCAATAATGAATGGAATCCAGGTATATATATACACATACATATGCCTTAAATCTTTACCAGGCATCGAAATTTACGGCCATCAATTTCAAATTAACCTATCCACATTAAAAAGAATCAACTTATGACAACAATTAGTGTGGGTCCTATATCAGTGTGGTTTAGGAGACTTAGATTAGACAACTTACACCTATAGTGTTTCCACCGACATTGTATCATTGTGATTCTCTTATTCTTTCCATTTGGACAGGCTACCAAGGAGATAAGGGCTTTGGGTGTAAAGAGCTTGATTTTTGGCATTACAAGTGCTGATGAAGAGTCAATGCAGACATTCAAAACAGCAGGGTTAGATGAATGTTTTGAGAAGCCACTTGATGATGAGAAGATTGACAAAATACTTGAGCAACTTAACAAGGGGATTAAGTAATAATACTCATATGAATAATCCATCTGTGAAATCCGTGTAGCCTACTTTTGGTTGAACATGGGTTGAGCATATGAATAAAGTGTTTTTACATGATATATGAATGTTTTTTTTGTGTTTATTTGAATTGTTACTTTTTTTTCTTTTGAGACGGCAATGAAAGGGGTTGCGGGTTTTTTTTTTTTTGGGACGGAAAATAAGGAATATCATTAAATCCAAATAGAGCCACGTTGCATGTCTAAGTCAAATTGCGCTTTGTGTCATCACCAATTCATTCCCTATAGGAGGAACTATAGGGTTAGAGATGGGCAGCAGTGTGAGCCACTTTGTTCCCCATTCTCGTGACATGAGAAAAACAACAGAAATCAAATTGCATGGTAAAGTTGAAAAGATATTGTGAAATAAGACCTAGATCGGTATTAATTAGGAAGCATAGAAGAGTTCAGCTTAGAGATGACACCTAAGCAATCTCCTTCAATAAGGATCTTGAAACCTCGTTCGAATACTTTCTAGAGGGCAAAAAGACAAGTGTTTGCTTCTTCTGCTTCAGGCCCCAGGAAGTTTTGACTTAGACATGCAACGTGGTTCTATTTCGATTTAATGATATTCAGTGTGATTTGGTGGATGAAGATTGAGCTGAAGACATGGCAAAGTGATCAATAGTGGCTCTATTACTGGTTGACAAAGCTAAGGGCCTTGTCGTTGACTTTCCACGCAGGAAGTGATGCATGCCGTAAAAAAAAAAAACTATCACCTCGAAAGATAGGCAAGCTTTCAAGGGGTTACCCTTGAAAACTATCACCTCGAAAGATAGG
>JACYFF010003369.1:83235135-83252757 GCA_017589665.1 Selenicereus undatus
TATATATATATATATATATATATATATATATATACATACATACAAGTCCTATGGATCATAATAGATTTTCAACATTTGATCATGTCATAACATAAAATGGACCAACTTTGTTCAATCCAATGACTATCTTGGTAGTTGTGTATTGCAAGTAGAACGACTTGCTTCACTACTACTCCTATCAATCAAAATGGATTTCCATTTCATCATGTAACAACTTTTTTGCTAAATCCAAGGATTAGATTTGTGTTGTGCTGTTGGATACAAAACATCTGGCTAAAATAATCCATGTAGATGCAATGCACACAAAAAACAAATCAACCTATATATTTTTAGTATTTTGGAGGAGCAATTAACAGGTTGAAATATATTGAAGTAAATTGGAACAAATTGAAGCCTGTTAGAGCACATTGAGAGTAGTTTTATGAGGGGGTTGGAGAAGGTTGAAACAAGTTGAAGCAGCTAGGAACATATTGGAGTAGGTTGAATTGGAGTAGATTGAAACAACTTAAAGCAGATTAAAATATATGCAGGTTTTGTATGCGGAAAAAAAAAAAAAACAAGCCCTACGTAAAAGCCATATAACTTCATGAAGTGGATTCGATTTATGTACAAAGTATTAAGCCCGGTTAGTATGCGATAAGCCGATAAAGTAATACTATAATATCTCTAAGAACATTAAGAACAATGGTTGAACCATATTTCATGTCCAGTTTGGTCTATATAATCTTTGCAGATTTAAAGTTCACAAATAAATCAAATAGTGGATTGGACATATTGTTCAAAAAATAACTCTCAGCCAATTTGTTGTCCTTTTCAAGTTTGTTCTTAGTGGCGTCATCAAGTGGGATGGAAAGTGTTTTAGGAACAGCAGGAGTAGAAGGTTCAGCATCATTAGTTGTATTGGTGTCGTTAAGAAAGTTAGTAGTGAGAACGTAATTGATCTCAAGTTGCTCAAAACAGAGGAGCAATTTCTAGGACCAACGTTTGTAATTAGTTCCATCAAGGGGTTCAATTTTGTAGAGTTTAGGGAAAGTTTTTGGAGGCACGGCCATAATTTAGCTTGTAGATTGTAGGAATGAATAGTGTAATGACTACTGAGAAGACAGATAGATTAATTGTGTCATGGATGAAATTAATGACCTGAAAGCTAAATTCGCCCAACTTCGGTGCAAATCATTAAGGCGAAAAAGTTCCCTAAGGTTTAACACAACGAGCCTCTCACTCGTGACTCGTGCACTTGAGGGAGAGACTATGGAGCATAACTATCTTTTGCCCAGGAAGAAAGAAAGGAAGAGAAGAGTAGAGAAGGCTTGTGGCTTTTCTATGTGTCTTGCTAAGCTGCAGAAAGCTCCTTCTATAATGGCTTGATGAGGAAAAGAGTTGTTAAACAGCAACAAAGAAAGGAGTAAAATGGGGGTAGAGATCAGGGAATAGGACTGATTACGGTAACTGAAGCGCTAATGGAGGAAGTCTCAGTAAGCTTGGAAATTAAACCATTAGGTTTATGACAGCTTATACGCAAACAGTCCAAAGAAAAATCCTCTTAAAAATATAACTAATAAGGCCCACAGCCTACGGCCCGCGCCACACTCAGTTCAGACCAGACGGGCAAGCGAGAACCCAAAACACCATCAACCCTCTTAAAACATAACTTCAAGTTATTCAACAAGTATAAGAAGAGTGGGATATATAAACAATTCAAAACACCCCCCAAAAGTTCCATGTAGGACAACAAAAGGAAAAGATAGAGAGAGTGAGTGAACACCTTTTTGGAATGCCATTACTCCAACAGAGTTAGTTAATTTACTTATTCCACATGAAAGAAACAAATGAACAAATACTAGAAGGGAGAGAGCTTGAGCACGTGAGCGGCATGAAGAGAGATATATATAGGGAGGAGGACGAGGAAGAGAACATTTTCACACATAATCAAGATCATCTGTTACGAAACAAAAGCGCATCAAGGGGCGCCACCTAGGTACATAATGCAAGATTGAGTGGCAAATTCATCAAAGCAAGAGCTTCAAGTCTAGAAGATGCAGTCATTATCATTGCTAGAGCTAAAACATTGAGAGATGGAATAAAGCAACAACACAAGAGATTCTAGAAGATTCAAATTGAAGTTAAAACGCTATGTGAAGAACTTTCAATATTCCGTCGTCATTATTGTTTTCATGACAATTTCTTCATCAATTTGTACAAGTTATGATCAATCACTTTTTCCAAGAAAGCTAATCAAGCAGCTAATTAGACGACACGTGACCAGACTTCTATAACGCGTTAATGCTCTATAATTTCACTGTGATCCTCATCGAGGTTAATTTCGATAGATCCTTTGTCAAAATGATTGTTTAAATTGTCGTATCTGAGATTTTGCAAAACAAAAAAAGGCAAAAAAATTTAGATTTTTTTTTTGTATTCTTAAACCTTCAACTTGACAACCCAGCAATTGATGAAAACTAAATCTTTATTCTTCTTTATATGTGCTACTATTCTGCTATCGATCCGTCCTTTTTTTCATTGTAAACATGATTGCTTTTTTTTTCTTCTAATTATGATTATTTCTTAGACTTCTAGGACTAAAATTGACCACATTATCTATCAGTAGTAATCTTATTTTTTGAAAAACACATTTACTTCCTTTTTTTTTGAAGGAAGAATGGGAATTAAGATATTGATTTTTTAATTCAAAAAAAAAAAGCTTGAGTTCTGGGTGCAAGCTGTTCATATTTTTTTCCTTTTTTGATCGTGGGATTTTTTTCCTTTTTTTAAATTTTTATATTGCACCCACAACCCAAGCTGACCAGTTGAATCTTTATTGCTTAAATTAAATGATTTCTTTCGTCGTAACTTTTCGATGTGGCATTAGAGTCTTGACCTAGCGAATATGGTTGACGTATTAGTTACTAAAGTTCATATTATTACCTTTTATATAGAATTTGACTATGGTATGTGACATTCAAATATCATTGTGAACCCAATATTAAATTGTGAATTTTATTACTTGCAATGTGGGAAGTTCTAATATAGGATAACAAAATGTGAAGTAGTATAAGTTGATAAACTGGCCTTTAAACGTTTTGCTGCAACCATACTGTTAAGTAAATAGTTAGGGTTGGAGATGTTACATCAGGACATGTGATGAAAGATTACCTGATCTTACAACAGAAGGCCAATAAATAAAAGCAAAGAGCCAAGAAAGCCATGAAAGCTACATGGACCGACAGTGACACAAACAATGAGTGATGATGAAGATCAACAGATCAATCTCAGTCTCACGGCGAAAGATGAACATGTTCAACAGTGGCCCGACTGTAAACAAGTCAAGTATAAAACCTTCACAACAGTGGCCCGACCAAGGAACGGAAGGATCATTGCACCAGTTGACAAACTGACCACATTCTTGTGCCTTCACTAAATGGTTCTGCAGAATCACTACCAAAAAATACGGAAACAAACCCAATATCCATATGGTGTGGGACGTTCAAATATGTGAATTTGATCATTCTCTACTTTTAAATGGTACTTTTAAATAGAGAATGTGCATGAAGGCATTAAATTTGTTTATTGAAAAAGGAAAACTTGAGTTCTGAGGAGCTGTGTGTGTGTGCGCGCGTGTTTTTTTTTTGCCCTTTTCCTTTTTAGAGTGTGATTCCTCTATCTTTTTTTTTTGGACTTTTAATCTTGCACCCACAGTTTAAGAGCATATGTAATGGTGATCTATAATTTTGAATCACAAGTGGAAGCCCACACCCTCCACATCATCTTACGAGTCAACTTTTTCTCTCTTCTCTACATCTTATAGATCACCAGCTTGGATCACCAAACGAAATAATATTTTATGGACCCCATTACTAACATCTTATTGGGTTTTAGACTTTTAACGGCTTAGTTGGCAAAGAAAGGGAGAGAAAATGTATTGGGGGCGGATCACGGCCGTGAGCTGGACCGTAGGGCTGGAGAAGCAGATCACTGATGCATGGTATTTTTTAAACCGCGAGTCAAATTTTTGACTCACGAGTCTTACATTGCAGATGCTCTAAACTGTCAAATTGGAGTTTTATTGCTCATATCAAATGAATTACTCTTTTGTTATACCTCTTCGATGGGGGGAAGGGGATTCGATTCTTGGGTAAGTGAATACATTTAGTATACTAGTTACATTCATAATTCTACCTTTTGCTTGTTGGGAAGTTCTAGCTATTAAAGAAGACAAAATTAAATCATAATCACTTGGTAATTAACTTCGCAATGTTGCAGGTGAAGAGAAAAGTTTTACACGTGATCAAAATCATCTTTGACGAAACAAAAAATTTATCCAGGAGCACCAGCTCGATACCTAATTCGAGCAAATTCATCGAAGCAAGAGCTTCAAATCTAGAAGATGCAATCATGCATTACCATTAGACCGTCATCCAAGCACTACGTGAAGAGCTTTAAATTCCTTGGCCAGTATTGATTTGATGACAATTTCTTCATCAGTTTGTACAAGTTATGATCAATCACGTTTTCGTAGAAAGCTAATCGAGCAGCTAAGTAGACAACGCACGCATCACCAGACTTATGTAACTCGTGAATGCCTTATAATTTTACGTCGATCCTTGTCGAGATTAATTTAGATAGATCCTTTATCAAATTGATTGTTTAGATTGTTATATCTTAGCTTTTTCAAAAAAATAAAAAAGCAAAATTATCACATTTTTTTTCATTTTTAAGCCTTCAACTTGGCAACCTAGCAATTGATGAAAACTAAATCTTTATATTTCTTTATAGGTGCTACTATTATATTATCAATCCGTCCTTTTTTTTTCTTTTTAAACATGATTTCTTTTTTTCTAATTATGATTGTCTCTTAGACTTTTAGGACTAAAATTGACCACTTTATCTGTTAGTAGTAATGTTATTTAAAAAATAAACGTATTTATTTTTTTCTAAAGGAAGAATGGGAATTAAGATATTGATTTTTTTTAATTCAAAAAATAAAAGGCTTGAGTCATGGGTGCAAGCTGTTCATATTTTTTTTCCCTTTTTGGATCGTGGGATTTTTTTTGTTTTTTTTAAATTTTTTATATTGCACCCACAGCTCAAGCTGACCGGCTGAACCTTTATTGCTTATATTAAATGACTTAGTTGGTTGTAAATTTTTGATGTGGGATTAGAGTCTTGAGTTAGTGAATACCATTGACATATTAGTTGCCAAATTTTATATTATTGGGGGTGTTTGATAACAATAGCTGTTTGGGAAAAATTAGTTATTTAGGAGGATTTTTGCTGTTTTGATCAAGTCAAACAGCGAATGGGTATTTGAGAATGAGCTACTTGCAATAGTTGTTTGGCTCCAAAAAACTCTTTTTGAAAAAGCTATTCTCATTAGCTTTTTGAGAAGAGTCTTTGTGGAAATAACATAATTGTCTATAACTTTGAAAAAATAATAGACATCTCATCAAAAACTAACTCATAAATAAGGACGTAAATGAAAATTTACTAGAATATTTTTTTAGAAATAGCCAGTTTTTACCAAATACTTTTTCTAAAAAGAGCTAATTCAAACAGCTAATATAAACAGCTAATTCAAACAGTTAACAACTAATAGATAATACAAATAATTAACAACTGTTGGTCAAATATGACCATTATCTTTCATATAGATTTGACTATAGTACGCGATATTCAAATGGATCCAACACTAAATTGCCAAGAGATAAATGTTCAGGCCATTGGGATAATGCAAGGGCATTAACTGACGTCTCGAAGCACAGTCGCAATAATTTGCTGAATTTTTTAATTGTTTTCTTTTCCTATCCTGTTCCCAATTTTTTCCTAACATTTGCTTAATTTTTTAAGGAGTATATTCTATTGTGTTTCAACCAAATTTTATCCTCCAAAAAATTATTTACTAAATAATCATCTATTGTACACCGAAGACAAACTTATTGTTCATTAAAAATATTTTAATATTCATTAAAAATTAACTTATTGTTCATTGAAAAATTTATCTAACCAACATTATTTTGTAATCTATTGTTCACTGAAAATTCACCTATTGTTCACCAAAAAGTATTCTAATGATAATAAAAAAGAGGAAATGTAGGTTGTGATTAATGATCCTATTTATTCAATTGCCAACTAAAAAAATTTGAAAACTTACACTAAACAGTGTTATACCGTATACCAAAAGTCAATCCTAATTCAGTGAATAGTGTGCTATTATGTACACTAAATATTGTTTCATGATACACTAAATATTTTTCTTTTATACACTAAACAGTATTATATTCAACACTAAATGTAAGGTAGTGTGAAAAATGAATGTGGATGTATACTTTTGATAAACTCCGATGAGAAAACATCCAACACAATTCCTTTTTAAAAAGATTTATTTAACAAACAAAGTAACATTTTCAAAAAAATAAAAATGTAAAACAGTAGCAAACAAATTAAGTGGACAAATATGTAATATTAAAATAAGTGAGAAATATGTAAATATTGTTCAATCGTACACTAAATGTATCTTTATTATACATTAAATACTATTATATTTTATACTAAAACTCTTAAATAATGTAAAAACGTATATGACTGAATACCACTAAGACCAACTGTAACGCCCTAGCCTCTCCCCAGGTCGCAACCAATTACCATGAACGACTTTAAGGATCGTCGACTAGCCCTACAAATCATCACAAGCCTTTCCGGTATGTTTATTATATGCTAAACACTATTATATTTTACACTAAAAGTCTTAAATAATGTAAAAACATATATGAACGAATGAATACTACTAAGACCAATTGTAATGCCCCAACCCTTCCCCGGGTCGCAAACAATTACCATGCATGAAAGGCTTTCAGGATCATCGACTGACCCCATAAATCACCACAAGCCTTTCCGACATGTTTTTTTTTGCTCACACACCACATGGGAAACTTCCTAGGAGGTCATCCATCATAAGATTTCCCCACAGTAAGCATACATGTTTAACTATCGAGTTATCAAGTGTAGGCTTTTCAAAAAGGAAGGTACACTTTTGGTGATATAAGTAGTGATTTTAACCCTTTTAAGCCATATTCGGGGTATTATATTTACCCTCACTTGAACATCACAACGTCCTCGTTGTGCCTCGTTAACTGACCAACTTACACGTCCTCTCAATCAACGGTCTATTCCAGTGTATTTGCCACGTTAGGTAATTGCCTAAGGCTCTCCCGTCCACTGATGCAGCTCATGGTCACAAGTCGGCCTAATACCATCTGCAATGCCCCCACCTCTTCTTGGGCTGGGGACAGTTCGTAGGAATAACTTCAAGAATCGCCGACTGACCCTACAAATCACCACAAGTCTTTTCGGCGTGCTCCGTCCTCGCTCACACATTGCTTGGAAAATTTTTCAGGAAGTCACCTTTCTAAGATTTCTCCACAACAAGCATGTTAAATTGTAGAATTCTTAAGTGTGGGATTCGCAAAAAAAAAAGGTGCACTTTTGGTGATATAAGTAGTCATTTTAATCCTTTTAAGCCAATGGTAAGTCCTTACTCTCCATAAACTCCCAGACAAGGGCAGACAACTTACTCTTATTTACTCCCCCTTACACATTGTTTGGATTGACATAGAGAGAGAAAAGGGAGGGGAAGGAAAAAAAAGGGAACGTGATTTGTGCTTACTTTGTTTAGATATATTGTAAGAGGGGATGAAGAGAATGGGGGGATAACTATTAAAAATCTTTTGTTTCCCTCCTTTCCCCCTCATTTTGAGGGTGAATAAAAATGAGGAGAATGGAAGGGAATGAGGGTGAAATGTTTCTGACGATTCTCCTTCCTTCCTCCTCATTTAATATTCCAAAACAAGTAAAATAAGTGTTCATTAACCTCCATTCCCTTCCCCCTTCTCTCTTCTCAATCCAAATAGTCTGTTATTCTTATTCATTCTTACTCTTATTACTCTTACTCTTGTGACTTACTCTCCTTCTAGACAGACCCTTGACCTCTCCCCCAATGAGTTCCTCCACTAATCATAGCCCCCAAGAAAATCCCCTCGAAGGTTTGCACCAGAACGCCCACAAAATCCACCGAGCAGAAGGTGTTCGAGTTCAACGAACAAATCCCAGTTTTCAAAATCATCAAATTATCTAAATTGAACGTGGATTACAAGCCCTTTGAGGCGAAGAGAAAGTTATGTGAATCACATGTGTCAGAGTAAGTCATGGCTCTGCCCCAAATGGGGAGCCTGGCACGTATATTTATATAAATCAGGGAATATAAAAATTACATATTTGTCCTCTGTACATTATTACACCCCCTTAATATGTTGGAGAGGAACGTACTAACATATTATCCCTGGAAAAATCAAACAACTTAGAAGACAACCTTTTTGTAAAAATGTCTGTTAACTGAAGCGTAGTAAGAATATAACAGACTACAAGATCACCATAAACGACACTTTCACGTACGAAATGATCACTATTGAAAAAGGTGACTTTTCCGACAGACATTCCGACCGAAAAAGTGGTTTTTTCCGTCGAAAAATTGATTTTCCGACGGAATAGCCGACGGAAATGTGCCGTCGGAATAAGGCGGGTTGGGATCGAGTTGCGACGGAATGAGGGATTCCGTCAGAATAATACCGATGGAATTTTTTGCCGTCGGACCAAGATTCCGACAGTAAGGAATTCCGTTGCCTCCCCCCGAGCCAGCCTCCCCTGAAAAAGAATGCGAAAGCCGTCAGAGTAGCCGTCGGAATTCCGTCGCGACCCGTCGGTTTTTCTGTCGTAAGTCTTGCAGCATTTTGAAAAAAAAATTGGGCAATTGGAGACAACCCAAATTTACAATTTACATACAACCTGCAAACTGAAACCTTACATGGTAACCACCACACATGATTACATTCTTTCAAGTCAACCATCACATGGTTACTGTCATTGAACATCACAAGTACAAAATGTTCACAAATCAAAGGTTCGTACCACACACAAATCCAAACCATTAACTGTCCCTAATATACATAACATGAAATTTTCGAAATGTTAGAAGTTCTAATAGTTGAAATAGTTATGAGTAGAGTACGGATCATACCTATAATCATCACCATTGCCATCACCATTGCCATCATCATCATCATCATCATCATCATTTTGAGGCTGAGGAGGAGGAGCAACAACAGCAACATAAGTGGAGCAGCAGCAACATAAGTGGAGCGGCGGTGCTGTCGAAGGCACGAAGAAGGACATGGGCGTGATGCAGAAGCAGATGCTTGTTGAGATCTAATGAACTCACTCAATGTGTTTTGCACCCCACTAAGTTGTTCATTCAACATCATCACTTTCTCTTCTAAATGAAGGTTCTGTTCTTCAGTTCGGCGATTTAACTCTGCTATTTAACTTAACTCATTGTTCAATTGGGTGACCGTCTCTCGTACATCCCACTCCTGACTGCCCCTGGATGTTGCTGAGGACTTGAACAAGTGCTCCAGTTTCACCCCTTCTGAATCTAATCTATACACGCGCCCCTTTTTGTTTACGTTGCCTTGCACCCACAACTCCATCTCAAATGAAATTTCAGATGGCTCGGAGCTAGGATCTGTCGAGGATTGGGAATTCCTTATCTGTTCCCATTTCTGTTGATACTTCGTTTACAAAATAAGTTCAAATGTATTAAATGTTGCAAATGTAGTTACGCCGACGAAGTAAGAATATTTTATACACGTAAAAAGTACATGTTACTTACGTATGTTTTTTCAGATTTCTTATCAACCCATGTGTTGTCCCCCACGTGTTGATGAGCGCCTTTAAATAACTTTATTGCAGATGGGTCCCTTTGAAGTTTCTTAGCCTGTACAATATGCAAATAAGTTTCATTGCAAAGTAAAACACATGCAAAGTACAAAATGCAATAAGTTGAAAGATGTGAGAGTTCTTCGTACGTACCAAACGTCTCTTTTGCTCACTGAATGGGGTTGAACCACATGTATGCAAAAAATGACCTAAGCCATCTTGATCACTGTTCCGGTTCTTCTTTGCTTGTACACTCACCTTTTTAAATTTTTCGAAAGCCCAGTACTCTTGAAGTGACTTCCAAGTGCTCTCAGACAACCACAGATGCTGCTTGCCCCCTTTTCCTTAACTCCCCAAATGTGTCCTTCAATCTAATAGCCCCTTTCTCCTCAAAGTTGCTCCTAATATGGAAGTCATGCTCTGGAGCCCAATAGAAACGCTTCTATGAAATCAAAGTGAGCAAAACATAAACAATATGTTAGTGAACAACATATTCATAGATTTAGTGAACTTATAAATTTATCTTACCTTGAACTCGCCAAATCACAGATCCCGTTGTGATTTAGAGACTTTATCCCATGTTGGCCATGGCTCGGTAAATTTGCTCACAAATATCTTCATTATTTTAAACACCACATCATATAGAAAGAAGCTGCAAGTAAGAAAAACATTTACAAATTTGCGTTCACAACAAACATATTTATATGTATGTTTGGGTTCTGAATATACAAAAGTGAAAATGTGTAATCACTTGCTCTTTACCATCTGGCTTAATAAACACCTTGTTGGACGTGCTCCCATGGCTTGAAGCACCTTCACTGTGATCCCTACTTCTTTGTTCATGGTGTTGTGGAATCACATGTGGTACAGGGATGTAAGAGCCAAATTGGTTGCCCATAAATGCTCCTTGCATCTAAGTGTTAGAAGGTCTTTGTGATTGGAAGAAGCATATGTCAGCTTGAGAGAACGTAGCATTTTGAGGTACCTGTTGGGTGAATTGCATGTTTTGGGCGCTGTTGGGATCAGGAAATGCAGTCTGAGGGATGTCTTGGTAGTGTTGCCATCCTTGGAACTCTTATTCCGCTTGGCCAGTTTGGTTGTTATGACCTCTTCCCCGAGTTCGACCACATCCACCATTGCGTCCCCGTCGCGTACCTGACATCTTTAGAATAAACATACAAACCGTAGTGATCAAACAACATATATAAAATGCAAGAATTATACATTAATAGTAACTCACACAATGACAATTGTGTCATTAATTATTGAAGAAACACTAAATGCATAGCACGACTAAGTGTACATCAATACAACGAAAAAGTTACACCAATTCAACAAATACTAGTCATCATCCTCGATTTCGTTGTCCTCGTCAGAATCATCATGGTCCACCCCGACTTCGTTTTCAATGTATTCATAATCATCATCCCACTCTGCCTCCACTCCTCCCTCGTTTGCTCATTCCTTATTAACAACCTCAATGTCTTCCTTGTGACTCAACAAAGTTGCAGGAATTGTGTCATTTACCGGTGTTATGTGAGATACATGATCCTCTTGGAATGCAACTGGTAAAGTGAATTCGTTATGCACTTTGTCCCTGGGTTTCTTTGGTACAACAACCCACCAGTTAGACTTATCTCTTATTCCATTCGGGTATTTCATGTACACCACTTGCGTTGCAGCAGTAGCAAATATGAATGGATCATATTTTCTATATCTTCGAGTGGCATTCACCTCTACAAATGGGCATAGTTTGGGACAACGTGTTCCTCGAGGGGGGTTATCGAACCAATCACATTTGAACATCATGCATTGTTTGAGCGGCTCTCTAAGATATTCAATGCGAATAATCTTTTGGAGGATTCCATAATAATCGCCCCCATATCCACATTCCCCGTTCCCTTTAACACAAACGTCATAGTTGAAAGTCTTTTTCCCTTCACACCTTTTCTGCGTGTGAAATAGAAATCTATTAACCCTGAATGTAGACCACGATATAACTTTCCTCAAAGGTAGTTGAGCCAAGTGGTATACGTGTACTTGGTGTTCGTCATTGAACATTTGTACAATTTCAACCTATATTTTTTTTTACAAACATGATCAATATAGGAACCATATTGTATAAGATGTGCTGAAGGAGATAAACATATAACATAAGAGACAAGTTTTACTGCTTTTTTGAACCACCAAATAAATTGAGCTTCAATCAAGGCATCTATCTTCACGTCCGTCAAAGTGGGATTTCCTTGTACTTTTGTTGTTTGAATAAATTGTGAGAATGCCATTCATTAGCACTAAGGTCCCGATTAACTTCATCACAATACAAAACGGCACATGCTGGACTTACTCGATGTAAGGTTGCACTTCATTACAATTCAACAAAATGTGAAGGTGTGCAGCGTGCAACTCTTCATCAGTTAGGTACCTCTGTGTACGACTTCCCACTAGAGTACCTTGGGTTTGGAAAACTGATAAAGTTGGTTGCATTTGTGGCTCGTCATTGTCATCCTCGTTACGTCGACGTCTTGTGCGCACTGAAGACACATCGTCGCCGAAGTAGTACGAGGAAAATTGCGATATCTCAAACACCAAGTATGTTTCATCCATTGATCCCTCTGGATGTGTTTTGTTTCTTATCTTCTTCTTAAGCCATACAAAGTATCTAAAATACAACAAGTTGTACAAGTATTTCAGTTTAACATTACTGTTGAACTTAGTGGTCCATGATGTTTGGATAACAATTTACCTTTCAAATGGATACATCCATCGATATTGCATGGGACCTCCTAAGTATGCTTCTTCTGCCAAGTGTATAGGCAAGTGCTCTATGACATTGAAGAATCCCGGTGGGAAAACTCTCTCCAATTTACAAAGTATTATGCTTATATTGCGCTGCATTTCTTGTAACTTATCAACCCTTAGTACTAATGAGCAAAGGTTTTTGAAAAATTCACTTAAATCAACCAGTGCTTCTAATACGTCATCTGAAAGGGCACGAAATGCTATTGGCATAAGCATTTGTAAAAACACATGACAATCATGGCTCTTCATGTTTTGAAACTTTGCAGACTTCATATCAACGCAGTTTGCAAAGTTGGAGTAATATCCATCAGGCATCGTCAGTTGTTGCGCCCAGTCACACACCCCTTTTCGTTTGTCCAAAGAAAGGGTGTACGTGGCCTTCGGTTTTAGTGTTCGGCCATTAGCACCGTGTCGGACGTTCATCTCACTTCGATCACACATCTCCGCCATATCTAGCCCTTCCTTCACATCATCTTTTGTTTTACCAGGTACATCCATCACAGTGTTGATGATGTTATATCAAAAGTTCTTCTCCTCTAGGTGCATTACATCCAAATTGTAATGTAGTAGTTGGTCTCTCCAATAAGGTAACTCCCAAAAGATGCTTTGCTTTGTCCAATTATGAGAGTTCTCCTTAAAACCCGGGATGATGAAATCTCCATCGGTGGTTACTTTAGGAAGACTCCGAACCTCTTCGTATAGTTCCTCCCCATTTTTTCTGGACGGAGGAGCATCATTAACAACTTTCCCTCTACGAAATGCAGTTCGATTTCTTCGAAATGCATGATGTCTGGGCAAGAATCGCCGATGATAGTCAAACTAGGATGGTTTTCCCCCATGTTTCAACTGTGTTGCTTTCAACTTCTCCATACAAACAGGGCAACTTCAAACACCATGAGTACTCCATCCAGATAATATTCCAAGGGCTGGGAAGTCATTTACTATCCACATTAATGCAGCTCTCATAACGAAGTTCTGCCTCGTTGAAATGTCATAAGTTTGAACACCATCCCATAGCATTTTCAACTCATCAATCAAAGGTTGCAAGTACATATTTATTTTGTTCTTCAGATTTGTAGACCCAGGTATAATGCAAATTAAGAACATATATGGCGTTGTCATGCACATCTCTAAAGGAAGGTTGTAAGGTGTCACAACGACAGGCCAAATTGAATAAGGTCGTGCAGATTGCACAAATGGGGTAAACCTATCCGCACACAAACCAAGTCTAACATTACGGGCCTACGAAGCAAAATCTGAGTGTTTGTGATCAAAATGTTTCCATGCTTCACCATCTGAAGGGTGACAAAGAACACCATCCTCACTCCTATTGTCATAATGCCACCTCATGTGTTCAGTTGTGCTTCTTGAGGCGTAAAGGCATTGTAACCTAGGTATAATCGAGAAGTAGAACATTTTCACATATGGTTTTGGTCTCCCATTATCACCTGACTTTTTTGGCTTCCACCTTGGTGCATCACATAACTTACATTTCTCAACCGTTGAATCCTTCTTAAAGTACAACATACAACCATTGCGGCAACAATCAATGGTTTGTACGTCTAAACCCAAACTTCGAACCTTCTTTTTCAACTCTGTGTAATTTCTAGGGACACGATTGTTTGTCGAACAACTCTCGTGCACTAATTGCATCACCTCGTTCAAACAATTTTGAGGCATACTATAATCAGATTTGATACTCATCAATCTGACTGCATTTGATAATTCAGTTTGATTACAACACCCTTCCCATAAAGGCCTCTGTGCAGCTTGCAACATATTATAGAATGTTTGAGCTTCTGCATTTGGTTGCTCTTTGTCGCTAACTTCATTAGTAACCATTACATCATTCACCATTACTTCCACATTATCCACAAATGGTCTAGTATTATCAACGTCTATGGGACTTGACACCATGTTGTCATATAATTTCTGTGCGTTGCTACTTCCAACATTGTCATAGGAGATTGGTTTCACTTCCCCATGAGATGTCCAGTACCAATAGCCTTTAACAAAATTGTTGTGGTACAGGTGTAATATCACGTCATCGGGTTCTCTATAAGCTCTATTCTAGCATTTGGCACAAGGACATCTATAATGTCCATTATTTATGAATTCTACTTGACTTCTTGCAAATTGATCAAACAATTCAACTCCATCTAAAAATTTTTGTCTATACCCTTTTCTACCTGGTAAAAACCTTTTATACATCCTCCTCCCATGGGATGGTCCATCAATATTATCCACTGTACAGCATTACAAATGTATACGTAAATTACTTATTTATAATACTAATGGACATAATGATTACACTTTTTTTCATACATTTTTACAACAATAATTTACATATGATTCTACTACTTCGTCATACACTATGTTCAATATGCGATGCGCAAAAATAAGATAGTAGAACAATTAGATCAGAATGTAAACATGTTCGAATGTCTGAAATTGCAGTCCAAACTTGTGACATTCACACCGACAAAAATGACATTCACAGCAACAATAACGTATTTTTTTTCCGTTCGCAATATGTTTTCTCTTATGACCCATATCCTTCATATTAATCATCCACACAAATTAAATCTACAAATATTTACGTTACACATTCAAAATAATTTCACAAGTTTCCCATACTTCATCGCACAATCAGAATTCTTAGGAAGCTTATCTAATTTATGGATTATACATACAAATAATCCATAAGTACACTAAACAAAGTACTTTAACTCAAAAATTCATAACTCACAGCATACATATTCAATTTTCACCAAGCTTTGCAGGAAATTGAAAAATAACATATAGATTCTAACATATTAATTTCATGATTTTTGTCCAGGCCAATCATTCCCAGAAATTCAAACAGTAAGCCAAAATAATGAAAAATCTGCGAATTAAACTCAAAAATTCATAACTTTTAGCATACAGCACCAAAATTCACAAACATTTACCAAAAATCACCCCATATCATGAGGAATATATGGTAATAATTTGATAATTTTTCTCCTAGCAAACCGTTCATAACAAATTAAAACAGTAACCGAAACCATGCATCCAAAACAGGGCAGTCCCAGTCGAAAATTCATAATTTCTAAAATACACATAAAAAATTCATGAAAATTTACAGTAATTTTCCGTTCATCATCATAAGTTTACAGTAAAACTTTCATAATTTATAACCAACCCAATAGCTCACAGTAATTCAACCATCATCCGACTTTTCGCACACAATAACAAGGCAGTTTTGATCAAAATTTCATAACTTATAAAACACACATATAAAATTCATAAAAATTTACTATAAGTTTTTTAATATCATGGGTAACCTACAGTAAAATTTTCAAAATTTTTCAACAAGCCAATAATTCCCAGAAAATCAGAGAGTACACGAGCTCTGCACAAATCCGAAAATTCAATCCAGTTTTCTTCCATTTTGTTCTTTGTATACAATCAATCAACCCAAAAATCCGAATTATAACATGTATTTGGATGAATTCAGAACACAAACATCAATTCATAACATCCAATTATTCCAAAGATCACAATTAATCTTACAACTTATAGAGGTGAGTTTCTAGGGGGTGGAATTATGATTTTAATCCATCAAACCCTAGAACATCTAATTCAAAGTTTTAATTCTCAATTAATTTCTCAATTTCATACATAAATAACCAAATTCATCTTACCCTAATCAATTTTAAGGATAGAAAAGGCAAGAATTACTCACTTGAATTGATTTCAAAACCAAAGGCTTTAATCTTCTTCTTCTTCTTCTTCTTCTTCTTCTTCTTCTCTCCTCTATACCCCTCTTTCCCTCCCTGTCGTGTGTGTGTGTTTTGTGTTGAAGATGAGAACCAAAACAAAGCCCCTTCTCCTTTTGGATAAAATCATGTGAAGCCCAAAAAAATCCCCCTTTTCTTTTCCTTTTTTTTTACCGACTCTCTCTGTCTCTCTCTCTCTCTCTCTCTCTGTGTGTGTGTCTTTTTTTTCCTTTTTTCCTCTTTTTTTTCTGAAAAAAAAAACAAAAATCTTACCAGAACCATACCGTAATTAATTATTCTCCAAACATAATCATATGAACTTAAATCACACACATATATATATAGAAGTAAAACACTTAAAATACATAAACATAAAACACATATTCACATAGTAATCAAAATTTGTAACTGAAATTTTCGAGGTGTTACAAGTTCAAAGAAAAATCCTTCAAAAATATAACTAATAACGCCCGAGCCAATTTGTTGTCCTTTTCAAGTTTGTTCTTAGTGGCGTCATCAAGTGGGATGGAAAGTGTTTTAGGAACAGCAGGAGTAGAAGGTTCAGCATCATTAGTTGTATTGGTGTCGTCAAGAAAGTCAGTAGTGAGAACATAATCAATCTCAAGTTGCTCAAAATAGATGAGCAATTTATAGGACCAACGTTTGTAATTAGTTCCATCAAGGGGTTCAATTTTGTAGAGTTTAGGGAAAATTTTTGGAGGTACAGCCATAATTTAGCTTTCAGATTGCAGGAACGAATAGTGTAATGGCTACTGAGAAGACAGAGAGATTAATTGTGTTGTGGATGAAACTACTAACCTGAAAGCTAAATTTGTCCAACTTCGGTGCAAATCATTAAGGCGAAAAAGCTCCCTAAGGTTTAACACAACGAGCCTCTCACTCGTGCACTCGAGGGAGAGACTATGGAGTATAACTATCTTTTGCCCAGGAAAAAAGAAAGGAAGAGAAGAGTAGAGAAGGCTTGTGGCTTTTCTGTGTGTCTTGCTAAGCTGCAGAAAGCTCCTTCTATAATGGCTTGATGAGGAAAAGAGTTGTTAAACAACAATAAAGAAGGGAGTAAAATGGGGGTAGAAATCAGGGAATAGGACTGATTACGGTAACTGAAGCGTTAATGGAGGAAGACTCAGTCAAGCTTGGAAATTAAACCGTTAGGTTTATGGCAGCTTATACGCAAACAGTCCAAAGAAAAATCCTCCAAAAATATAACTAATAAGGCCCATATAATACACGGCCCGCACCGCACTTAGCCCAGATCGAACGGGGCGACAGCCCA
>JACYFF010003369.1:83257757-83274988 GCA_017589665.1 Selenicereus undatus
ATGGGGGTGAAATGTTCCCCTCGATTCCCCTTCCTTCCTCCTCATTTAATATTCCAAAACGAGTAAAATAAGTGTTTATTAACCTTCATTCCTTTCCCCCTTCTCTCCTCTCAATCCAAACATACTGTTACTCTTATTCATTCTTACTCTTGTTACTATTACTCATGTGACTTGCTCTCCTTCTAGACAGATCCTCGACCTCTCCCCCAATGGGTTCCTCTACTGATCATAGCCCCCAAGAAAATCCCCTCAAAGGTTCGCACCAGAACGCCCACAAAATCCACCGAGTTGAAGGTGTTCAAGTTCAACGAACAAATCCCAGTTTTCAAAATCATCAAATTATCTAAATTGAATGTGGATTACAAGCCCTTTGAGGCAAAGAGAAAGTTATGTGAATCATATGTGTGCTAGTAAGTCATGGCTCTGCCCCAATTGGAGAGCCTGGCATGTATATTTATATCAATCAGAGAATATAAAAATTACATATTTGTCCTCTGTACATTATTACACCCCCTTAGTATGTTGGAGAGGAACGTACTGACATATTATCCCTGAAAAAATCAAACAACTTAGAAGACAACCCTTTTGTAAAAATGTCTGTTAACTAAAGCATAGTAAGAATATAACAGACTACAAGATCACCATAAATGACACTTTCACATACGCAATGATAATGTACCGTCATATGTTTGCTGTGGTCATGTTGTACTGGATTGACGGCCATGTTGGAAGCACTGATGTTATCACAATGCACTCTAGTGGGAGCACAAAGATGGATACGAAGATCATGCAACAGCTTCCTAATCAAGATGGTTTCAGCAATAGTGTAGGCAACCGCACGATACTCAACTTTAGTTGAAGACTTGATAAAGCGGGTTGCTTCTTGGAGCACCAGGAAATAACATTGGGGCCGAAGAATACTGCATAACCTGTAGTAGATCAACAAGAATCCTCGCAACCCGCCCAATCGACATCAGAGTAGGCAACAATAACAGAAAGAGTGGCAGCAGGACAAAGTTGCAGACCGTAACTCAAGTTACCCTGCAAATACCTAAAATACGCCTGACAGCGTGAAGGTGAGTAGTACGAGAAGCATGCACATATTGAGAAACTACAAGAACTGCATAAGCAATATCAGGTCTTGTCATAGTTAAATATTACAATGCACCTACCATACTTCTGTAGTCAGTGGGGTTTGCAAGTAACTCTCCATCTGTTAGGGTCAAGGAGGTTCTAGAAGGAGAAGGGGTACGAATAGGTTTAGCAGTATGCATGTGAAACTTTCGAATGAGGTCATGAACATATTTTTGCTGGGTCAAAAATAGCCCTTACAAATTCGTACTACCTGAACACCCAAGAAATAATATAGGTCACTCAAGTTCTTCATAGCAAACTAATGAGAAAGAACCGAGATACAATTTTTTAATGTTCATTTCCTTCTCATAGTAACATCGTTTTTGCAGGCAACAATTCATCTGAAGGGGTCTAGGTTCTCAGCCAAATGTTGTCTTTCTGATTTGCTTTGCCCCAGGACATACGGCTGTAGGTTGCCCCCAGCGTTATACCCCCTCCCAATCTTCCTCCGTTCCCGCTTTCGCTACCTTCAACGCTGAAACAAATATGTAGGTCACCCAAGTCCTTCATAGCAAACTGATGAGGTAATAACAAGATGCTTAAGCTAATGGTTGAAGGTCCAAGAATAGGTCTATACTCTAACACGCCCCCTCATGCAAATGTCATTTGGACTTGAAGTGTGGTTGTTGCAAAGGTCCCCCTATTTTGCGTAATAAATCAATATGGGTGCTGTAAACACAAATTTCGAGCCTAAAATAAATAAAGACAAGAAATTCATAAACAAATTAAATTTTGTATTGATGTTGTATGTATGGGTACAATCTCTGAATTTAATACAATGAGACGATTCTTTGATTCAATCTCCTAATGACCTGAATTGTTTCGAGGGCGTGACCACTTGATCTCGGTTGATGCAAATCGATTGAAGAACTCTGAAGACTGTTCTTGATTTTGATCTGCAAGTGGCTGATTATAGTTCCTGAAGCTCACAAGTTTTGATCCTTCTCACTGGGTAGCTGGATACTGCTTGCAGTTTGAGCATCTGAATTTTGCAATGTTAAATGTTGAATGTTGAATGTAGTTGACCAGATTAATCGATGCGAGGGCGAGATTGTTTAATCTCGATCGATGAACTGGATGAAGAACTCTGAAGTGGACTTCAATTTGAGGTTGCAGAAGATGTTTAGCTAGCTGACTTTGATTCTTGTTACTTGGTAGCTGGATGGCGTTTGTAGTCTGAGCTGTAGAACTTGTAGGATGCTGAATGCTGAGCTCCTCCCAAAATGAGGGGGGATGACCCCTATTTATAGGCTCGAAGGCTAGGGTTTGAATTTGACGTTGGACCTCGACCCATGTCTTAGTAATTATTCCCTTAATTTTAAAAAATAAATAATTACTAATTTTTGCCTCATCAATGACACGTGGCATCTTTTAGTGGGTCCACCAAAGTCAACGTGACACATGGCAATTTGCGATTGATCATTTTTTTTTTACACGTGGCATCATCCGATTTGTCATAGAATTTTTGCCTTCTATGCTAAGATTCAAACTCGAGATCTCTCGGTTAGAAAGGCTCTGATTCCATGTGAGAGTAAGTCATGGCTCTGCCCCAATTTGGGAGCCGCGCGCGCACACACACACATACATATGTGTGTGTGTGTGTACACACATACATACATATGTGTGTGTGTGTGTGCGTGTGTGTGTGTGTGTGTATATCAGGAAATACGAAAATTATATATTTGTCGTCTGTACACTATTAATATGAGTTTTGTTGATAAGAGGATAATCCCACTTCTTCTCAGGATTATTGCGAAGCAATCTTGCTGGAAGAAGAGGGTCCCCATTAATAGAATGTTACTTTTCGTCTTTTATGTTATGCTTGTAAATTTTTACTTTCATAGTTAGAATTGCAGAGCAAAAAATGTCACAAAGTTTTTAGATTTAGAATTTCAATTGCTTAAATATTTATTTAATATGGTTGGCATGATTCCCTTTGGGTTTTCCACGTGATGGAGCTACATTCAGTTGATTGAATTGAAAATCATTTCATTTCTATTTATGTTTAAGGGTTATCTTTCGGAATCTTTGAATTTAGATAAAAACTTGAAGTTCTTGCTGCTGGAGCTTGGATATGTAATGTGAAGCTGCTAGCTTGCTAGTATTGATAGCTCGCTTTTCTGAATCTAGTAGCGACCTTACCTTGAATATAATTGTAGAGCTGTTTCTGCTGTTACTACACCTCTCAAACAAAGTTTAGCAGTTTAGTTATAACCAGTTTGGTCCAGCAATGTTTTGTAAAGTTTAGTATATCTACAGTAGGCCTGTCAGTATGTTCAATTGATTTTAAACAATCATATTATTAGTTATCAACCATGGAGAGGTGATCAGAGGCTTAGTTTTAACCAAACTCTGCACCTAATTGAGGTGCAATTGGCTGTGCATCTTCAATATAGATATAGTACGATGTGTTGTTTGATTTACGCTTACGATCTTTTGCGCTTAAAATGTGTGACATTTACTTGGTCTCGAATCATGGTTTTAGCCTTTCAGTTCAAAAGCTTGGTCAAGATGACTCTGGTTGTCTTGAGGTTAATAAAACTAACTGCGTCACCTGTAATTGTTGTTGTGTAGTTCGAGCTTTTTACGACAAAGAATGCTGGGTGTTACAATTGGGTATTCACAGTAACTAGTCACATGCTTATCTCTCATAATAATGTCAGCATACATGGTTGGTGGTCCTTTCAATTTCATTTGCCATTTTGATTGAGGTTTTGTCAATTTGCAGTCTGATAGTCTTGCATTTATGTCATATAGATCCACTTTACAGAACTGTTCGTCAAACTTGATATCTGGAAAATTAGTGTTCTTGTTGGCCGACTGTGAAACATGCCAGATCAAAGCACCTTGAAATGGCCTTAGCTGACATAGTTCAGAATATTGCATTTTGGCATCATTGATCAGAAACAAGGCAACTTCTCTGCTCTAGTTGCCTTCATCACATTTTAATTTCCGTGACTTGAGGCATATACTTATCAATTTTTAGACTAAAGCCATTGTTCTGGTTTGGTTTGCACTATTGGTTCTGTTTATGAGACGATCTTCTATAATCTAATTTGCTTGGCACAATGATCAATTAAAGAGTATTCAACACTCGAAAGAATCTGCATGTCAACTGCAAGGATTCAGCTGTTAGCGTCTTCTGTGATGAAGTTGTAGACTGATATGCGACTGTGGCCTAGTAGTGTTCAACTCACTTACCTCCTTAGGGGTTAGGGGCCGTGAGATCAGATTCAAAGGAGGAAATTATCCATTTGCAGCAAAGAAGCCTCTGCCCTCAGCCCAATTTCTTTTGAGCCAAGACGCATACATTTTTCAGTACCTTGCCTTATTCTAATCAGAACCTTCTCAGATCTCGAACTCAATTTCTAAACCAACTGCCTATGTACAAGATATCTTGACCCAACTGGCAGCATGCTATTGTCAAGGAGTGTGTTAGCCCGATTTTGGCTAGTTTCATAACCCTAGAAGGATATGAATAGGGTGATGATCAAAAAAACAAACATGAAAAGTAAATGTGGACATGACACAAGTATTTTAACGAGGTCAACCTCAACTAGACTTAGTCCCAACCTAGAGTTCCTTAAGTACTCTAGGATTAACCCAATTTTATTAGGAGGGATTACACAACTCTATAGTACACCTACTCTAAGTTCCAAGCCACAAGTTGACCCTTCAACAACTCCTTGGTAGAGTTGATCATTCAACTCTATAATCCCACCCAATTACAACTAGGGCAATACAACTCAATAAATTAAGTGAACAAGATAATGATATTTGCAAGTGTGACTCGTAGTTCTTGTTCTTTGCTTGTGGTAGCTCTTGTGTGCTTTGGAACTACCAATTCATCTCATTTTTATAGCTAAGAGGTGTTGGAGAGGTTGGAGAAAAACTCAATAAGTGACCGTTGCATCAAACAAGGAAAATCAATCTTCCATCTAGTTTCAAGGCCTTGAACCCTGTCCTTCAGGCCATTGAAATTCGCGGCTCTGCTTAACTATTTTCTTTTGTTCTTCAACGACTAATTATCGTATTTTTAGCTGAAGATCTTGGCTGAGAGAATTATCTAGAACTTGGTTTTTTTCGCAGCACAATATTTCATAATATAATATCATCAAAAGTTATTATTATAATTAAGCAAATCTTGACATTTTCAAAGATATTGACATATAGAGAATCATAATATTATCTCAAGATTTAGTATTCAAATTTGAACATAAAGATCACTTATTCAAATTTGAATACTAAACTATCTCCAAGATAAAATCAATCATATAAACATCTACTTATAATCGTAACACATTTAAATAATAGAAACACTAATGTGGGTCCAAATATAACACGATAAATATACCAATAGAACAACTTAATTTTATCTTTCATCAAAACATATTTACAAAGCATATTGTAAGTTTAAGGAAGCTAACATAGTGTCTCAAGCATAGACCAATTTCAATGCCTTTGTCTTGTTCTAATCATGCTTGGGTTGTAACGGAGTTATCAGCCAGGGACAAATTAAACCAATGTCCTTCAAGAGGATATATTCAAGGTTAAGCATGGATCAAGTGGCTTTATAGAGAGGATTAAACCAAGACATTATCATCTGAGGAGACATATGAAAATAGGGCATTGACGAGAAGGAAACCATTTGTGTAATGGTTAAAAGGACCACTATCAGAATTCAGAAGTCTCATTGCCACTGCAGTCAAAGAGGACTGGCCTGTGTATCACAAGATATCAGCGTTGCCTTTCTAGATGGTACCTTTACAAATATGAAGATTCGTTGAGGCGTGACAATCTCTGTCCCCTACTTAGTTTGCGAACTCAAAATTTCCCTATATGGGTTAAAACAGGCTTCAAGGAAATGCTACTGCTTAAACTCTCCAGTTCTCGGTACTGAAATGATCTTTTCCTGGACATTGAGATCTCAGCCCTGTTCATCATTTCCTACGCTCAGAATTCACCAAGAATCCCATTGCAGAATTGTCATATAAGGAAATTTATTTTGAACCTCATTCGAGAGGTGGTATTTTCTGATCTAAGGCCAGCTTACACTCCTTTACAGTAATCCATTAAACTCAGTCCACCTGAAGACATGCCTATTTCAGTATTTCTAATCCTGCATTCTACACAACTGGTAGAGAACTTGAATTCTGCCATTCACAGTTTGCCCAGATGTATCATTTTCTGTACAGCTTCTCAGAATATTAGTTGATATCTACAGAATTCTCATGAGTCATGAGCCATGTCTACAAGTTGTCTTTCATACGCACTGTCAGATACATCAGATCCAACCGTGCACTAGGCTTGTTCGTGGCCAAGGAGATTGATTTTACTCTTGAGGCTTTTTGGTGATTCGGATGGTTGCCCGGCAGCCAGTCATTTTTTGAATGGTTATCTCATCATGCTTATCACAAATCCTCTTTCTCGGAAGCCCAAGAAGCAGACCATAGTCTCTCTTTCATGTGCCAAGGCCAAGTGCAAATCAACGCATGTTTTGTTGAGCATGCTTTTCTGACAATTCAATCACGAGCTGACGGAACCTTCTTAGATCCCTACAACAGAACAACTTGCCTGACTTTTCACCAAGCCCTTTCAAATTTATGTCATCTGTAAATTGTGTCCAGGTTTGAAGGTCAACACAGGTTTGTTCAAGTCGTTTGACCTTTAGTTCAGGTCTTGTGAATGAAGAAATTATATATATGTCATCTATAAGTTGTGCCCAGGTTTGAAGGGATTCAGGGTTCCTATTTCCTTTTCCGCCTCTGCATTTTCTAAGAGTGGGCTGAAAATCAGCAAATTTTTACTTAAACTTAAAACACCAAAAGTTACTAATAATGTTATTGTCAAATGCTATTCGATTAGTGTTTTGATATAATCAAAATGCTAAGAATTAGTTTAGATGTTATTACCAAATACGGCCTAAGCAACAATCCCTCGAATCGTGATGGGTATCAATTGGACAAATAGATTGCTAGTAACATTACGTTCTGCTTGCACATCAAGTTAGGAATTTGTATCTTAGGCTATTCTAATTTTTTGGCCTAATCGTGAATTTGAAGTTCTTGTCATGAATTTTTGACATGGTCAAAAGTCATCTCGGTTTGATTCCTCTGTTGCCAGTGGTGAAGCCAGGAAATTCGGAGAGGGGTGTCGGAATTAACAACACACAATATAAAATTCAACAATAGTCATAAACTGAAAATAAACAACGATTACATTACATCTAATCTAATTGTCATCGAGAAGACCTTATATTTTGAAAGCGATGCAAAATATCATCAGTAGATAAACCTTCAAACAAATCATCCTCAAATTAAATAATAACAGTATCATTCAAAAACTCATCTGAGATTCGGTTGTGCAAGTTGGTCTTGATATACTTCATCGAAGAGAATACTCTTTCAACTGTTGCTGTAGAAACTGGTAGAATCAATGCCAACTTTTTGAAATATCTATGCATTTTGACCTAGAATTGAAATTAAACATATAAATTAAATAAATTTTATATTGAAATTGGCAAATAAACTCACAAATTAAACTATAAAAACAAAGCAATCTACAAATTAAGAGTTAACCTATGGTTGAAATGAAACCTATAAATTAAACAAAGTTGGAATTGAAATTGGCAAATAAACTGACAAATTAAAGAATGCAACAAACTAATCTACAAATTGAGATTTAACCTAGAATTGAAATTAAACATACAAGTTAAACAAATTTGGAATTAAAATTGACAAATAAACTCACAAATCAAACAATACAAACTTATTAATCTACAAATTGAAGAATTAAATAACAAATTCAAGTCAATTAAACATTTAAACTAGTATTAGTAAAAGGAGAACTCATAAATTTAGAGTGAGAGTTGAGGTCGTTGGTGGGTCGTGGGCTGGCCGTCGGGAGGCGTAGGGGCGGTCACCTACTCACCGGTGAGCGGCAGGCAGTGGGTGGTAGCGTGGTGCTTTGGTGGAATGGTGGTGGACCCGGTGGTTGAGTGTGTGGTCGTGGGTAGAGCGAACAAACAGAGGAAGAGAGAGTTGAGGACTCGAACTGTCGAACAAACAGAGGAAAAGTACGGAAGACTTTAAAAAAAATGAAAAAAATAAAACAGAAAAATGAAGGATAGAGGACTCAAACCCGCAACAGCAGAGACAAGGCAACTCACAAATTAAGTACCTGGACTACTAAAACAAGAAAGGTTTCATGCACCTTTTCAACACGTCTGATATATATATTTAACTTCTATTTTTTTTTTAATTCTCAAACATATATATATATATATATATATATATATATATATATATATATATATATATATATATTTAGAGAGGTGTTGGTTTTCTAATATATATACATATATATATATAGAGGGTGTTGGTTGACTCCATTAACCCTACCGTGACGAAGCCACTGTCTGTTGCGTTACATATGCGTTTATTCGATTTGATTCTCCTGTCGCATTCCATGTGCCTGTAGTTGGCATATATATGACAAAACAAGTTCGGTTTGATATTTTATTTGAGTTGAAACCGTGAATGTTTGGGTTAATGATTTTTTATTTTTTTTTTTCCTTTCATCTTCCACTTTAACTTAAACTTGAGTCAATATTATTCATTCCGTAATACTTGAACTTGAAATCTCTTTTAATAAAATATGTGTTTAACTACCTGAATCAACCTGTATTAATTAGATTATGTTTAATTTTGGTTAGATTTATTTGAGTTTCAACTTGTTCCACTAAAGTAACTTGGTCCTAGCTGGTTAGTCTTGCAACGACTATAAAAACAAGAAGGGCAGAGCGAGGGGGTTTATGCACTATGATGTATTAAGGGTATGTTCTTTTTGATGCAAAATAGGGGTTACGAAATAAGTAAAGTTGATTGAAACGTGTATTTTTTTTAAAAATTGGTATATTTTTTAAAAATTGGTATATTTTTTATATAATGAGTAGAAGTTAGTTAAAATAATGGGTTGAAATTGATTCAAGTATGTTAAAGTGGTTTGAAATTAGTATTTTTTTTATTGAAATTCGTGAAGTGATTGAAGTTGGTAAATTGAAATTTACCAGCGGAAAAAACAGGACATAAATTATATATACTTATTAAAAAGCAAAATTGGGAGGGCGGGGGGGTGCATAATTGGCAACAAAAATGAAAACAGATCATCCCATGAAAATCAACTCCCATGTAAAATTCATCCTCCAAAATCAACAAAAATAGAACCAATCAACTCATGATGATCATACATCAATGAGAAACATAAACATTATACTCAACAATAGTAGCCCCATTGGTATCCAACATGGTGACAGTCTTAGCCTGAGCGTACCCACTAGCGAACCTAAACACCCCACTCCCACCCACAATCGCCAATTCTCTCACATCCCTCATCACCTCATTCCTCCCTATCACACTCAACGTACTACCATTGTACTGCCCCGACCCCTCGTTGAACACGAAGTTCATCACCATCAGCAGGCCCGCCGTCTGCTGGTCCGCGAACCCGTACATCCCCTGTGCCCGGCCCACCATCTTCGAGTTGTTCCCGGCCCCCTCGGTGAGCGGGTCGTCGATCATGACGAGGGCCCCGAAGTTTCCCTGGCTCTTGTCCGTGTCCTTGGCCTGGGCGATGCGGACCGCGGTGGGGTTCGGGCCTTGCACGTAGTCGTGGAAGTAGAAGTTCAGGTGGGTCAGGCTGGACTGCTGAGGTAGGCCCGCCTCGGCCCGTGATACGGCCCTTGAGAATGCATTTGAGGAAGGGGTGCGGGTGAGGGTGAGGAAGAGGAGGGCAGGGATGAGAACGGAGCAGAGAGAAAATCTTGGTGCCATTTTTTTGGGGGTGGTGAGAGAGAGAAGGGGGTGATTTGATGTGTTTATAGCACAGGGGAGTTCAGTTAGGTGAGTGGGTGGACTAAAAAGAGGAGATAAAAAAATGGGAAGAAGAGGAAGAAGAAGAAAGGAGGAACAGACTTTTCGGAGGAGTTGGTGAGCTTGCCGCTATCCGAAAAGTGAAAGACGACTCTACAATCTAAACTAATAAAATTATTATAAGAGAATTTTCTGAATTTCTCGGCTTTTGGTTTGTGTGTGGGTGTTGAGGTAGAGTTTCGGTTTGCTTGTCTGTAGATTGTGTTTTTCTGGGATGTGACGGCACCAAGCGCCTCTGGTTTTGTTGAGGTATGTCTCCGCTCCGCTCCCTCTTTATTTGCTATGTATCCGCTCTCTCTTTATTTGCTATCTGGAACCTTTTCTCCTCCTCTTTCTCTTTCTCTTACTCGGTAAATGGTTTCTACAATCGTTTTCCCTTCAAACCTTTTTCACAAAACTATTTTGTGGGTCTTATGGAATCAACATCTCTATAGGTAGGAATACCGGTAGAGGTAAGGTTGCCTACAGCTGGATCTCCCCAAACCCCGCGAAAGCGGGACCCACATTGAGAGTTTGTTGTTGTTGTTGTTGTTGTTTGGTTTGTGTGTGGGTGTGCGTGTTATTAGAATTGAGCTATTGTCAGTCTATAAGGATAGAACTTTTATATCACAGATTGTTTAATCTATAAAACTTGAATCTAATTAAGATCTTATTGGATATAGAATAATTATCAAATCACTTGAATTAATTCATGTCAAATTTTTTCACGTTTGCTATTTCTGGTCTTTTCGTTTTTCAATTTGAATTTTCTGTCTATGGCTTGTCATTGGCTGTTGGACCAGACATGTAAGTAGGCCACCACCTCCGTCAACTTAGCTAACCCCTCAAAAACTCAAAATATAAAGATGCAAAATGATAATATATTGCTACAAGATACTTGAATGTCTTGTCTTTTGACTTAAAGAATATAAAATTATGTTTTGAATCTAGAAGGAAGAAAGTATGCTTGAACAGTATACGCGTAACGCGTGTTATAATTTATAAATTGTGTAAAATTATAACTTATGTATGTTTTTTAACATTTATAAAATTACGCGTATCATCATATACCTTCATGGATGAGATTCAAACGATTATGGTATTATTTTGTATCAGTCGACGTGATCAACGAATATTAAACTTAACAATTTGTAAACAATTGTTATTGTAAAAAATCTGAAGATTTCAAATTACAAGATACATCAACTTAAGGTATTTAAAAAAATCTGGTAACAAGGCAATGTATCTCACCACCCTATAAAGAGGCAAAATTAGGTGTAAAAAAGTTTGGTCGGCTTCCAAGATCAATTAACTGAAATGAAACTCGACGACACGGTGATGGAACGCGTGGGCCCCGCCGGCCCGGGTTAGCTCAACTTCAACAATGATAGTAAGTTAAGGTTCAAACATTTATTCATTTTAACATATAATTTAAAGTTGCCCAACTTTTAAAAAAAGGTATAATTATGATAGTTTTGTCCCAATATTAAATGTAGATATAAATTTTTTCCCAAATTTTTTGTTTGGTTCTAATTTTTACCTAAGGTTAGGCGTATTTTGATTAATTTTTCTGAATTGAGAAAATCAGTATTAAATCAAAATTTTTCATGCGAATGTTAGATACTATGGGCCTGTTCTATTTTACGTTTTAAATAAATAGATAGATGTAAGAAGATGTAATGAGCTGTAAGGAGATGTAAGGGGAGATGTAAGGAGTTGTTGAATGTTATAGAAAATCTATATAGGATGTAAGGAGATGTAAGGAGATGTAAGAAGATGTCAGGAGGTGTAAAAAGATGTAAGAAGATGTCAGGAGAAGTAAGGAGATGTAAGAATATGTAAGGAGATGTAAGAAGTTGTAAGAAGATGTAAACCCTTAGCTAAATCCTAAAAAACGCGAAATAGAACAAGGCCTATTTGACTTGCTCGATTTAAATTTACCGGTTTGAATTTATGCCACCTATGAACATATATATTAATGGGTTTTGTATATTAGTTGTGTTTACTTGCATCATTGCGATGGAATTCTTTCATGTGAGTAAAAAAGTCATGTTTAGAAAAGTAATGTGTTAGAAAAGACTCTAAATAGTTTTTCCTAATATGAAAATAACACCATTCGTGACGATTGGCAACATGCAGGCGAAGACCCGTCATTTCAAAATACAGAGGTTACGTGTGGTTTCCTTAAGGGTTCTAAGTAATCGTAATCGACAAGTCAATAAACTAAAATTCAAAGGCATCACAAAACGCGTTGGCCGGCTCAGCTCAAGCATGACCCCTCAACGCGTTGTGGATTAGCTAAACTTGTGATTTTGTTATACCTAAGTCATGAAATGAAATGGGTGTAGTTGTGCATGTGAAGCCAATTGTAAATTTGTACCTGGATTCCATTCGATGTAACAATTCATTTTTTGCTGTTTAGAGTTGGATTACGGGTCAATTCGGATTGGCTCATTCAATAAACGGGTCAATTTCGTGTCAGTATTGTAAATAGTTTAGATCTATTTAAAATTAAAAAATAACATTTTTTCAAGTTAAACGGTTAAATTGTATCAATTTCTTTGAGTTTTTCTTAGTAACTTAATATCTAATTTGGATCAGATTATTGTATCGGGTCAGACTTTTCTAGCTATAGTGCTGTTTGCCACTTTTTGCCCCCTTTTTATACTTGTTTTTTGGGTGGTATATACGGGGTATATATGGCTGGCCAGGTGGGGACCTTGGACAAGAACAACTCATCGAGCCAAAATGGCTCATTAGTGATCTCTGTTGGCATGTCGTAATTTGTATTCATACGGTTTCAGAATCTGAGTCATCAATTATTTCATTTATTAAATTAAAGAATTGCCAATAGGTTTTAATTTTATTTGATTTTAATTTCATACGAATACGTGTCATTAAAGTAAGTAAGTGATTGAATAATGTTTGCGTTGATTAAAATGGTCCTTTTCTTGAGATATCTTCAACTTAAGCATTATTTGAAAATATTAACATGCTCATGCATGACGCACCTAATCTATTTATTTTTACAAACATACAACATCATATATGTATTATCATGAAATAACAAGGTTGGGTTCGAATTTTCGGATACAACATCAATCACTCTCAAAAAGTCACTCTCAAAATATTTTTGAATTTCATATCGAAACTTTATACGTTTTTTAGATTTAATTATTTTAGTATATATTTAATTATTTAAATTGTAGGTCGTAAGGAGTTGTAATATGTAGTAAAGCAAGATCGAAAAGATGAGTTATGAATTGGGAACATTCACAAGAAATCCTCATTATGACAAAAACTATGGAAAGTACAATAAATTTCCTCAAAGATAAAATTAATTAAGCTAAATACAAAAGAGGAACCAGAAAAAGAGACACCGCTGATGAAGACATTAGGAATCCTAGCCCAAGAGGAGAAGAAGAAGGTGCATGATTACTTGACTTAGACCCGGGTGAACCCGAACCGGACCCACCATCACTACCCGATCCCGCACCCCCACCCGTCGACCCGGAAGCGTGCGAGACGAACACGTTATACTCCACAACGGCATTCCCGGTTGTCTTATCAAACGTTTGCGTCTTAGCCTGAGCGTACCCTTTAGCAAATCGGAACGCCCCGGTCCCACCAACCACAGGCAATTCGCGTACACCCTGGTTCACCGGATTCCTCCCCAACACGCTGAGCGTACTCCCATTATACTGCCCCTCCAAGAAGAGCAAGTTCATGATCATGATGGGCGCGTTCTCGCTCTGGTCCGCGAGCGCGTACATCCCTTGGGCCCGGCCCACGAGCTTCGAGGTCGTGGCGTCGGGCCCGTCGGTCAGCGGGTCGTCCAGCATCGCCAAGGACCCGAACGTGGCGGATGCGCTCTTGGCCGTGGCGATGGTGACGGTGGTTGGGTTCGACCCGCTGACCGTGTCGTGGAAGTAGAAGGTCAGCTGGGTTAGGTTGTTGTCGGCCTCGTTAGCCTTCAGGCCTACCTCTTCTCGGGAGATGGCCCGGGAGAAGACCGCATGAGTGGGGGTCGTCAGAAGGGTGAGGACGAGGAGAGAGAAAATCAGGGAGAGGGTACTACTTGGGTTTGCCATGTTTGATTGTGGGGAAGCTAAGAGTTGGGGTTCTTTCGATCTGGTTTAGCTTTATGGGTTGCTAGAAAAGTGAGTCTGGTAGGTGGGTCTTCGGTTGGGTGGTTGGTCTGCCACAGAGAGAGAAACAAGGCAATGTTGGTTCTTGCCTCCTCTTCTTCAACTATTTTTTTTTGGGGGGGGTGATTTTTTTAAGTGCCTTTTTTTTCTTTCAATGGTGAGCATTGGTTACGCAATCATTCACATGTTGATGGCATTGACCTAAAAGGTCTTGCTATAATTCACATGTTGGGTGGAATATTGGTAGTCACATGTGTTGGCCAAGTGGAATGTTCAGGAGTGGTTGACCAACATGGCCCTGCAGCCAGCTAGACTTCTCAGAGGGAGCAGACGATCCCCATGATGTCAAGCATCTATAAATTGGGCCCACAACTCAAGCTACCGATCCCAAAAATGGAAAGCCTTGTTGATATGTGTTTTGTAGAATGAAATTTATAAATTAGTTATGACGATGTGGGACAAAGTTCCCTTACACACATACACACATTCCGTCTTTTTTTTTTCCCTCTTTGTCGACTTATGATTGTTTCCATTATTACCAACAAAAAAAATTTCATATTCAATTTTAACTTATCCTTAAGGTTCACAATTAATATATTTGTTGTCATGTGATTCTTTCAAATAGCTTTAACAATTGAAACTCTTGCTACTATTAATTGTCGTGTTAAATTATTTTTCTTTTACTCTGACCTGATTACAAGAATATAAATTCTCATATGAAATAATCATGTTATGAATTTTCACTTCTTATCAGCCTACACCATGTCACCACAATCTACCAGCTAGTCGCTTTATCACTGATTACAACAACAACAAACTCCCAGTGTCGGTCCCGCTTTCGCGGGATACTTTATCACTGATTATGTAAGATAATTTTAAGTTTTCAACCAAGACATAAAGTATTTAAGATGAACCTTCTAATAAAAGTTGCAAAAGTCACCCTTAATATGTGCTTAAAATCTCATGGGGTAATTATTTTTGTTTGAAAAAAAGGTAGTCATCACTTCTTCTTTTTTTGAAGATAATGAAAATATTTTTATGATTACCTTTTTTATTGTATGTTGCTTATTATTATGACAAAATATTCGTAATAAAAGGCTTATTGAGTTTAAAACTTCATGGGATAATTTTTGTGTTCAAAAAATTTTAAAACAGTCATCAATATTTGTTTTGAAAGACAATTAAATAGGTTTTTATGACAAAGTTTTTTCTTTTGTCCTGCTTATTATAACGACGAAAAAGATTCCATAATAAAAGGTTCATTGATAGGGTTGGTAAAAATTAGAGTCTGGACAAATCAGATATTTAGATAAAAACTTCATACCGAACCCTATCTGGATTATAAATTAGACAATCTAGTCAGACCTGGACCCAGACTCGAATGTCCAATGTCTAGATCTGATTGTCTGAATTTGTGAGATGATTTTTTGACATTTTGACCGAAATTTTGTATGATCGAACCCGAACTCAATTTTTCAATGTCCGAATCCAGTTGTCCAAAGTTGTTTTTAACAAAATCCAAAATTACACATAAAAGTAGTCATCCGATTGTCCGAACTCAAAATGATTCAAAAATTCGGACAATCCAAACATAACCCGGATTGAGATGCGGACATGAATTTTGGGAACATACGTAGTTTTTTCAAATTGGATAAATTCGGATAATTGAGTCGAACAGATATTTTCCAGCCCTACAGTCATTGAGCTATTGCAGTTGCAGCAAATTATTGTCTTTGTGTTGTCGTACGATTAACGCGGCACAGCCGCAGAAACATTCAACCTAACCAAACAAGATCCAGAACACCAAACATTGGGCCAATTGGCTAGACCTTAACCTTCCACCCTCACGGATCTGTACAGCCCAATTAAAGATTTCCATTTTGCATTTCGTGCCCACTCTATACATACATCTAAACACTGGAGCCCAACTCTGTCCTAACTCTTCCTTTTAGTTGACCTATGAAAAGTTGCAGGTTTGAAATTCGAACATATAAAACTTCAGTCAATTAATTTTTTTCACTTGAGAAATTTACGAGGATCAGCCAAAATTCAAATCATAAACAAATGGATAAAATTGGTATGCCATTTTTTGGCTGGCAGTAGATTTGGGTGTAGTCCTGTAGGGGTGATCTTAGCTAGTTATGGGGATAATTAGCCCTTATAGAGTAAACTTTATAGAAGTTATCATTAAATGAATTATTAATCGTGATGAATTAAAAAGTCACTATAATATAAAGTGTTAGTCGTCACAAAATCTTTAAAAAATCATAGCGTAAGGAGCTTGTCTAACCTGAAAGTAACTTGTGTAATTATCATATCTCTATGAAGTTTTGATATAATATTTATATTATTCTACTAGTAGGAAGGATACAATCTTGACCTTGCTGTTAATTTTGGTTATTGTTCTTTTCGTGGGTCAATTCTAAAATATCAATTTCAACTCACTTCAACTTACTTCAACCTACTTCAACCCACCTCACCCTTTTACCAATCCAAATTTACCTACGAAAAGAACAGGCCCTGATTCTCCATTTAATTATAGGAAAATTACTACTGCCCTAAAGGACAGAGCTGTCTCATGAATAACTTTCTTGAATCCCAAGATTTTAATATGATGTATTAGTTAAAAAGATTAAGTATCAAAATAGCTTACTTAATTTGTGTTGGCTCTAAGTCTAAACTAAAATAGTGGAATAGATTAGGGATGACAAGGGGGTAGGTCGGGGACGGGGAGTTTATTCATCATCCCTACCCCTACTCAAGTCCTCGCCCCCGTCCCCACTACGTGGAGAAATTTTTTGTTTGTCCCCGATCCCCTACGAGTCAATGACCGTATAATTTTTTTTGAGGGCAGATGGCTTGATGATGGGCAATTGCAAATTTTTGAAACATTTTAATCAGATTGAAGAAGAAATCTTGAAGGAAAAAAAAAAACACTTTCAAGCATCATTTAAAGGTCTATTCATTTCAGCAGTTGCAATGAGCGGCTAATAGTTGAGAGCAGTTGCGAACGGTTGTAAATGGTTGAGAGTCCCTGTGA
>JACYFF010003369.1:83275388-83364959 GCA_017589665.1 Selenicereus undatus
GGGGGTGAGAGCAATTATGAGCGATTGAGATTAGCGGTTAACAGTTGAAAGCATTTAAGAGCAGTTAAAAGCATTAATGATTGGGGAAATGTTTAAACAAACAAGGCTAGGAATTGTAAATCCATTCTCACCATTAACATATAGGTTTTATAATATAAGAAATCCCAAAGTCTTTATTTCATTCACTCGCTTCAAGTAGAACAAGTCAACTGAATGCCCAAAAAATAAAAAGAAGCTAATTTAAAAAAAAAAAAGAAATTAAAGGAACCAAGAAACAAAGAAGAATGCCCCTAACTTCTTGCTAATTCAACCCAGTTGCATGACCGATAACTTCAGCATCTTACAATTTCAGACCACATCAAAATGAAAAAATCCAACAAATTGCAAGAAAATATAAAAATTAAATAATTAAAGTGTATAATTCCCGATGAATAGAGGGACTCAGGCCCAACCCTACCTCTAAATTTGAAAGGGGAAACAGAAAATCCGAAGACAAATCAAGCCCTAAACAAATTTATTCCAATTTGCATTACATCTTTATTGTTATTACTGTTATCTGTATGACATAGAACATAATTCAAGTAAAGCAATTTGTGAAAACAGTTGCACGCCAATTCGTGGTCAGGGGTGCTCAAAGTCGGTTAATCGAATTTTCGGTTAACCGAAAACCAGTTAACCGTTTTTTCAGTTAGGGAAAAATGCGAACTGTGAACTGAACCGAAATTACCGGTTAACCCCAAAAACCGGTTCAACAAAAAGTCGAACCGTAAACCGAATGGAAATATCCGGTTAATTGGAATTTCGGTTCGGTTAACCGAAATTTCGGTTCGGTTTACGGTTAACCGAACCCCATACACTTAATTTTACATTTTTTTTATGGTTTAGAAATTTAATTACTATTTAGTATTTACTATTTATTTGCTACCATTAAAAAAAAAAATCGGTTCGGATTGGTTAACCGCGGTTAACCGAAAAATCTCCCCCCTTGAACCGAAACCGAACCGTGAACCGGGGGGGGGGGAAATCGGTTCAGTTAATCGAACCAAAAATTTCATAAAATTCGATCCGGTTAATCGGTTTTTCGGTTCAATTTTTTCGGTTTCTCAATTCGGTTTTTGGTTTCGGTTTTTTTTGCTCACCCCAACTCGTGACGTGGGCATTGAAATGCCCATCTTTCCCAGGCCCCAAGGCCCCCCAATTGAAGAGGAAGACCAGGAGTGACTTGAGGAAAAAAGAGAACAAGACGTGAACAACCACAGTAGAGGGATAGGGACAATGAGATAGAGACAGTAGAGCCCAAAATGGAGATAGAGAAAGTGAAGAAAGAGAGATACGAAGAGGTATGTACAGTAGAATTCACGGGATACTGGAAGCAAAGAGACAAATGTTAGAGCATTTTATATCTAAGGTTACCAAAGAAAAAATTTACTAATTTTAAAAAAATAAAATTGAGAACAAGGAAATGGGGGGATCAATTCCTTGCCCTTCCCAGCTTCGAGTAAGACATTTTCCCCTGTCCGCGCCCCGTCCCGTTTGGGCAAGGATTTCCCCTCAATGTGGGCAGGGTCTCTGTCATTCTTCGCCCCACTGCTCTCCATAATGGAGGGCTCAAAACGATACCAAGAGACACTTAACTTAGCGAAACAAAACTAGGTTTAATAAACTCACATATCTAGAGAGTGGCCCCCCCCCCCCAAACAAAGGATATCTTGTTGTCGCCTTGAACCTTGGAGTTCGAGCAACAAACTTCATAAAAAGGAAACTAGGATTAACACCTGGGCTGAAGTTGAGAATTTGGCCAACACCCCACAAACTCCAATTTGGACCAAATGTCATGAAGATACGCCACTACTAAAAGAGAACAAATCAGAAGATTCGGTGAAATAACGATTACCTTATGAATTCTTTAGGTGAAATAATTAATCTTGCCACCAACTTCTCAATATTGGCAAAAAGCATTCCAAAATCTTAAATATGAACCTGGCTTTGATAACCTAGATGTGCTTACCCGTGACTAAAAGGATATGGTCATGGCTCTGATACCACTTGTAAGCCATAAGAATTCCTAAATGATCAAGATATTTGTAGAGGAAGCAAAATATTGATTGGGATGTAGATATTTAAGAACTTTGAAGATGAATGACATGAATTAAGGTAATAGGTACATAATTTTAATGTGGAAAAGTTAGATAGGGAAAAATAACATGCGACAAAAATAAATCTACTATGAATATGGAGTGATTACGAAACAATCTCAAATGAGCATGATAGCAAATCGAGACCCACAAAATACAGAAAAGATATCCACAAAATCCATTACATTAGTATACTGCAATCTCTCATAACTCTCGCACAAACAAAAAATCAAAAAAAAAAACTTAAACTAGTATAGTGGAATATACCACCCACAAGAGGCTCCAAGCAATATCAAGAGGCACTAACTTATACACACAGTTAGATTAAATAACCTATTGCTTATAGGAGAGCCCAAAACATATCTTTCCATAAATGAAAAAATAAACCCAAAAACACAACTTTCCAAATAATAAATATGCTTGGCCATACTATGAAACACTAATATCTATAAAGAAGCACTCATTTTGCAATAAATGAGTAGGGCAACAACAAAATTGGGTTGAAACATGGGTTTGAACAAGAAAACACCCAACAATTGTAGCACTTCATGAGGCGATTGGATGATTGATTATAAAAAAGGGGCAAAAATTGGTCAAACTCGAAAACATTGATTATGAGCTTGTAGAAATGTAGAACAAAAGACATTCTTCGTGAGTCACTGTAAAATAGGTTGAAAAATCTAGATGGAAAATGCCTTCATACATAATGGACATAGCTTTTCTACTAGCTTTCACATGTAAAATTCCATTAAATACAATTAATAATAGAATTGTCTTACCTAATACCTGATACATACATATTATATATAGAGGATATGGAGTTGCTCCCTCAAAGTTTGAATATTCAAACCATTTAGACGAAAGTGCAAATCATCATGTATAATAAGCAAACAAATAGAAGTGGTGTAGAATGAGTTGAATCAAAATTATTGAGTCTGGATCCGTTCTCACCAATTATACGATTGTTTGATTGATTTGGTTATTGAATTTCTTAATGGATCACTATAGTCCGTTTGAGAATTGAGTATAAGTTGGACTTTAAAATATCCCATTATCTCATTATGAAAGATATACAGCCATAAGGGTGACACAAGAAAACATCTTTTTCTATAATTTTCTATCATGTTTTGCACTTAGTTAATGATATAACTTGCAACAGCTAATAATTAATGACAAGTTTGTGTTTAAATTATGCTTTAATACGTCTACATATCTCACACGCATCCATCACAGAATTATCATATAATTTATTCCATAAAATTATTTTTTAATTATCTTTTGCAGTCAAAACACAAATGAAAGGGCCAACATTATGTAGGCTAGAAAATAAACAATAATTGGTAAAAGAGATTAGTGAAGGATTGAGATAGAAAAGAACACTCCCAAAAGAAAGAAAAAAAGGAAGAAAAAAAAAAGGCACGACACTTGAAGGTAGCTGGATTGAATGATTGATGATGTTCATGCTAGAGAAGGGACAAGGCGTCTTGTTAACACATTTTGCCCTCTTTTTGCCCCCCCCTTTTCATTTTCTCTCTCCCCCAAATTCCCAATTTCTAATAATATAATGGAGGGACGTCCAACCCATTAACAACCTCAGCGAACCCCTTGCTTCATCTGCTCCTCCTCTGTAAAACCCTAATTATCCAAATCCCCTATCTTCCCCCCTTCTTTCTATTCTCTATCTGGAAATTGAGCCCTCTCTCTTTTCTTCTCCTCTCTCCGGATTTCGATCTATCTGCCAATCGATCTGTATCTGATTTGTTGATTCTCTCGAAGCAGTTCTCTTCGTCAAATCGCAATTCTTCTTTGTTCTAAATCGTACTGGATCTTTGTTTGGTGTATGTGAGAGTTGCTGATTGTTTCTAGGGATTTGCGGCCTTTGGTGTGTTGGCGAAAATCAATCGAGACTGGCGAGGTTTGAGGTGTAGTAAATGGCGGATCCGCCTGGTCTCCGCCTGCCATTTCCAGCTTTGGAAGACGATAGAGTTGAAAATACAGGGTTAGGGTTAGGGTTAGGGTTCCGAAGCTTTTCTGAGTTGTTTATTATTGCGAGAGAAAGAGAAGAAGAAGAAGAAGAAGAAGTATGCTGACTGTGGTAAGGGTGCACCTTCCGTCCGATATTCCAATTGTAGGCTGCGAGCTCACCCCTTACGTTGTAGTTCGCAAACCCGATAAGAGTGTCACTAATGAAGATGTTCCTGAGACCGCTCCAATTGATGGGCATTTCTTGAGATACAAGTGGTAAGCAGTTTTGGTAGTGACTGTAACAAGCATGCTTGGAGTATATTATATATGTACTAATTGTTATGCATTGAATAGCTCGTAGGGTGATGGATGTGAATCTTGCCTAATAGCTGCGATCGTTTGAATGGCTAGTTATGCTATACTTATGTATCGATGTATATAAGAGCTTCTTCTACAATTACACGCCTGCCCACTAATGATACTTTAGTGGGTTGGACCCCCCCCCCCCGGAGTAACGGGCGTTTGTATATGCTGATATTCAAGAATGATGTCCTTGGTAATAGTGATGGTTATGCGCTGGGTGTTTGTTTGGAACATGGGTAGAGGGGCATTGAGGGATATAAGTCAGCTTGACCCCCCTGACGGAGCGAGCATTATTAATCTATTTTGTTTTCTTGGACTGTTTGTTTTTTTAGTTGTATGGTGATTGCCCGACGTGACCGGGTTTTAATTGTTAGTGTATTAGTGTATTTGGTGTTCTGCGTCCTTGGTCAAGGCAACTCTTTAGCTTTGGAGTGGTGGGAATGTTTTAATTCGGCCAATTTAGCTTGTTAGGATAGTTTGCCTCTATATTTCCTATGCTTCTCATTGACCATCTTCTTGATCCAATTGTTCACGGATCATCTCTATCTGTGATCCTCCCTCAGAGTGCTTACCAGCACTTGAATGAGATTGTGATGTTTGAACAAGGTTAGCTTTTCACAGCTTCGTCTTCCAGTGTTGATGTTAGTCTTGACCTAAGATGGTTGAGAGTAAGCATTTGTAGGCATTGGCTCGTATTAATGGCTGTGGCATGAGAACTAGCTCAGTATAGTCTGTGTTAAGTGTTATGATATGGGTTTTCCCATCCTTATCCGCTTGGGGTATAAATCGTCACTTAATATCTCTTACCAAGCTTTTATGCACAGTTACCTTTTATTTTTCTAGCTAAAGACTGCCTACCTTATGGTATTGAGTTCATTTATTGTGCTCTAGTTATTAGAACTTCTGGCCACATGTTTGCTGGGGCTTTTTATTGCTCAACTTGAGATGGCAAGTGTCATTTGCTGACCTGAAGAAGCTTTTTTTTTTTGGGTCATCCGACCACTTATTTATATTTCTTGTTTTTGTTGGACTGTCTAGTTCTGAAAATTGTCTGTGAGGGGAGCCAATAGCATGTTGGTACTCTATTGAACTTCTGAGAATGTTGGCACTAGTTATCCTTACTAGTACTTTGCCTTTTAAGGAAAGATTAAAGTAGTTTGTCTTGTTCCTAGCTTGTGAAACAGTGACAATATTTGATCCATGCGAACCTTTTACTTTTATTGACAAATTCTTGGCATTAAAAATTTGGCGGAGGTGGTTTGACTTGGCCGAGGTGTTTTGGCGTGCATTAATTGACAAAATACATCTTTATGGGTGTATTTCCTTTTCCCTATCTTCATCTTTTCTCAAAATCTTTTTTGGATGTATGTATTTTGGGTAACTCTTAAGTCGCTTGTCTATGATATTGTCATATGTGCGTTCAAGGATGTGCTTAGTTCTGTTGGGTTCTTATTAATATTGTGACAGACAATACAAGTAAATATGGAAGCTGTGCCTGTTCTGTTTATTGGTTAATAATTTTCCGGTATCCTTCTGTAGCTTGTTTTGCTCGAATGGGCCATTCATGGCTTAGTTTTAAAAGGCGCGCGGCGCATTGAGGCCCATAGGGGGTGTGAGGCCAAGGCACACGCATCATGGATACGAGGCGCTATTCTATGCAAAAATGTTTAGAAGTCATTCTCATTTCACAAATCATATTTTATAGAAACAAGTCAAATAAATGCATTAAAAGATTGAGTAGACATCAATATAACTACTAATATCCTAAATAGTCAGAAGATATGTTGTCTTATTGTTGTAGTTCCCCAAAACACACACTTACTATATAAGTATAGCTCACCTTTTAGCTCCTAATGAAAGAAAAGAAGAAAAAAGGTAAAGACAAGGCCAAGGAAAGAAGGAAAAGGAGGAAGCTATAGCCTTGCATTCTTGAGGCGCACCTTATCCCTTTCGAGGCGCAAACCTTGTGGCCCATGCCGAGGTGCGCCTAGGCGTGCATCATGCAGGCGTTTTAAAACTACGATTCATGTATTTCTTTTCTAATTTTGCCTGTTTTAGAGAATTGAATGTTAGACTGGAAATGTTCCAAGCTGTATGATACGATAAAAGCTAGTTCATCACCCTAACGATCATAGGATCAACTGTGCAGGCAAATGCCAACAAAAATTGCTTTTAATATTGCAGTCCTTACGATCTGTCATCACATTTTGTTGTCTTAGTACTCTGTAGTGTTATATACTTGTATGTATGACCCAAGTGACATCTATTCAAATATTAGGACAGGTTCAACCTAAAACTCACCAGAAAAAAAAAGTGCTAAAGGCTTGGGTGCTGGACGTGTAAATGCATAGAAAATTTAAACATGGGAGGAATTGGTATGGAGTTCTGCCTTGTATTCATGAAGGATGAGGTGAAATGTTAGAATTATCTACTATCTACAGTAGTAGAATATTACTACCAGCACTGTTGAGTAAATAGACACCCTTCCAATCATGATGCTTGTGAAAGAGCTTAAGAGATTAGTATACGAAAAGCAAGCAACATGTTACTCTATATTGCTGTGTTACTTGGACTGTTCATTTTGCCTCAAGTACCCTTGTTGAACACTCGACACTCGGGCATGGGCTCGGGCACTCGACACTTCATTTTAAATAAAAAAAGTGCAAATTTTTTCCAAAAAAAATTGCCGAGTCCGAGTGTCTGACACCCGACACTTTGACATGGGTATGGCCAAGTCTGAGTACCATAGCTATATTGGAGATGCCAACTTTTTTCTTTAGTTTCTTCTGCGTGTGTGAAGCGCCTATATGCATATTGGATGTTGTTTTGGCATGGATTGACCTTGTAGGTTTGGCTTTACCTAATGTGGACTTTTCCTTCTTTGAATACTCTGTTGTGCAACTTTACATGTCTGTGATATCTCTCTCTCTCTCTTTAAAAAAGAGAAGCGAATGGGAAAACTTGGGTAGAAGCCATGGAAGAACAGGGTTGTAAAAAAAGATTGTTGCTTGGAGTGACATGAATAGAGTATACGATTCCATTCAGTCCACATCTTTCATATTCATGACGATATTGCTAATTATGGAGCCTTTAATACTGTTTTACTGATAATGGTGATTGCGTGAATGCCATTTCATTCATATTTGTTTACCATGGAAGCCTGTACGTGCAACACAATTTTTGATGACAGATATTATTTGGTATAACATGAGTTTTTACAAATCATTCCATATTTGATCAAGTGAGACGTCTGGCTAGTAGCATGTAATCTTTTTAGGATACTTATGTGGTTCTGATTTAAATGTGGATCACATGTTTAATTAGGAGTAATTGGTGTTTATTATGCGTTTATTAGTGTTCTGTGGACGATGGTACTTGAACTTGTCTGTATGTTTTTTATGGTAAATTTGTGTGTGAGAATGTATATTCTCCGGTAAAATTTAAGATTGAGTTCTATTTATCCGTTCTCCTTTTCTTATTCCCCCGTGGTGTGATAATTTCCTATTTTGGGAATTTGGGGCGGGAAAACAAAGGCATGTGCTGTTGCAAGGAGTATTTATATGGATTACACAGATCATCTTCAAAAGGTTCTTCTTTTTGCGATGGGATTTACAAGATAATTGGTCATTGGCAGTGTTACCTGGGACTCACCTATATCCATTTACCCCCCCAAAAAGTGTTTGATACAGAAAAACGGTGTTGGCTTTGGAAAAGTTTTACGTGTTTTTAGTCTTAAAAGAATGGGCCAGGCGTCAATACCCGCAATAGTTTGTCTAATGTGGCTTCGGTGGTGAGATGAGGAGTCTAAGGTGGTTGTGGTTCTTGGATGTAAGAACTAATAAGTATGAAGTCTTTCAAGCTAGCAAACAGAAATCAAGAGAAGTACAGATGGTAGCTTAGTCTTTGTCTTGGTGGACCCTTGGTGGCAACAACTAGATTTGCTTGCAGAAGATTTGATACATTTACTTGTGATCCATATTAGTAAAGAAAATCATGCCCTTATTGTGAATATGGTGTTATAATATCGCGTAACAATTCATGGTTAGTGTGGTATCAGTTTTTTGATGCTCTTTTGGATGTTTGTTTGGCATGACCCAAGCTGAGGTTTGTAGGTCGTGGTAAGCGGATATTTGTTATTCTACCTGTGAATACTTGGCTTGGTAATTCACTAATGGAATGTACCTGAATGTACAAATAAGAAGTAAGCATTATTGATAAAAGCGAGAAAGTTGTGTGAAATGCATTGTATGAGCATGTGCGATGCGTCGTAATTATGCGAATAAACTAAATACATAAAGTCGCACTAAATGTAATGGTTGGGTCAATCATTGGCAATGTGTGATGGCCATAAGGGTCTTGACATGGTAATTGTAGAATGGGCTTTTGCATAATCATGTGAAAGACTTTGACAATATGCATAATTTTTCGATTTGCTTTTGTCAGTTTTTCTGTGTATGATGTTTGTGAATTTCCCTTGTTTTTGAAGTTTATAAATTTGCTTGAACTATTTTCATTTTTCAGAAGCAGCCTTGTAGCTACATTCGACATGTTTGCATCTTTACTTTCTTCAAATTATCTTGCTTGGGAAGTTGTTCTTTGTTCAAAGTACTTGATGTAGATGTGGGCATTCTTTTTAATGTATATGATGATTTAACTAAGAAATGGAGTTTGTGAGATTTTCATATTCATCCTTCTACTTTAGCATCAAAACCAAGCCAAAACAATACACGGAGTTCCTACCTAGAAGTTATATAGCCTTCCCTTGAGTTGCAGTGACACTGCTTTTGTTGACTGCCTATTATTTCACAACAAAAGTAGCGGAGGTTAGAACGTGTTGACTGCCTATTATTTCACAACAAAAGTAGCGGAGGTTAATTTTTTTGACTATGAGTGACTTTTTTTGGCTACTTTGAATTCCACTCTAGGATTGCCAATATCAAACACACTTTCCGTCTTTTTGATATTCAAAATAAACTTTTCATGTTACAATGGGATCATGGGAATTACTAATAATTGTTCTAAAGAAAGGCCTTTGTTGCGAATGATTGTTTTAAAGTAAGGCCTCCGGCCTTCTATAGTCGATTTTTATTGTAAGGGTCATAATGAGTTAGGGATTGTTAGAAGTTGCTATATGATGAAATGGAGCATGTTTATATGAACTATTGTGCAAACACCAAAACAAGGGGGAAGAAGTGTTGGTCCCAAGCACAAAGTTAAATCAGATAAAGGAAAAATGATCATAAGTCCTTGGCTAACTTTCAAAATTCATGGGATTGGAACTGTTGACCTTGGGTGATAATCTTTGTTTTCTCGGCTGCTGAATAAGTTTAAGCATGATTAGTTATCAGGGATTCTTTTCCTTGAAGACAAATACGTTCAAGCATGATTAGTTATCAGGAATTCTTTTACTTTTTTTTGTTTTCCTCTCTAGCTCTAGGCATATTATATGTTTCCTTTGAAATCTAAATGAAGTCTGAGAAGCCATTGTTGCCTTAAAAGCAACATTCTGCACTTAACAAATAGCAATGACCATCAATTTATATAAAATTACTAATGCGGTCTGCCGAGAATTCTTTAGGAGTTACGAAAACACTGGCTGGTTACCTTAATTGGTATTTGGGACTAGGTTATGAAATCAAATTTTAAATAGGCTCTGTAGGCCCCTCTGCATTATGATTGACAATGTATGTTCTGATTGCAGGTACCGGATTCAGAGCGACAGGAAAGTTGCAGTTTGTAGTGTGCATCCAACTGAGGTAGCCACCCTGCAGTGTCTAGGTTGTTTGAAGGCCAAGATTCCTGTTGCCAAAAGCTACCATTGTTCTCCGAAGTGTTTTTCAGATGCGTGGCAACATCATCGTGCTCTGCATGACCGTGCTGCCAGTGCTGTGAATGAGAATGGGGCAGAAGAGGAAGAATTGTTTGGCCGCTTCAATAGCTCAAGCTCAGGGGTTGGTTTACCGCCTTCTGCATCCAGTCCTAACTTGTCAAATGGTTCGGCACCTTTATATCCTGCTGCCATTGCACAGAGAAGTGGTGGCGAAACATGGTTTGAAGTTGGTCGCTCTAAGACATACACTCCTTCAGCTGATGATATTGGCCATGCTCTGAAATTTGAATGTGTTGTAATAGATGCAGAGACAAAGTTGCCTGTTGGGCATCCAATGGCTGTTCAAACTGCCCGTGTCATCCCTGCACCTACCCCAACTCCTCGTCGCATGATTCCAGTTAGTGGGGTGGATATGATGGGACATTTTGATTCGGATCGTATTCCATCTGCTGGAAATTTTACTGTGCTTTCGTACAACATATTGGCAGATGCATATGCCAGTAGTGATTCGTACAGTTATTGTCCTTCATGGGCCCTTTCTTGGTCATACCGTAGACAGAATCTGTTGAGGGAAATTGTTACATATCGTGCCGATATTATCTGTCTTCAAGAGGTAAAGATATCTTTTGTTTGATTGATTTGTTAACTTTCGTTATTTAGTTTTGCAAACTGTTTCTTCTTTTCTCGTAATCAACTTTGCCGTTGCAGCTTCTTCTAGTTGAAGATCTTGTCCTCTTGGGGTCTACCAGATCTTTCATTCCTAGAAAAGTGAAAGTCAGGAAAATAGTTTGTTATGCTTCTGCAGTAGTAAATGGAATAATCAAGCCTTGATCTTCCAAGTCAAGGTTGTATGCATTCCTGGTGAATGCAAATGGCCAAAAAATTGCACAAGAGATCTTTCTATTGCTCTGCCTAAACCAGCTGAATAAGGATTAGGACTTGGAAATCGACAAATTGCAGTTTGTTTGTCTCATCTAGTAGACCTATTATCCTGTCAGCATTCCATGATATTTCTGTGCAATGACGGTGCTTGTTTATTATAGGCTTGAGTTGCATATCTAGAAATTGTTTTCAAACAGAAGTTTCCATGAAAGACCTAGTTATATTCCATAGTACATTTAGTAATATGACCCCCCATCCCTCCAAAAGTATGTTTTTTTTGGGGGGGGGGGGTTTCGGTTGTGAATTTGGATCTTAGTACATTTGATGAAACGATATTGGAAGGTGCTACTTTGGAAGTTCTTCCGTGTTTCCTGTAAAAGGTATAGTATAGTAGGAGTGTGACAATCATGATTTGAATAAGTTTGATCTTTTTAACTCCCTTCTTCCTGGGTAAAGCCTTAGGGGGAAAAATATTTTGGGGGGGGGGAGTGGATGGCTATAGGGATGATAGGGTAATTTCTATGGTCTGATGGACCCAAAAAAGTCTTGTGCGCACATTAACTTCTGGAGCGGCTAATGCCCTTCTGCTGATCTTCCGTCCATTGCCTATGGCCTTTGTTACATTGTCTATAATCCTCTTTCGTCTATGCATGCCTGCTGTCGTTTCAACCGACTTATTAGTACTTCCAAGTATTGCATACTTCCCTGCTTGCCGTTGGATTCCATCCCACTAGTCTGATGCTGTAAAGGCAGAGATTTTGTTTTGTTGCAGAGCTAGCTGTTTTTCATTTTGTTAGGACTGGGCAATTTTTCTTCCAATGTGGGTCATGTGGTTCAGTTTTCCGGTCTAGTATCTGCCCCGAAATACCAACTGTTTTTTAATGTCCAACTTATTTATTGATTCTCTTCGAGATTGAGTTTTTTTTTTCTTGTCTTGGTGCCTTTTAGGTTCAGTATGATCATTTTGATGAATTTTTTGCTCCCGAGCTTGACAAACATGGCTACCAAGCCCTATATAAGAGAAAAACATCAGAGGTATCGTGTGTTCATCTTATGCATCATACATACAATGCATGACATTCTTGTCTTTATTTATCTCTGTATTCATTTCTATGACCTCTGTGTTCATTTCTGTAGGTTACACATACACTTGATGGATGTGCAACATTTTTCCGAAGAGACAGATTTTCGCATGTTAAAAAATATGAGGTTTGCATTGTTTTCTTGCTGTGTTGGGGTCTATTAATATTTTACCTTTCTTGTTTCGGTCTGATGGTGTTGTGTTTTGTGCTAGGTTGAATTTAATAAGGCTGCGCAATCTTTAACAGAGGCTGTAGTTCCAAATACTCAAAAGAAAACTGCCTTAAATCGACTTGTCAAGGTTCGGCACGATTCCTTTTCTGTTCATCACATTTGGCTCACCTCTCTCTTACATATTTTGGGCGGACCTGAGTCAGTGTCTCTTGATTGCATCTGTAGGATAATGTCGCGCTCATAGCAGTTTTGGAAGCAAAATTTGGACATCAGGGTGTGGATAATCCTGGAAAGCGACAGTTACTTTGCGTTGTAAGTACTACTTAAGTCATTTTTTTAATGTTAATGATAATGATGAAAAATTTGCCTTCACTGGACATCTGATGCTATTGCTTGCTCTGTGATTATTTGCACCATGAGACGTCTCGTCAGCCATTATCATTATCGTTTGTAGTAGAAACTATTCTGTGGATTCTAAGAGAGATGTTAATTCTTATGGCTGTTGTGCACAAGCACCAGGGCTGTTGTAGGGTTGATTTATTTTTTATGGCTGCACTTTTAGTGCAACAGTCAAACAGATATGATCTGCTTGAAGCCAATGACATTTGGTGGTTTTGACATGTCATATCAGTTTTTGTTTGGACTCTGCCAAGCTTTGATGACATATAACTGAATTATTGTCGAGCTATGTATTTGGAAATAACCCTAATTAATTTCTGCACCCTTTTGTGGCAGCTTGTGGATGGGGGCCCATCATGGAAGGAAATCATGTGCATCATATATTAATAGTCATGTCGTAATGCTACAGAACATTTTTAGCACATAAATGTGGCTATATTTGACATGAAATAATTGTTTGGATGTGTATAAATGCTTAGAGCCTGTGATTTCCCGATGAAAATAGATAGCACAACAGATAGAAAATGTATTTTTTGCCGTAAGACTATCAAAATATGGACTAATCCGCTTATTTTATGGTTTTGCTCTTGAATTTCTGATGCAGTTTGTGAGGAAAAGACAATGATAGATTTGATAGTTTATGGTAAAAGTTTATTGGTTTAGGAAGTAATTTTACATTGAGATTTTTATTTTATTTTCGTATTTCGATTTTTTTTGGGGGGGGGGGTAGCAGCAGCTCTTAAGATATAAGTTTTGGTGTGCAGGAACTTGGTGTTTAATTTATATTAGTTAGGATACTGGATCATTTTATTATCTTATTTAGTAGATTTTAGGCTATGATATCTTATTTGTCTGGGAGTTGATTATGGAATAAAATTATGTTTCGCTTAGTTGAGGTAGTTTTCCATCAATTTCACGTTGTGATGGAATGCTATTCTATGTGACATCTGTGAGAGCAGATCCTGTGACTTTCATTACTGTTGTTCTCATGTCAGCTATATCTTCCTAATGTGCCAGACTGCCAGTTTTTGATTGTACCCTTTTGAACTTCTTATCGGAGTTTCATTACTAAGGCTCCCCCAAAATTTAGAAAGACAAGCACTATAATGTATTTATTCAGGCCATGATAACATGAGAGGTCATTATTTCTTTAGTATTTAGGTTGGGATAGTATTTGCCTAAAATGCTCTGACGTAGCCCCGAAACACTTGAATAGAATGGGAGGTAGGTAGCTGTATCATGCTTCCAATAAAATATGGAGTGGCTTGTAAGAGCTATTTGAAATAATTTGGTTTTGGATTCTCTCTCTCTCTCTCTGTGTGTTGGTGGGGGGGGGGGGTTGGAGCTGTGGCATTTGGGCCTTCATAGGCAATAGAGTCAGTTTCTTAGAAAGATCCATACTCTGTTTTGGTAGTTGGTCATGCGAACCGGTGTTTGGCCAGAATGAGTTTTGTTGTATGCTTGTGCCTTCCTGTAAAATATGGAGTATTCTAAGAGCTATGAAATCTTTGCTTGTCTTCTTGATTTTTGTCAACCTTTATTTCATGTGGTCTTATGTTGGTGCACCTAATGTTTGGAACTGTTTTAAAGATTTGATTTCATACCGTTTTGCTAGAATGAGTAATAGAGTCAATTTCTTAGAAAGATCCGTACTCCTGTTGTGGTAGTTGATCATGCGAACTGCCTTCTGGCCAGAATGAGTTTTGTTGTATGCTTTGTGCCTTCGTGGCCTTTATATGAAATCTTTACTTGTCTTCTTGGTTCTTGTCAAGCTTTGTTTCATTTGGTCTTATGTTTGTGTGCCTAATGTTTGGAACTGTGTTAAAAAATTGATTTCAGACCATTTTGCTAGAATGAGTAATAGAGTCAATTTCTTAGAAAGATCCATACTCCTGTTTTGGTAGTTGATCATGCGAACTGCTGTCTGGCCAGAATGAGTTTTGTTGTATGCTTGTGTCTTGGTGGCCTTTATATGAACTCTTTGCTTGTCTTCGCGGTTCTTGTCAACCTTTATTTCATTTGGTCTTATGTTTGTGCGCCTAATATTTGGAACTGTGTTAAAAATTCGGTTTCATACTGTGGAATCCTGCATTTGCGGGGGTCTTCTTTTTTTGTTTTTTTGGGGGGGGGGGGTTGGGGGGTGGGGAGGAGTGAGCAAGCATTGTCTTGAATTGTGGAGAGGAGGTGGTCTTCATTGGAACCTAGGCTGAGAATCATTAACTTCTTATTAGTCCACACTAAGTAGGCGAGACGTTAGTACTTTGCACCTTGTTCTTTTAAGATTTTGTTGATGGCTTTGAGCAGGCAAATGCATATCCAAATATTTATGTAGTTTCCACTTGGTGTTTTGTTTCTGTCATGTAGCCTGTGATATAGCGTATGTGATGGTTTGACATGTTAGTTTAATTTTCTTTAATTTTATTGATGGCTTGGAACAGGCAAATACACATGTAAATGTTCAGCAAGAATTGAAGGACGTTAAGCTTTGGCAGGTAGCCGAAAAGTGAACCTCTGCCAGTTTTTTTTACTTGTCTTGTGTTCTTTCGAGAGATTGTACTTGGTTTATCTTTTTTATACTTTCTATGTTCAGGTTCATACTTTATTGAAAGGGTTGGAAAAGATAGCCGCCAGTGCTGATATCCCAATGTTGGTCTGCGGAGACTTTAATTCAACACCTGCTAGGTTGGTTTTCTGCTACGTAGTTTTGCATTTTGAACACACCTGTTCTTTGAATATTTATGAAGATAAACTGAAAACGCATTCTCTGCCCCAACTCCAGTGCTCCACATGCACTTCTTGCAATGGGTAAAGTTGATCCTCTGCATCCTGATTTGACAGTGGACCCTCTAGGGATATTACGCCCTCATGCAAAGTTAGTCCACCAGCTGCCATTGGTAAGAAGTGGACATTATGGATTATGCTTTTGGTTGCTTTTATGTTCATGACTTAAGTTAGCGTTGGCTTGTGCTTTCCAGGTTAGTGCTTATTCATCCTTTGCGAGAGGAATTGGACCACTTTTGGAGCAGCAGAGAAGGAAAATGGATCCTTCTACAAATGAGCCCTTGTTCACAAATTGCACTAGAGATTTCATTGGGACACATGATTACATATTTTACACCGGTGTGGTTTTTTGTTTTAAATCTTCAAAATTTGGACTCTTTTTTTTTGGGTTGGATTTATGTGTATACTAAAAAGTTAGCTCATCTGAAGTAAATGGACTTATGATTTCAGCGGACTCTTTGATGGTGGAGGCCTTGCTTGAGCTATTGGATGAGGATAGCCTGAGGAAGGACACAGCACTTCCCTCCCCAGAGTGGTCTTCAGATCACATTGCACTCATGGCTGAATTCCGTTGCAAGCCAAGGACTCGACGTTAGCGCTTAGGTAATAAGTTCTGTACATTCCTTGGCGATGTTCACTATGCATATTTAACCAGACATTTGCACCTGATCATATGGAGCTTAGTATAGCCACACTATTGCTGCCTACGTCTCACGAGGTCCATACCTATGGTGGCTATGTTACTTGTTCCTTCGGGTACCTGTGTCAGACGCTCGACACTTGAATATGGATTTGGACATTTGAACATTCATTATGGACTGGATATCTAGAAAAAACTTTCGAAAATTTGCCATACCTGTGTCGGACACTCGACCCTTTAACATTGGCATGGAGCCTGAGTACCATAGCTATGGTGTGGTTCCATTAGGGTCATCTGAATGTAATCTTACTTGTGCTGAGAAGTTTCTGCTAGACCTCTTCTAGAGCTTGGATCCAGTGCTTTTGCTATTTCATCGAGGATAAGAGAGGGTGACAATTTATCTGATGGTTGGTTTGCCCTTGGGTAACACAAACTGGAACATAACTAAATGATGACCTCCTTCAACCATGTTGTTAACTCGGTGCTGAATGCTTTGAGCCGGATAATTTAGACGTATACGTGTCTGCAATCATATGCACCTGCAATATTTATATTCATTTCAAACATGTCTGCAATCATATTCACCAGCAGTATTTGCATTGATTCTATTCATCACGCATATCTGTAACATCGCCTCCCCCACAAAACTCACATTTGTTAACAGTCGTGGAATTACTGCTATAGGGTTTTGTTGAAGGAATGTCGATGAACGAAGTGTGAAGGGAAGTGGATGGATAGAACCTTACTGTAATGATAGGTCATGCTGGCCTGTTCTTCCCCAGGTATCTCATCGTGGGGGCTTCAGCTATGATCTGTGTATCATGTCCCATAGAAAAGAATATGATCTCATTCAAAAGTTTTTCCTTCTTTCAATAGAAATTATGTGCGGGCTCAGCCGCAGTGAGGGCTAGTAGTGACGATGTTTACACAGTTGATAGCCTTTTGAAATTTCAGATGGGGGCTTGCATCTGTAGGCTTTTTTCTGTATTTTTTTTTTCCCTTATTAGTGGTGGGTGGTAGTCCCCTCCCCCCCATTTTTCTAAGTACAAAGTAAGGTCAAAAGATATACATTCATGATGTCTTCTGCTTCTCCCAGAATATATGATAGCAATCCCAAGTTCTTTTTCCGGTGGCCAAATGACTTGGAGCCATTCTTTGCATGGATAATTGTCGTATTTTCAACTGTGGATGATTTGTATTGTTTGATCGGCGTTAAAAACAAAATCGCACAACTTTCTTCAGGGTCTCGGTTTACTCCCGAATCCGATGGGTCTATTAGAACTCGGAAAGGCAATGGAAGTTTGTAGTGAATCAAATAGTGATAGTGGGGTTCTCCGAAAGGTCTCCATTACGACTGAAAATTGCGGTTCTACCGCGCGGTTAATCTTCGAAAGCTGTATTGTAACACATTCTCAAGGTTATTACACATTCTGAAGATTTCTCGAAGTTCCCATCCATTAGAATACCCGCCAGGCTTTATTGTTCAGACTTGAGGGACAAGAATTATTGCTTGGTTCAATGGAATTTTGAGTTGTAAAGGAACCACCGCTGTTAAATGTTAATTGATTGCTTACTTGACTTAAAATCTCTTCTGCTGCAAGAAATGCCGCATCCAAGATAATTTAATTATAAGTAAGAAAGTCATAATGGTGCAAACTTGCCACGGCCATTTTCTAATCCATCAAAACATCGCTAGCTGCGAATTAAACACGAATGTTTTTAATTGCTCATGTAAGGTGTTTGGTGCTTCTTTTATTTTTATTTTCCCCCCTTTAATCAATCAGATCGGTTTAATGTAAAATGCGCAAGCTTTGTAGCTTATATCTCAATTTTGGTTTAAAAAAGATAACATGTCTTTTTAAAATCAATCGATTTTGATGTATTTGGTTACGAGGAGTATTGTCCAAGACTGAACTTTCTAGGTCCATATGCCTCAATTTTGGAAGTATGTAGGAGAATGTAAATTCATCTGTGAGGAGATGTAAGACGATTGATATCAATATGACAAATAAGATAAGTAGAGTTAAACCAAAGCAGAATTGGAATGATGTAATTAGACATGCTGGATTTGAAGGCATATGAGACTTACGGAAGACACAGCTTGGGCCTTAGGGTAAGAGTTTTTGGATGTCTAGAATTAGAGTGCTCAATTTAAGTAGTTATTTGTTTAAATTTTAGCCCTTCGTTACATGCTGGATTCTAATGTTGTTTGACTTGTACACTGGCTAATAATTTGTTAGTCTTTCCTTATTGTTCATTTTTATCTATTCATTTACTTATTTATTTTTCATGCTACCTATTATGATTATTTATTGTTTCCTTTCGCAATTGTGTTCAAATGTTCTTTCATCCAAACAAAATATTTTGAAAGATTCTTTTAATGTGAGTCTCTTAGTATCGATCTTTCTACCGGCACGTATGTTTGGAGATATATATAAGACTACCTAGATTGAATCTCCTCAGACCTGTGAAAATCATACCTACACGTAGAGTTGTTGTAAATTCCCTTTGCCCTTTTTTTTGAAATTACACAGGATGTAGTGACACCTTTTATATGCCATTTTTTGATCAAAACCTTTCTCTGTCATGGAACTGAATACAATTGTTTGGTTTACTATCTATGTTTCGTACAATGGGCAACACAATCAACTAATAATGATAGGTAGTAGGTACTATCTTTTCATTAGCCTTTTGTGATTAAAAGAAGATAAACAATCAGATGTAATTAAGTAGAATTTAAATACAAGTCTTAAATATACCATAAATGGATAACAAGAATAATAGCTTACATTTGAAGTTATACAACGATTGTGACATCTAATTGCTATTAGTTAATCCTCACTTACACTAACCACCAGTAAATATTTAAACTATACATTTTCATATATATACTAATCATCACCCTCTTAACACCCAAGACCTAAGAGTTCCCACAGCCCAAAGAACACATAGGAACCTTGTCCTCACAAAATGAAGATGTTCAAGCTTAAGGCAACATTGATGTTCATAACAGTAGCATCAATGGCAGCACTTGTGAGCTCAAACTTCACCAAGGACAGGCAAGAATGTCAAGATCAACTCATCACTCTCTCTTCTTGCCTTAACTACGTAGCCGGTGAGGCCATCAGGCCCTCTCCACAGTGCTGTGCCATACTTGATCAGAAGATAAACAAGACCAAGAGGTGCCTTTGCGTTCTTGTGAGGGATCGAAATGAGCCCAGCCTCGGTCTCAAGCTCAACGCCACTCGTGCTGTGAGGCTTCCTACTACTTGCCATGCTATTAGCAATCCCTTGGAGTGCCTTGGTATGTTTGTCAATGAGTTTGTTTAGCTGTTCATTTCTTGTGTTTTCCTTGGTATGTTAGAATCCTTTTTAAATTAAGGGTGGATTAGGGGAAATCTGCCCGTTAATGGGTTAATTACACAAGTTAGACCTAGCAAATAAGTCGTGTATACAATAGTGCTCCAGTTACAACAAGAACCTTAAGCATCTTTTTGCACAAGGGTTCTGGTCATATTATCGTCTACCAAACAATAAAAGAATTGATGGAAAGATTACATGTCTAAACACCTGGTATAACCATAGAATATACATTACTCGCCACCCCATTTACAATATGGTTAGCTTTCTAAAAATGTGATGAATAGTACGTAGTCACGTTAATGTCACGAATGAATGCTCTCGCATCTTCAATGATGAAATCCAGTTACCATGGTGTCCTGCTTTTGCCTTGGATATGCATCTACCTTGGTTGACATGGTTTTTTACATACCATTACTATATATGTTTAGTTATTGGGTCTTTACATACATAGTTTTTGGAGTGACAGTAGATCAATTTCACTTGTATTTATTCTAATATGTCACTTTTTACCACCCCCGTCTTCAAAAAATGTCATGCTTGACTAACTTTGGCCGTTAATTTTTATTATCTTATTTTCCAATAAGAATATTGTTTAAGACAGCTTTCCAATGATATTAGTTTAGTATTGCGAATTACTATAACTTGTCATAAATTAACAGTCAAACTTTGTCAAATTGGATCGGAATTTTGTTTTGGGATAGATGGAGAATTAAATCTTCCTTTGTTTTTGTGACATAGGTTTTCTCAATTTGACTCCCAGCTCTCCGGACGCTCAAATTTTCATCGATGCAGCTAATGACACTCAAGGTAATATAAGCTCTAGTCAGTTGTAAAATACTGTGTCAAATTAATATATGCTAAGTGCTAACTTAGCCAATCAAATTATGGCTAATTTTCAAATTAGATAAACTTCAATGAAATTAGCTTCTTGTCATTCAATGATAAATTATGTCACTTATTAAAACCAGTTGTGGTCGGACTAACCATATATGATAAATTTTTTTAAAACCACCCCTTATTTATTTCCATGGTTGCATTTCTTTAATCCAAATTGCAGTACGTTATCGAATCTATGGACCTAGATTTACGATATAAGTTACACGGTAAAATTGGTTACTCTTTTGTGCACGTGATATCAGCTCAACCGCCAGCGAAACCAAGAAGCAGTGGTGGATGGAGGAGATGGGCGAAGATGGGGATGCTTCAGGTGGCCCTTCTCACCGGTTTAGTTTCGCTCTTTCTTGTCAATTTGTAGACACCATGCAAACCTCATTACGTATGCTACTCTTATCACGTTACTATATTTTGTTGAATGCTGTGTTTAATTTCTTGTCAGAGTGGACTGTGAATTACAATATCATGTTAGTTTTCTTGTCAATGTCATTCTATTTCTAAGCTACAATAATTAATTACGCGTTGCCATCTAGAAATACTACTTTACTTGTATTTTGGCCAGCAGTGTCCTAAGTATTGTATTATACAAATTAATGACGAAAAGCAACGATTTGTATTGAGTTGTATTAGTATAAGGCTCTTCAATTATTTTTTTTGCTATTTATTTTTTTTTTATCTTTATAATTTTAAAATGTTACATCTACTATGAGCTAAACAAATTGGATTTGTCTCATTCAAGTGGGAAGTTCGTACGGGACTAAGCAAGCTTTGATCTCAAATAAAGCCCTTCTCCGTTATATAAATATCGCCTTGCCAATCTATCCAATTTCAAACCAGTTATGACTCACACTATATACGAGTTTAGCAAATCAATTTTTTTATAGTAATGTAGCATTTTAGAAGCTATTTAGCTTTGCACTAGCTATTAATTGTCTCGTTAATATTTAGTGATTGGATGGATATTCAACCAGTATATACGATAAAAATTCTTTGTAAGTTATCAAGTGGTAGCTCCGTGTAAAATATAACATTAAAAGGGCCTGAGTGAACAATGTTTTGCTGAAATGAAAACAATAAATTTAGCATTGCAAATACAATGATGGTTGGATGTTTTTGAAAAACAAGACCGTTTTTCTAACGCGTTACATGAACCTTCAACATCTTCTCAACTTCAAGGGCTACCGTAGCCACTGCATCTACAAGAAAAGCAAGTATACTTCAAGTCTTAAACCACTCATGATGTAACCTAATCAAACTATTTACTTCTATCTAATCACCATTGTTGAATACTCCCTAGTCCCTACATGTTGTTATCAAATACTCTCATCGGTTTACAGTTAGGAGCTGACAGACTAGTCACCTTCACTGTTCTTCAACCCATTGGCAAATAAATCCACTTAACGGTAGGAAAAATTAACAGTTATTTGTCACTAGTGCAGCAATTAGTAACTCAAATTAGACATTATATATTAAGAAAACTAGCTTTTCCAAAGAAACCCTAACTTCAGGCTTCGGAATGCTATGATTACCAGGTTTGAAATGCTGTTGCTTTCAGTTCTCAAGTACACCAACCAATAACACTGAACTTTTGGCTTTCCAACTGGGGGGAGTGGCAGGTCAGTGACTCACGAATTTACCCCTGGCATATCAGATGGCCTTCCACAAGTAAAAAAAGCATCTTCATTTGTACAGCAACAACTCATTACTGAGCAAACCACAGAGAGCCATATTATTTGACATTCTGATGTACAGAGTTTGTCATTGAGACCGTCACAAGAAGTTGATTGGGTCTCGCACATGGTCCAACGACAAGAAAGCGGACATCCGATCCATGTGAGACTCAGAGATTAATCATATTAATCTTCAAATCCCCAACTCCAACTCTGAAATATGAAGTCGCAGTCTCCAGCATTGCAAATTACTCGCAGAGAACTTCGAGAGCCATGAAATACGCACCGAACAGTTGCAAATAGGGGGGAACAGAATTAACCGCCAAAGAAAAAGTGCAGATGATTCAAATTTCTCCTCTGTATCCCCCACCTCCAAAATAATCCCTTCTGGAGTTGACAATCGCCTGTGTCTTCTGATGCTCCAACTTGGGACAGTTCTGTATCCTGTGACCCAGCCCTCCACAATAAGCACAACCTTTCACTCCACTGGCACTTGCAATTGCCTCTGCCTCTTCCATTGGATCATCGAGCTCGCAGAGCACCGGTGGTATTCTCTGCTTGGCTTCTTGCAGAAGATGCTTCAAATCAAGCAATGTAGTCTCACTCTGGTTCCTGTTTATGAACGTTGTGGCAATCCCTGTCTTCCCACACCTACCTGTCCGTCCAATACGATGCACATAGTTCTCAATCTCAGCAGGCATGTCATAGTTGATGACGTGTTGGATGTCGGGAAAATCAAGCCCTTTTGAGGCAACATCTGTGGCAACCAACACATCCTTCTTCCCAGATTTGAAGGCCTTTATCGCGTACTCTCTCTCCTCTTGATCTTTGCCTCCATGGATGGCAACTGCTTCTACTCCTTTGAGGAGGAGGTACTCATGTATATCATCCACATCAGCCTTGTTCTCACAAAATATTAACACAGGGGGTGGGGTCTTTTGCAAGCATTCCAGGAGGTAAACCATTTTAACCTCCTGCTTCACATACTCAACCTCTTGGATGACATCGAGATTTGCAGCCCCTGCTCTACCAACATTAACAACAATGGGCTTAACCAGGGCACTCCTGGCAAAGTTCTGGATCTTTGTCGGCATAGTGGCAGAGAATAAGACTGTCTGTCGCTGGGCTTTGAAATGATCAAATACTTCTCGGATGTCATCTTCAAAACCTAAATCGACCAATCTATCAGCCTCATCTAAGCACAAGTATCTGCAAAATGGAAGATGACGTGAGAATTTGAATGTACGGAGAGAGTTGTCTGATAAAAGCAAAATATCAGCCCTTGATGTCAACACAAATACTAGGACATCTGGGAAAAGAATATCAGACATCAGACATGCTAACAGTGAAACTAGACATGCCACAGGGTAGTTTGTCGTGTTTGAGCCTAGACTGGTTTCTGCTGAAGTCAAGTTTGGGTAGACAAATTTCTGGTCAGGACTAGCTTAGATAGGAGATTTCAAGTACAATTTTATTGTTCATTGGTCCAATACGTTTGTCAGGATAAGACAAACAAAATATTACTCCCTCTGCCCCAAATTACCTTCCCTCTTAGATACAAAAGCCCAATCTAAAGACTGGGCTCTTATCTCTCGATCAACAAGCGAGTTGGCCAAAGTAAGTATTCGGAAAAATTAGGGTAACTTTGATTAGGGTCTACCAATTCAGATTCAGATCAACATAAGGTTGCCCCGTTTCAATTGTGAGTCCATGTTAGGTTTCAAGTAGTTCAGGTTGAGTAAATGTGTTTTGCTGCGTCAAGAGTCAAGACCACTTGTAGACAAGTTTTTTACAGCTAGCCTGCTATACACTGCATGAGATATTGACACGATTTGTATCACAAAGGGGGGGGGGGGGGGCCCCCCCCCCCCCCAACCGGGAAACCCGGAAAGAGAGAAAAAAAAAAACCCCCCTAAAATAATTAAAAATTAACCCCCCCCCCCCCAACAATTCAAAACATCAAAACAAAATAGTCAACAAGAATTGACTATACTACTCAGGAAGATGACATAAAAGACCACTTATTTAGGAAAGAACATAAAAGAGTAAAAGACCACATAAACCATGATTGCATATTCCTGCAAACCCAGACATAACAAGGACCATCATGAAGGAAGTGTCTGACGAAAACTCCGAATGACTTCTCCAAATTCAGACAAAGAGTTCATGTCTTGCAATCCGACTTCACTCTGAAGAAAGTAAGCTGCAGTACAAGCAGTGACCTCAAGTACCAATTGACCCTCAACTGATGAATATGAAGGACTTAAATAACTGCAACCCAGCACCCGCCAAAAAGGGTGAGCAACAGAACTTAAGGGGGAGAAGGGTCAGACCTTATGGGAAATTGGCATCTCCTCCAATAGTTCTTCCTAGTTGCATAATGGAAACACCGACTCATAATATCACTCCCATTGCAACAGGATCTGTAGTTGCATTATAGTAGGCAAAAGCTAACTTCTGCATGGCACTCCACTACCCCTTCCCCAACCCAAAAGGGACTGCTACTGTGGTTCAGTCAGGAAGAACATGCTTCTACATGTCTCCCCTACTCTGATAGATTTCTATCAAACACTCCAACTCTTTGATAATCTGATTACAAAAGACAACCATAAGCTTTACCCACACCCAAAGAACTATTGCATTGAATGTAGTATACAGAAAAAGAAAATATAGATTTCAAAAAGACCAATTACGGCGGGAGACAAACAACTGAATCTTCAAGAGCACGCTTAACAGTTCAAAACCAATGAAAAGAAAAAGAAAAAAAAAATGTACAAAATCAACTCATAGCACAGAACTAGAGAACTACAACTGACTCAGCAGAGGTGCTTTACCCCACATTTGTTAGCTGACTACAGGAGTACAACACAAGAGCTTCACGTGAAGAATACATAGGCAACAGACTGATGACACATTCAAAGCTCCACGGGGAACAACAGAAGACTCAGCCTGACCTAACAACTAATGAGTTATAAGGCCCTTAAAAGATATCACGCTGTTCGAAACCTAGAACAAAAGACCAAGAAACCCAAAGGGGGGGGGGGGAGAAAAAGAATCACCCTAGGTATTTTGATTTAATCAACAAAAACTAAAACTGATACCACCGACTTCTACAGCAATTACAACTAACACATGACAATCCACACAGGAACATTTATTTCCGGAGGTTTTGGAGGAGAGAAGGAAGAAGGAAGGAAGTGATGCATGCATAACAAGTAATGAGAGGATTCCAAACAGAGCTTTGAGACTTTACCTGCAGTTATCAAGATTCATTTTCTTTTTGGCGAGCATATCCTTCAGTCTGCCTGGAGTGGCAACTACTATATGTACACCCTTCTTGACGACATCAACCTGCGATCGCATGTCAACCCCACCAATGCAAAGCAGTGGTCTCAGTTCTGGATACCCAGCGTCCCTAAGTGGAGTGATAAAGTGCTCCACAACCTCATATGTTTGCCTAGCGAGCTCTCTAGATGGGCATACTATCAACCCAAATGGACCTTCGCCTGCAACAATTGGCATCATCACCTCCTCCTGCAAAGCCACCATGATAAGTGGCAGGACAAAGACCAAGGTCTTTCCGGAACCAGTGAAAGCAATTCCTATCATGTCTCTACCAGATAAAATGACAGGGAGCCCCTGTACTTGGATTGGTGTTGGCTGGACTATGCCCTTCTCCTTCAACTTCCGGAGAATGGGCTCCGGAAACCTCATGTCCTTGAAGTTCTTGATAGGTGGTGGGGCATCATCTCCATCCACAATAATATGCCATTGCTTACGAATTGCCTCACATTGCTTACTGGACATTCTCCTAATTGCCAATGGAGGTTTCCACCCTGTCCAAAGGGGCTCTGTGTACGTTATTCCCTTGGCCAACTCACGGACTGACATAAGTGTTTTCCTATCTGAAAGATGCTCTATCATCTCCTTCTCTTGCTGAACGATCTGCTCAGTGGGGCTGGCCTCAGGAACTTCCTTCTTCAACTGGGTAGCCTTCATTAGGAGGCTAGGCTTGGCTTCCTGAGCTTTAGATTTCTCAGCTTCATCTTCATCTAAGGCTGAGGTCTTCCCCTTTCTCTGAAGAATCTTCTGAGCTTCCATAGCTCTTCGCTTGTGCACAGGGATGTACTCCACATAGTCATCATCTTCCTCGATCTCCATTTTTTCTGCAAGAAAGTTTATGTCAGAATTAAATGTTCAATAGCGAACTTTTTTTGGGGGGGGGGGGGTTGACAGGGTGCAACTAGAAGAACTAGGTGAATCTTCTACGATTTGAACTGTTACGAAATACTAATCAATAGGATACCAGCACATCAACCTATAATCTCTGGAAATTTTGTTTTATTGAAGAAAGGCAATATGTGAAGAAATGATTTAGATAGAAGTCTTCTGAAGGCAAACTACGCGTTGACGGTTAACTTACAGGCAAAGTACTGAATTCGGACCAAAAGCTTGTACACTCAGAACTTAAGTCACACAAGCAACAATCGCCAATACAAGCAGATGTGAGAAAGAGAAGGGCAGACACTGTGGTTATCAGCAGCTTGGCACGTATACAGAAGCCAAAGCCCACAAGCAACAATGTTTGATTCATAATGAACTGGGCCAATAGCAACTGAAAAAAAATAACAATCAAATCAGATCAAGGAGGCTTAAGTGTGTGATGGCCTACAATGGATGACAGAAGACACATCCAATTGCTAAATTTCAATTTTAGTTTACGTTCTCAGCTCTTCCAAATAAATCATGGGCAAATGGCCAAATTCTATACCAGAAAGATGCTATATGTGCTTGCTCCTGTTCTACTTTCTTGCCAGGAATCCTGTTATATGGGCTAAGGCCTAACAGCAGGCTAATTTAGAGTCTCCTTTATAGTAGCGAAATCCCAATTTAAAGATGTAAGTATAATTATCTTTCAATGGTTGAGACTGATAACTCCATAGGACCATTATTATACAGGATTCTGAGTTCATTAGTCTCAGATTTCACGCAAAATTTCATGGCTTCTGAACAACAAATTCTTCCTAGCAGGAGGAGCTCCGCTTTTACAAGTTACACAAGTAACACAACAGACAAGCAATCAGACACAATTCACTGGATCAAAATGTATAGTTCAAAGCATTTTGAAGTTTTCACAAATCACTTCAACCGACTTTTTCATAAATCAATTCAACTTCCCAATGAATTTGCCAGAAACGCAATTACACGTTGCTAATAATCTTCAACAAAATACTCAGCCGGGCACAAATTAAAGCAAAATCAACCCTTTTTCTCTAAACCCACACAGAAATACAGCGATTTCAAATCGTCTTCAAAACCGACAAGAAGTTAACACAACAATCGATCAAAAAATCATTGGATACCCATGCAAATTAGGCATGTTAGATTAGGGTTTACGATTTGTACCTGGAGGAGAGAGAAGAAACTCAGCAGACGAGGGAGACCGATCTCTCCGGCCTCTAAACTAGAAGTTTTTCTTGTGTTGAGTTTAAATATATAATTTGACAGGCAGGAGGAGGAGGAGGCGATTAAGGCGGCGGATTGGGGGCAGAGAGAGAGAGAGAGAAACCACCGAGATGTGTCGGACTCCAACGCTGCTGGCTTGAAGGTCATCAATCATCATACAAAAGACTTTCTCATAAAACGCGGCGTACCAAATGTTGAGGATCCTTTTCATTAATACGATTAAGGGCCTGTTCTTTTTGTGATAAATTAGAGTGAGTGGAGGATTGAAGTGAATTAAATATATTGAAGTAAATTGAAATAGATTAGATTTTTTTATATGATAAATTGAACTTAATTAAAATAGTTTGAAGTAAATTAAAATAATGGGTTGCAGTAGATTAAAATAATTTTTTTTCTTTTTTTTTCCCGATCATTAATAAGTCGACGGGTTAAGAGAAACATATATATTAGTACTAAAAAATTAAAGACAAAAGACAAACAGACTCCACTCAAAGTAAGAAATACACCAAGCTTGACTTACACCACTCGTCCACCTCCCCTTCTTGGCTTTTTTTTTTTTTCAAGTTAGATTATTGGCCTTGTTTTATTAATTGTTTTTTTTTTCTTTTTTGGTTTGGCAAATGGGGGATAAAATTCATTGATTAAAAATTATATGGTACGTAAGAAAGATATTGAATTTAAACGAACATAGAGCTAAAATAATATAATAAATCTCTCGTTCAGGAAAACTAATTACTTACATAATGATAACTCGTCTTCTAATCACTCGTTGTTTCTTAGTGCAGACTTTGAGGAGGAGATCCGTAGATCTAGTATAATTCTCTTGTAAAAAAAGCTTAACTTGTTATTAGAGATTGTATCTGGCCAATTGACATTCATTTAGAGCGCATAGTGCAATCAATCAATAATTTCATCTTGGGCATAACGAACCTAAAACTAAATTTATCAAAACTCTACAAAAGGAAGAGAGAATACTATCCATTCAAAGAGGATGAGAAACAAACTCACACAAATGAATAGACAAAATTAAAACTTAAAAAAAAAAACATTACTGAAAACACCATAATTGATAGGATTAGAACTTACTCTAGACAATTTATGTAGAGAATGATTCACCCCTTTCAATCATAAAAAAATAGGGGGTTTTCTTGGGGGGAGGGGAGGCGGGCTACTTATTATTGGCTTGTTTTTGTAGCGAGTAGCCCATAACTTCACTACCAACTTCTTTCTTTTTTGTATGTAACATAAAAATAAAAAGAAAAAGACAATTGCCTATTTTTTATATGTGACAGTCTTCTTTATTTTTCCTAGTAAACAAATCATTTTTTCTAAAAAGCTGATGCTTTTTTTTTGCGCAATATATAAAATAAAACCACAACTCCCTTCCATTCTTGTCTCAAAATAAGCAAACAACAGTTCAAATGAACACATTAAACATTCACATATGACACAAAAACACTTTACTCATATGCTCAAATTAACCATGTTCAACCAAAGAAGGTTACATGGGTTGCACAGACCGATTATTTCCATGAACATTACATTTTATTCACTTGTTAAGTAGCTCAAGTATCTTGTCAATCTTCTCATCATCTATCGGCTTCTTGAAACATTCATCTAACCCTGCACCTTTGAATGTTTGGATGGACTCCTTACCACCACTTGTAATACCAAAAATCAAGCTTTTCACACCCATAGCTCTAATCTCCTTGGTAGCCTGTCCAAAGGGAAAATATTAGATGTAATTCAAAGGCACATCAACTTCTCTGAAAATATGCCTTTGAAGGTTACATGGGTTATACATACTCTTCTATAAAATGTTTTCACAAAATCTTATTTTGTGGGTTTTTTAAAATCAGCCTCTCTACAGGCAGAAATGCTGGTAGAAGTAAAGTTGCCTACATCTGGATCCCCCCAGACTCCGTAAAAGCGGGACTCATATTGGGAGGTATTGTTGTACACTTCTTTGTTGGGGCAAAACATACTTCTGATAACTCTCACCCATATCGAGTGTTCTTGTTTTTTTTTTTTTTTTGTGTTGGTGTGGACATATATATTAAGTTGAAATTGATACAAATAAATTTTGATTCCGATTAAAGATTTAGGACAACATTCATCTGAATTCCATTCATTATTGGCATTTCCAAATCCATCAAAACAACATCAAAGGATTTCCCAGCAGAGAATAAGGCAACAGCTTGTTTACCATTTTCAACCTCACTCAGTTTTAAATCCTCGAGCAATATTTAGGAACACTTGTTCAACAGTTCTAATGATAGGCATGTCATCCACTATCAAAGCAGTGTACTTCTTAATGGGAACTTCACTTCCTTCAACAGCCATTTTTTTTTGGTCAAGATTGTTGATATGCTGTACATAGAAAATCAACAAGAAGAAAGGCAAATAAAGTTGTTAGTAAACAAGAGGAGAGAAGAGCAAATCCAAAGCCAAATTCATGAATTACAAGAGATATGAGCGAGGAATTACCTCTAATTATTGATGTGAAGTCATCTTTACCCCTTGGTTTACTTATATACCAATCAAAAGAAGTTTGTTTTAGAGTCATTGCATAATCAAGACTCAGAATCTATTCTTATCTACAGGATTCAAAACAGGTCGATTTGTTTTTTATACATATCTGAATTGTTTTGTCTTGATGTTTTATATCCAATAAAAGGGATAATTGAGCTGCACAACATGAATCTAATCCCTAGATTTGACAACAAGTTCTTCATTTATGAGTCATTACCTGATAAAATAACGAAATGCATTTTGATTGATACGATTAATAGTAAAATAGGTTGATCTGTGCGCTTTTATGTACGCATCTAACTAGATGACTAATGGAGATATAAAATACTAATCTAATCATTGGATTCAACAAAGTTGATCCTTTGTGAGTTACGATATGATCAGATGTTGACAATCCATTCTGAATAGTGATTTATTATGAAATAGGTTTCACATATACAAACTTGGATTGTTGGCTCGATAATATATTTTATATTTGACAAACCTGGTAATATAGCTATATAGAATAGAATTCAATCACTAGATCCAACAAAAAGCTGCTCCTTTTATAGTTAATTACATGCTCAGTTGGGGAGAAGCTTTTTTGTATGACCATAGTAACTAAGACAGTTAAGCCTATGGAAAAAGTTTTGGAGTTCTGCTTTCTTTCCAGTGGCTTGGATCCTATGGATAACAAGGAACGGAGTAGTTTTTGAGCAAGAGGGCCCGGATGAAGCGGCCTTGTGTCATACAATCAGATGGAGGGTGGCACTATTGCCTAAAGCATGGAAAGAGCTATTATCGTACACTACTAAGGATTTAGCCAGGAACTTTGCCTCAGTTTCAATCCTATTTTTCTAAGACTTTTGTTTGTTTGGTCTTGCTGTCCTCGTTGTTAGTTTTGTTTTTGCTTGTGTTCTCGTCAGTTTTCTTTGTTTCATTTGCTGTTTGGTTGTATCCATGCCATTGGCATCTATCAATCGGAAAAAAACTAACGTAGTTAAGTTGGAGTCAAAGATAGTATATATAATATTTTTTTTGGATAGAACTTAATTAATATCATGTATAACTGCAGTGTAGTATAAATGTACAATGATGAATTGTTAAAGATCAAGATTGTATAAATGTATGATGAATTGTTAAATATATATTTAAGAATTTATTGAGGCCATGCATATACCAAATGAAACTTAATCCCGTTGTGTTGATTATTTATAAGATTTCATTCTTTGTATCCATGCACATGTTCATTCATACACATTGGTGACCTTTTTTGGACATGTTACATAACAAATTTTAGCAAGCTCTTTTCATAGGAGTCTTAACACAAAGCTGGACTAATTTGGAATAAAAGGCCAACTTAATATGAGATTAAATCATCTACTCTTACGGGTACACCGACCTACTCCATACTTGGATGCCTTCATTAAAGGTGCAATGGGATGACAATATCGAGAAATAAACTAGCTAGAACAACACTAAAATAGGAGATGATAAGATTTAATATGGATAACTCAAACAAGGAAAACCACAGGCAGTGACGAACACATGAATCCAATATATTAGCTAATCAACTACATAAGAGAGAATATAACGGATGATTTCAACAACTCAAAAACCAATTCAAAGAAAAATAGCAGTTCACGCACAAACTATCAAACATCAAAAGTCCCATCTCATCCAAGACTAGAATAGTATGTGGAACAGATTGCCAACAGGGACCACAAACATGGCAAGAAGCACCTCGATCAGTCGACCACAACAAACTAGGCTGAATAACATAGTATTTATGAGGAAACTCCAACAATCCTGAGAAGATCTCAACTGTAGGATCATTCCTTCGGCTCCAAGCACCAATCTAAAAAGATCGCACCCATAAGATCTTGCCATAAATTCCAAGGACCACCTTTTCAAAAAAGAAAAAGTTCTTCAATCGAAAATATAGAAATAAAATAATTTCCATAAACAGGCAAAAGGAAATTTAGACACACACACCCAATAGGTTTTAATAGTGTAAAACTACTTGAAATATTCTTCAATATTTGTTATTAACATATGTATCTACCATGATACCTAACAAGCCCCCTACAATGTGCTTGAGTCACAATGAGATCGTCACCCTAAGTAACTACTTTCTTGTAATCACTGTATGTCGCCGGTTTGAGTCCATTTCCATGGACCAAGTTCTCCACATGGAATGCCCAAACTATTTACAAGGATAAGGAATAACTCGCAAGGTGCAGGTTGTTTGTTATTGATTTACAACTGATGCATGGGTTTGACACTTTATTTAGAATGGAAGATACTTAGAATTCCTCAGTTGTTCGTTGCAAGTTTCAACCTAGAACTTCTACTATGACAAGAAGGTTCTAGCCGGTAGGCAGTGGTTAGAGGCGGTTTCGTAGTTGTCTACAGGCTAGTTAATCAAGTATCCCATAACTTCTAGCCACAGGCCACCCTCTCTTCTTCCTCTTCCTTTTTTTCTCTACAAAAACCCTAATCTCTCTTGTAATTTTAGGTGCTACCATTGACATCTTTGCAAATGGTGAGCTCCAATCTATGTTTTGTTTATGTTTTCCAATTAGTCTTATTTTCCTACATAAACTATATCTCTTCATTTATGAGAGTTTTTTCGTACTCTAACTCTGTTCACAAGTGGTTTATCTCTCACTCCTAAAGTGAGTCTATTAGTTCAATTTCAAGTTTTTCTGGCTACCATGAGGTTGGATTGTACTATTAATTGATTGGAACATAGATTCCAACAAATGATGTTGATTCATTGAGTTTGTATCACAATAGGAGGTAAAGTTTCTCGGCCAGAAAGCTATACAAATTTGACATATCTCCAAATGTTGTATTATGAAACAATTAATGGCTAAATGGAACTGAAGGGAATGTTTAGAAGCATAGAAATTAGTTTTTTTTTTCTTGTATGGGAATTTATTTTGTTATTTTAATGATCGATGTACTTGTTAGAATTTGAGTTCTATTGTAAATATCATATGACTTTCAATTAATAAATTCATCCTTATTCTTAAGAAAAAAAGGTAGCCCATGACTTGGCTGCCCGACTTCTTTCTTCTTTGCTTTTTTTTTTTTTTAAAGGAGAGACAAAAAGAAAATTGCCTATCTTTCCCAGGTTATGGTTTTCTTTATTTTTCCTAATTAAAAATGACTTTTCCTAAAAGATTAAGTTTGCTTGTTTTTATTTTAGATAAAACTGTAACCCTGTCCATTATCATCTCAACATAAGCAAATAACATTTCAAACATGCGCAGAAAGTACTCAAATATGATATAAAAACACTTCATTCACATGCTAACCATGTTTAAAAACACACGTTAACTATTCATATGAGTTATTACATGATTAAAAATGTAAAATTCATTCTGATCGATAGGATTCAAAACAGGTTGATTTATTTTTTGTACGATTCTACGTGAATTATTTTAGCCAAATGTTTAGTTTAATATCTAACAGCACAACACAAATCTAGTCATTGGATTGAGCAAAAAGTGGTTCCTTTCGGAGTTATTACATAATGAAATGGAAAATCCGTTTTGATTGATAAGACTAGTAGTGAAACAAGTCGATATCTACTTGCAATACAGAGCTACCTAGATAGGCATTGGATTGAACAAAGTCGGTCCATTTTGAGTTATGACATGATCAAATTTTGAAAATCTATTATGATCCATAGGACTTATTGTGAAATAGGTTCGTTTGCTTTCTAAATACACAATTTTGAACTATTTGGCTTGACATTTTATACTTCACAAAATGAGTAATATATATATAGGTACATAATATAACATGATTCTAATCACTGCATCCAACAAAAGTTGTTCCTTTTATAGCTAATTAAATGCTCCAATAAAGTTGTATTAACAACAGGTTGTTAGTTTTGAGAGTACACGAACACAAGAGGGAGGTGAATTATGTTAGCCGATTTTTCCGAGTTTCTGGAAACACCCTCAGGAACTGTTCGGACAAAGTGTTTGCAGTGACGCAGAAACAGAATAGCAGCAGAAAGTAAACAAAATGCACACGGTATTTTTACGTGGAAAACACCTCTTACCCAACTGAGGTGAAAAACCATGACCTACCCTTGTAGAATTTTCACACACTTCCACTATACGGGTCAAATACATTACAGAAGTAACCTACATCGTTACAAATGTAACACTCTTGTAACCGTCTACCCCAAGACAAGTTACACCACGCCCACAGTCTCCCTAGACTTGGACACACTCACACACTCAATTCTCATTGATGAAACGGGAACTTGAGATAAACACCTTACTTTAAGTGCTTCTAACTAAGCAATGGTAAGATACAAATGAGCGCCTAGTATGCCAATGAGAGGACTCGAATTTTCACTCACTTTAGACGGTTTTCTTTCTGAAAATATACCTCTTTGAAGAACTCGAAATGCCGTGAAAACCAATGTCTTACCACCCACAAAATTTTGAAGGAGAGGAATTACTTAAATAAGAATGTGGGATAAAACAATATTCATTTTTACTGTACTTGTGCAAGACTTGGTAACTCACCCACTAGCAGCTTGTGCCGCAAGGATAAATGAGTGCCACAAATTTTCAGCAGCCAAGCCCACAATTTTCTCCACATATTAGCCACATTCTAAAAATAGGAGTTGTTTTACTTGGTGAAAAATTCACCCTAAAAAGTAGGCTAAAAACTCTCCACAATATTTTCAAAGCCAAAAATAACTCTTTTGGACTCAACGACTCCAAAAAATATATCTCAAATATTTCAAAAACGTCAGCCCAAAAATCAAGGAAAAACCGTGAAATTCAATTTTGACTTAAAAACACTCTGAACCCTATTCTCGGAACTGGTCTGAGACAGTGTTCTAAGATATCTCAAAAACCATTCAAAGTAAATGTTAAATCAAGACCTTCTAATTGGCATATTAACAAGTATCTAATAAAATAAAATAAATACCAAACCAATTACTCTTGTTAATCAGCTGGACAGCCTGTATACAATTTGACTTGTCGCTCCAAATGCTTTGACGCTTCTCAGAACTGTTCCTTGAGCTGTTCTGAAGTACTCCATATTCTTTGATGCTCCTTGAGTCCTTGTCAATCAGCTGCTTTGAAGAACTGTTTCTAGAACTGTTCTGAAACACATGTACTTTCTGACAACTGTTCTAAGACACTGTTCTCAAACACTTATTAATCAAGCAAGATATTTCAAAAATGTTTTCCGGATCCTGTCAATAACACATAACTCAAGCACAACCATATAGAGCATCACATTTGTGTGCATCACATTTATGTTTGTTATCATCAAAACCTTATACAAGTATGAGGTCAACAGTTTCCCAGCAGAGTCGGCAAAGGCCAACTTAATTAATATGAGATTATATCATGTACCCTGATGATCGAGTACACCAGTCTACTACGTACTTGCATGGATGCCTTCTTCGAAGACGCAGGTCGTATTAATTACGTAAAAATGCATTCAGCAACATTATCTGTTAATAGTTAACGTATGTATTTGCTCTGATTTCTAGCTAGCCCTCTACAAGGTGCGTGAATCACAATGAGATTGTCACCCTCAAGAACTACTTTCCTGAATACGTACGTTGGGAAGTTTAATTATGTATTAGGTCCAATTTTAAACTTCTAGATTTTTATAGCACATTCATGAATGTAGCATTTAGTGTTTCAAGTAGAGTTTCTGAAAAGTTAATAATATTAACTTTTGGTATTCAAAATAGTGTTTCATAGTTTTTGGCCAAAAAATTACATTTCAGAAATTTTATCTTCAAAAAACTTTCTATATCATTTTATATCAATTTACATTAATCAGCTAACTCAGCAACTAATCGATCACATTTGCTTCAATCGCTTATCTAAACAGTTATCCTATAAGGGATAAATTGGAGCGTTATCTACCACCTGAATTGTTATCCGCCACTAACCATTATCCGCCACCTAAACAGCTAATTTTGTCAAATATGGCATCAACCTAGTGGTTAAGATTGAGATGTTGAGTATACTAGGTCTCGAGATTGATTCCCCCTTCTCACTGCACTTTAATTGTAATGTATTGTTCTTGTGGCTCCTCCAAACCACCCCCCAAAAAAAAGGCTGGTTGAGGGAGGTCGGGCCGCCTTTCACCCAGAGTGCCACCCCTTTGAGACAAATAATTTGGGTGCCCTCTAAAAAAACGAAAGGAGAAAATTGCCTATCTTTCGAGGTGATGGTTTTCTTTATTTTTTCTAGTAAAAAAATGACTTTCTTGTTTAAATAAAATTGTAACCCCTTGGAAGATGTGTTTTTGGCAGACTTGTCCATATCTCCTCCCATTTACAGACGCTCTTGCCCAAAAAATTTCGGACTTGGATGCGCGGTGTGACCTCTGTAGCATGCTCCACGAGTCCGTTGTTCATGCTAATTTTGAATGCTCGCATGTTTTCTAGGTTTGGATGGCTTCCCCCTTTGCAGAGTTTGTTGGCAGCAGGAGGTTTAAAATGGTGGGTCGGTGGTAGATGCCATTGACGAGCTCAAAGCGGTTGATGAAGACAAATTGGGGGACTTTGTGGCAATGATATCGTCTTGTTGGAATCATCGCAATGGAGCCCTTTTTCGGCATGCATCACCTCCTGCAGCTGCTTGCGAAGTCAACGACAAGGCTCTTAGCTTTGTCAACGAGTATGGCGCGAAGTTGGGGAATTGGGGACGAGGTTGGGGAGTTGTTTGCAGGGATTTCAGTGGAGATTTGGCTTACGCTGCTGTCAAGCAAGGAGCAAGCTTCATGGGGCCTGAAGTGGAAGTAGCAAACACTTGTCTTTTTGCCCTCCAGAGATTATGAGAACGAGGTTTCAAGAAGACCCTTATTGAAGGAGATTGCTGAAGTGTCATCTCCAAGCTGAACTCTTCTATGCTTCCTAATACCGCTCTAGGCTTATTTTAAAGGATATTTTGATCGAACTTTACTATGTGGTTTGATTTTTGTTGTTTTTCTCATGTTAAGAGAATGGGGAACAAGGTGGCTTACACCATTGCCCACGTACCTCCAACCCTGTAGTTCCTCCTGCAGGGAATGGATTGGTGATGGGGCAGATCGAGTGTGTTGTTAATTTAGGTTTAATTTAGACATGCAACGTGGTTCTATTTCGATTTGATGATATTCCTCATTTTCCGTCAAAAACAGAAAAAACTGTAACCCTTTTCACTGCCGTCTCAAAAGAAAAAAAAGTAACAATTCAAATAAACACAAAAAAACATACATATATCATGTAAAAACACTTTATTCATATGCTCAACCCATGTTCAACCAAAAGCAGGTTACACGGATTTTACAGATGGATTATTCATATGAGTATTATTACTTAATTCCCTTGTTAAGTCGCTCAAGTATTTTGTCAATCTTCTCATCATCAAGTGGCTTCTCAAAACATTCATCTAACCCTGTTGTTTTGAATGTCTGCATTGACTCTTCATCAGCACTTGTAATGCCGAAAATCAAGCTCTTTACACCCAAAGCCCTTATCTCCTTGGTAGCCTGTCCAAACGGAAAGAACAAGAGAATCACAATGATATGGTGCCGGTGGAAACACTATAGGTGTAAGCTGTCTAAATCTAGGTCTCCTAAACGATACTGATATAGGACCCACACTAAATGTTGTCAACTTGTCATAAGTTGAATTTTTTTTTAATGCAGATAGATTAATTTGAAATTGATGGCCATAAATTTCGATGCCTAGTAAAGATTTAAGACATATGTATGTGTATATATATACCTGGATTCCATTCATTATTGGCATTTCTAAATCCATCAAAACAATATCAAAGGAGTTCCCCGCAGCAAATAAGTCAACAGCTTCTTTGCCATTTTCAACAACCACAGTATTAAATCCTCGAGCAGCTAGAAACACTTGTTCAATTGTTCTTATGATAGGCATGTCATCCACTATCAAAGCTGTGTACTTCACAGGCACTTCACTTCCCTCAATATCCATTTTCTTGTGAAGATTTTTGATATGCTATATATAGAAAAATCAAATCAAAGAAAGGGAAATAAAGTCGTTAGTAAATAAAAGGAGAAAGTGGCAAATCTAAAGGGAAATTCATGAAGTACAAGAATTTATAAGCTTGCTAGGAATTACCTCTCTTTGATTTGGAGTCATCCTTGCCTCTTGGTTTACTTATATACCAATAAGAAGTTGTTTGTTTCAGAGTCATTACATAATCAACATTCAGAATCCATTCTGATCTACATGATTCAAAACAGGTCGATTTGTTTTTTTGTACAGATCTGAGTCATTTCATCTTGATGTTTTATATGTAATAACATGGCTAACTATTGGGCTACACAACATGAATCTAATTCTTGGATTTGACAAAAAGTTCTTCCTTTATGAGTTGTTGGTTTTACAATCCATTCTGATCTACATAATTCAAAACAGGTCGATTTGTTTTTTTGTACGCGTTTGGATTATTTCAGGCGTTGTTTTACATCTAACAGAATAGCTAATTCGAGTTGCACAACATAAATATATATAATCCCAACTAGATTCGACAAAAAGTTGTTCCTTTCTAAGTTCTTACATAACGAAATTGGAAATTCATTTCGATTGAGAAGATTAACAGTAAAACAAGTCAATCTGCTTTTACATATACACCTAACAAGATGAATAATCGAGCTTTATTATATAAATCTGATTATTAGATTCAACAAACTTGGCCCTTTCTAAGTTATTCCGTGACCAAATGTTGGAAATGTATGATGATCAATAAAATTTATTATGACATACGTACATTTATTTGCTTTTTCACGTACACACTTTGAAATTTTTTGTTATACTTTATATTTGACAAAGTAAATAACATGACTACACAACACAAGTCTATTTAGAGTTATTACATAATTAAACATTTAGAATCGATACTAATCAACATAATTCAAAAGAAGTCGAGTTAGTTATTATACACATGGATTCAGCCTGATATTTTACACCTCATAGGATGACAATTGAGTTGCACAACATAAATTTTTAATCCCTGGATTACGTGAAATTAGAAATTCGTTTCTATTGATATGATTAACAGGAAAACAAGTATTTATGTGTTTACATACACACTTAACAAAATGATAATGAAACTATATAATATAAATCAAATAATTGGATTCTACAAAGTTGGTTCATTATGAGTTATTAGGAGATCAAATGTTGAAAATCTATTATCATCAATGAAATTTATTATGAGAGATGTTTTTTTAGTTTTCACGTACACACTTTTGGCTTCTTTGGTTGATATACATAGAATATTATTGAAATTTATTAATAATTTCAGATAGCTTCCTGATTAATTGACACTTATTTCTAAAGTGAAGTGATTGAAATATACTTTTTAATTGAGGAGGAAGTAATAAAATATTATTAATAAAAAATATGGAATGACATAAAAAAACAGAAACAGAAAGGACCAACCACATGTTACTTCAAATTATTTGATATTTATCTTCTTGTACAAGGTATAGGGTTCGAGTACCATAAAATAAATAGAGAAAAACTATAGTAGAGGAGCTCTATTATGGATTGACTGTGAACCCATTCTAATTACCGATGATGATGACAATAATAATAATAACAACAACAATAACAATGTCAATGACAGCAACGGCAAAAGTATGTCCTTCAAAACCAAATGTTTATTATAAATTGCATCTGATAAACGCAATCTTCAGTAAAAAATACACGATCTGAGTGAAAAACACCTATCCACAGGACGGGCTGTAAACACTGGCTTTGTACATAAGTCAAATCTAGCCACCACATGAGCTTATTTGGCTTTTGTTTCAAATTTCAAGCTAATGTACAAAGTTTCACAATTACCAATAGTAACTGATACAATTATACTGGAGTCAGATAAGACATATGCTTCATTGCTTGTCTCTTTGGTTAAGAGTATAAATAATTAACTGAAGCATGATATATTGTCTCACATCAAGGTTACATTACATGTACATATTTAATACCAAATGTATCACAAATTGTCATAATCAGGTCAGCCCATACTGCTCGACCCAAAATGCAACTTGACTCGTTAATATGAAGCTCAGCTGGTCCGGTTACCCAGTGAGCTGGAACTGACTAGCCACAATGACGTTGTCCACTATGAAGATCAACCAATTGATGGAAATACAGGGTGTTGGAATAGACAGTGTTCTGAAACTCTGATGCGAAGGACCTTACATTACTCAGAATTATACAAGAGACCATGGGCTCAAAGAAGTGCAGATAGTAAGAATGTTGCAGCACAAAGGACTTGAATCACTTGATAGCTTGTGTTTGATATCGCAGCTAATGATAAATCATGGCGCAACCGGGATCTTTTGCAACCTTGATCAGGACATGGAAGCAATATCAGATTTCGATGCTGACCAAAGGCAAAGGAATTTTACAGGCCGCCACATCTATTGCTAAACTTCTCAGTTTTGGTTCTCCACAAAAAACACTCCAACAGCGAGAGAATAAAGCCACCACTTGCAGGTACTCGGCTATGAAATCTGTCGTGTCTTGTGTAGCATCACATTAGCTGTGCACTTTAAAGCACGCCAAATGTGGGAACAATTGAAGCAGGTCATCACGACTCCTCTTCTGTGGATGTAAGTCAACAAGGTCATGGATCAAAGTGGAAGCGATAAACACTTAAAGGCTCTAGGGTAAATCAACATTAAAGATATACTAGGACAAGCATTCTCTCATTAAGACAAACACAGTACCTTAATGTTGACGCACCCATTCACATCCAGGGTTTTCAAAGTTTTTGAACAGGATCTTGCAAGTGCCTCAAGGCTCTTATCTGTTACCCCGACAATTCCAAACAAGCTGCATTTTCAAATTAGAGACACCATAATGGGACCACGAAAGTAGCTGCAATCTCATTGCAGATACAAAGAAGAGCATTTAGTAATAAAACTAAGGGTTTCATTGGAGCACTTAATTATCACCAAAACTAATTTAATATGACATTTAGATATTTAAGTTTGTTGACATTTATATAAAAAAATACCCTCTCTTACCTTCAGCTGCCCTTCTACCCTATCCCTCTCTCCCTCAACACCCCCTCCCCCCCGAAATTTATAAAAAAAAAAAAAACCTTCAATCACCATCCTTTCACATCTCAATATCACCACCATAATCATTGCCAATTAAGGACATCAATCGTTGAACCCTTCACTTCTTTCCTGTCCGCCTTTGACAACTTCCCCAGCAAATGCCATTAAAAACGTCGATTGGGGGGCGGAGGGAGCCAAAGCCCCCTCAATACTGTCAACATTCAGGGCCAGAAATTACAGTGCTGGAAAACATGAACCTGAATCCTAGGTTAGAACCCCAAATTCAGGGTTTAGGGTTCACCCAAATTGCCTGCAAAGCGAGCCCCACAGGGTGTCTTTTTGTTTCGCGACCAAAGTATCGCTAGAATGGTGATAGTTGGCTGGCAAAAGGTGTTCTAATGTGAGACAAGAACTCGCCAATGGTCGTGGTAGTATTTAGTGGTGGTAGCAGTGACATGTTCTGTCTCAAAGGATGGGCGTTAAGGGATGGCTATGGGGTGGTGGTGTGGGCATTTGTTGTACGGCTTTGTCATAGTTGTGAATTGTGATGGAATGCTGGTGGTTAATGCCGCCTGGGATGACTCCTTTTCCGCAAAATCTAAATCCATCTACGAATAATATCTTTCTGATGCATTTTAATTCTTAGATATTATCCTATTAAATGACATCTTATTAACAGCCCTTCCGTTATTAAAACCCTACGAATAATTAGTTAAGATCAGTAGCCAGCATGTTCCTTATCCAAAAAAAAAAAAAAAAAAGATCACTAGCCAGCATGTTGCATGTCCTGTTGTCCTAATGCATTTTGTCAAGATACAGAAAACAACAGCATGATTGGAGTGGACCCAACTCTAGACAGACACATAATTATATAAACTTTTCAATAGACCAGTGAACTTCCTGTAAACTCAACCTCAAAGGAGCCCCTAACAAAATTCAAGGAAAAAAGCGACATCAAAGGGGACCACAGACACATATTGCAAGGGGGCAGAGACCAAGGAACTCCAAGTTTCTATAATCAGTGCCATTCCTACCTTAACAGCTCAAGAGAGGTGCAACCTTCAGCTATGGATATGACTCCCACATCAGTGACACGTACACACCTGTTAACGGGGGGAAAATGACTATGTAAGTATGTATCAAGCCACTTTGTTATATTGACCGAGATCTTGAAAGGCCTCGTGCCCTCATTGCCCAATTTACCATGTCAAATTCAGAGAAGCCAGATTTCTGCATTTGGCAACACATGCAACTCCTTGATCAGACAGATTCTAGCAAATGAAAAACCTGTTAGTAGAGATGTCCAACAAGTAGCAGCCATCCGATCACAATCATGAAGAACATTTCTACCTGGGCTCCACAAAGATCTAAGAATCTAAGATGACCAAGAAGTGATATACTCTTGTAAGCATCATCTGTCAAGCTGCACAGAAGTAAACACTTTTTCTCCGTAAGACATAAATTTAGGCGTTAGCAAATGATAATATCAAAAAACTCGAGAAATACCTAGAAAGGGCATATAGATTGAGGCTTTGAAGCAAGAAACACTTCCGCAATACAAATTGCAATCCTTGATCAGTCATCTTGATGCATCTGCAGTTCTCCACCAAATATGCATATCAGCATATGTAATATCAGCACCAAATATGCATATCAGCATATGTAATATCAGAGAGTTCACTCCGTACTACCAAAATCATAGTTACTATGACATTTATCATTTTGAAAAATGTAACATTCATTACACATACCTTGTAATGTTCAATGATTCCAGTTCTGCATACGTATCAGCAATAAGTTCCATACTTTTGTCAGACAAATTCTGGTCGATTATACAATTATTGGTCAGAAATTGGAAAGTGAAAAACACGTACTGGGTTATAACTAGAGCCACCATGCGGATAACTGACATTTCATTTCTACATATAAGACTTGCTTCTCACATTTTATTAGTTATTACAAGATGTGTGCTAACATAAGAGAAGAGAATAACTACTCTAGCTATAGCACAAGGGATTCTTCAAATATGTTATGGGTTATGACTTTGCATTTGCTACATGAAATTCACGATAACTATGAGGTTAATGATGCATAATCAATAACCACTCAACAACATGCTTCAAGAACAATTTACTATCCACCAATCCCAACTTTTTAAATGTTTGCCTCTTGCCTCTAGGCCCGCATTTAAAGTATTTTCATTATGTAGGAAAGAGGGCCATGGTGTTCATTTCTACTGTTCAAACAACACTGTACGGGGAGAAAAAGAGACTCCCCCCCCCCCCCCCACGTTTGCTTGGTAGCCTAAACCAACTTAAGTGATAGCACTTATGTGAAGGAAACAGTTCCTCTTCATCACAACTTCACACATGAATCAGATTCAAAATTTGCCCATTTACCCCATACACTCAATAACCATTTCATGGTCCTTCCCAAGGGAGGTTTGCTGAGGTATGTATCTACAAGCAAAGTGATTTTCAGGAACAACAAAGAAAAACATCCCTAGAAAAGACACAAAGCAAATAAAACCACATCACCTCATTTATTATATTTTATTAAGTACTGAATAGACCATTCATGAATTTTTATGGCAAGCTTTAGAGCTTCACAAACCTTTCAAAATTTCAAGGCACGCCTACAAGTCTCTTAGGTATTCTACAAATTTTAGTTCTCTGCTAGATATTTCAAAGCCTCTTCTATAAGTTTCAGACCTTGCTCCACAAAGTCGAGCGTTTCTCCACAAATCCCAAGCCTCGTCTACAAATTTCTGTACTTCATAACAAATTTCCCTTCAGAGCTCTACCAAAAATTTCTTGAGTTTGTCCACAAATTCCAAAACACATCCATACAAAATAAACAAGAGCCATCATATGTGATAAGACACACAAGATGAAATCATAAAAAGGATAAAAGGAGAAGGGTCGATATCTACCTTACACCCACTCAAATTCAGATCAATAACATGTTTGCAGTGTCTCACTAAATGATGTATTCCTTTATCTGTTACCCTTGATCAACAAACAAAACCTATGAGCTGAACCAACTTTATTTCCTTATTGTAAGTGCATTACGCGACACAACATACATACCTCACATTCCAATAAATTGAAAATATCCTCAAATTCGGACATGCAATAGCTATGGCTTCTATTCCCCTGTCAGAAATCTTTTGGCAGCCATTCAAATTAAGGATCTCAACGTTCTCAAGACAGCTGGAGCACTGCCAAATTATAACAATTTGTCACATCAGAAAATCGCAGTGCCTCAAAACAACAAGGATATGAAAAGCCATTAAAACAATATATAGATGACAAATGTCCCATAAACATATCAAGATCTTATGACGCTTTGAAAGTTGAGCCTCATCAACCATCTCTATGCCCCTTAGAAGTAAGATTCTTAAATAAACACCCTTTTTTCTCATTTTATCGTTTATGCATAATTTGGAGGAAGATAAGGGAACTCATGTTGCGCAGCTCCCTTGGCTTCCCTACACCTTTTGCTAATGACAATTTTTATTGGCGCCCCAAAAGGCAGCAATTCATGAATGCTTAATGTCAAGTTAGTCAAACTCAGAGTCTGGAGAGGGAGTGATTTTGAACCCAACGACTACCCTACCCCATCTTCTCTCTCCTTGGTCAGTGGAAGCCAGGGCGCCACTCACATTTATCGGAGGTTTACCTGAGATCTGCTGGGCCTTGGGTCTCTGGAGCCGGCGGCGCTTTTTCCGTGGCTGGTTTTCCCTCTTCCTAGGCCATGTTTCTCTCTCTAGCTAGTTTTTTTTTTAACATTGTTCCCTAATCGGAGGGTTTTTGGACAGGCTAGTAGCGCATTCTGAATGGTCGGCCTCCTATGTCGCCAGTGGTGCTGTCATCACCAGAGTTCCAGTCACAGGCACATTTCCCAATTCCCAGCCACTGGAAGTTCGCCGGAATTCTTTTTTTTCCGCCTCTCTCCTCACAAGTACCCGACTAGCTTCTTGGTGGTGCTCTTTTTGCTGTTTGGCTTCCAATGTGTCTTCACTTCGGTTTCATGCCTGGCTGCTTTCCTTTTTTTTTTCCTGGGCGTCGTTCTATGAGATTCTTGGCTTCTGCCTTGTGCTGCCGCTTTCTAAGTTATCTTCTGTATTTCCTGGTATTGTTTTCTCTTTAGGCTCTTCTTTGTGCCTTTCCTCATGGGTGCCATACTGAGGGTTGATGGAAATTTGTTTTGAGTTTTGTGCAGCTAAGGGAGGGACTTTTCCTTTTAAGGTGACTAAAATAAATAGGAAGAGGACTGGTGTCATCAGAGTTGTTGTGGATGAATTTAGATGGTGTACTTCTGTTCTTCTAAGGGAGAATGACTTTCGGTGAGGACTTAGAAAGATGGTAATGGTCGCTTATTGCTACAGTTGAGAAAGAACAGCAGGGTTAGATTCATTGTCTTTCTTCAGATTGCTAACTCTGGTAAGTCCAGGACCATCATTTTCTGAGACGATCCTGATTTCAGGCAACAAGGGCACAGCTCTGATAAGTGTGCCATCGACTACTATGAGGTCTTTTGTGAACAGGTGCTCTTCCTATGCGAATGTTGTCCATGGCAAATTAAGAGAGGCTCATTCCAAGCAGTTGATGCCGTTGTGTCGTTCTTAGGACATTTGTGCAGCAACTTTAGAAAGAATTGCTAGTGGGGAAGCAAGGGGCTCTAGGGAAGAAGGGGAAGAAGGGGTACATTCTATGGCAGAGGGGGAGATTGCTTTGCACCAGAGCACTTTAGCTTCCTTGCATACTCCTTCAATTGGGCGGTCGAGAAAAGCTTCAAGTTCTAAGATTAGCAGGACAGCAAGACGACTCCTTTTTCTAAAAAGTTGGAGTTCATGCCCTTGTGCAGTCAGCTTCAGGCCTTAAGAGATTTATTGAATAACTATGCCAACCCTGATTCCAGCTCATCAATTCTTCTTTCTTCCCATGATTTGTGCTAGAGTCCTCAGTTCGTTTTGAACAGTGGCAATGTTCCGCAGCCCATAAACAAGTTAGGGACATGATTGCATACTCTCGGAGAAAGAAAAATGGAAAGGAAAAGGTGACTGATGTCTGAGAATGGTGGTATGTCTTGAGTATGCCAGGGTTGCTTTACAGGGTGGGGTGTCAGGGTGGAATGTCCTTTGTTCATGTATAAGAGCAAGTCTTAGAGGCTAATCCATCTTCTATTCATGGTCAAAATGACAACGTTGACAGGGGTCAGCTTGGGTGATGGATCACTTTATTCCTTTTTTGCAGGAGCATGAGGTTAGAAATTGAAGGCCGAGAAATGGAGTTGCTTGGTTTATTGCGCCTTTGGAAACTAACAGGAAGATGGGGAATCATGGAGCAAAAAAGGTTGTTGGGGAGGAGGTGGCAGGGGGAGAGGAAGTTATCCCATGAAGACAACAGGTAAGATCATTTCTTTGAATGTGAGGGGACTCAACAGTCCAACCAGAGAGGGAATGTGAATGGGCACTTGGTAGGTATTCTTGTGATGTTGCTATTCTTCTTAAGTCCAAGTCGGAACTTGGAAGACATTAATCACCAAATTACTCTTAGCCTTTGGAATCGTCAACCTTTCGATTGCTCTTCTGTCCTTCTGTTGGTCGTTCTGGGACCATATCATCATCCGGGACTCTGAAGCTTTGGAAATTTTTTACTCTCGAGGAAGGTTTTTTTTTTTTCTGTGTTGCAAGCTGAGGCGTATGCAAGATAATTTTGTTTGGAGTTTGATTGGGATTTATGGTTCAAATGATGACAGTGTAAATCGGATCCTAATTTATGAGACAAATTGATCTCCTTCATGTCTTTATGGGATATCCATTCATTTATAGGAGGAGACTTCAATGTGGTTACGTACCCCTCTAGGAGGTCGTTTGGACGTAGATTGACTTCCACGATGAGTGAGTTCTCTACTTTATTAATTTTTGCAATATAATTGATCCATCTTAGGAAGGAGCATGCTATATTTGGTCTAGCCAAGAGGAGGCTCCAATCTTGTGTCAAATTGACATATTTTTGTTCTCTGCAGATTAGTAGGATCATTTTTAAGGGGTTCATCAAGTAGTCCTTCCTAAGATTACATCTAATCATATTCCGATTTTTCTCTATGTTGGTGATCTTCATTTCAAGAAGGCCAATCAAATTTCAAAAATGTGTGGCTTGAGGTGGAAGGTTTTTCCGACCTCGTAGAGACTTGGTGGATGAGCTTAATGTTTGTGGCTCTCCGAGTTTTATTTTGGATAGGAAATTGTCTTTAGATGATTTCAGGCTCTTACAGAGTAAGACAGCAACTTTGGTAGAGAAGGTCAAGCTCAGTGAAGCTGAAGAGCAAAATTACCATTACTCATACTAAAAGAGCTAATAGACTTCAGGTGAAGAAATAGCTCTCCTTGGTGTGTAATCAGATAGATATCTTTTGGAGGCAATGAGACAAACAACATTGATCGCAGCACCAACTTTTTTCATAGAGTGGCTGATGGCAGAAGGAAATGCAATGTCATTCACAAAATTAAAGTGCACAGTCCGGTTAATAATGAGGTTTATGGTCAGCATTCTGCTATGAAAGGTGCCATTGTCCACTCCTACGAGAGCCTCTATCATGAAAAACGGTTCTTTTACGCCTTTGCTTGATTGGTTTCTTACAATTCAATTAGTATTGATGATGCCTGAAACGGGTTCCCCAGAGAAGCTGTGGAATGTCATTTGCTAATTTGGAAAAGAGGTAGCTCCGGAGCTTGATGGTTCTAACGTTGCTTTTTTTTTTTTCAAGCATTGTTGGGAATTGGGATATTGTTGAAGGGGACACTATGGGCTTCTTTGTTTATTTCAATTGGAGACGTGCTTTTGAGAGAAGCTTGAATGCACTTTCGTAAGTTTACTTCCTAAAGTGGTTCGGCTGATGACACTAAGAAGTTTAGGCCTACTAGCCTTTCGGAAATGTATACAAAATTTCAACTAAAGTTCTTGCTTCAAGGTTGAGGAAAATCATTGCAAAAATTGTTAGCGCAAATTAGCATGCTTTCATTCACGTCGGCCAAGTTTTGGATGCAACGTTAATAGCTTATGAGTAAAGCTAATGAGTGTATCGACTGCTATGTCAAATCTAATCGACCATGTGTTCTTTGGTGTTCTTTGCAAGCTCAATATTGAAAAAGCTTATGACCATGTTTCTTGGGACTTGCCCAATATGTGAAGGAGATGGATTTACAACAGTATGTGACAGATGGATTTACTATCGTATCTCAACATCTGCTTCTCCGTGCTAGACAACACGAAGCATTTTTCTCTAGATCCAAGGGACTTCGCCAAGGTGACCCATTACCCCCTCCCCTTTTTATTTCGTCTATTCATGGAGACCGTGGTGAACAAAGCTATTGAAGTTAGCATCTTGGAGGGTATTCTTATCTGTAACTATCAGTTTCAAGTCAAAGCACATCGATTTCGCACTTACTTTTTGGTGATGATACTTTCTTTTTTGGGGGGGACAAGAGCAATTTGGGTTTTTTGAGATGTATTTAGCTGTCATTTGTGGCAATGTATGGGCTTAGAGTTAGCTTATTGAAGAGGGTACTCATACCTCACATTCATAGTCCTTTGGTTATGGGGTTGGGTATCTACCATCTTCCTCTCTTGGCCTTGTGCTTGGACCTCCTTTTAAATGTAAAGTTATGTGGGAACCAATTGCGAAAAGGTTCCATCAGAGACTAGCCGGAAACAATAGTTTTCATTAGCTCAATTGGGATGAGGTTTGCCATCCTAAACACGAGGGTGGCCTTGGTCTTAGGCGTCTATGGGAAATGAATGAAGCTGTCAAGGCCAAGCGGTTTTGAAAGTTGGCTAAAGAAGAGAGTGCTTTGTGGAAAAAGGTGACCGAAATGATGTATGGGGTCGATAGTTTGGGGTGGAGGAGTAAGAAGACTTTCTATGCTCATCGAATTGGCTGTTGGAAGTCACTTATGAGTGGTTCAAATCAATTCCGTTCTCCTGTACATGTTTAAGTTCAAAAATGGGTCAAAGATCTTGTTTTGGCATTGACATAGGGTGCTCAAATCAACCACTCAGGTTTCAATTCCCGAATCTTTTAAGGATGACATGATTGAAAGAGCCAACTGTGTAGAAAGTGGTCTCTTGGAATGGTGATGAAAGCCACTAGAAGATAGCTTTCACCGGAGACCCAAGCGATTAGGAGTAAGAGGGTGTGTTGAATCATTTGGCTTTGCTCGCTAATATGGAGGTTGATTTTCGAAGTCTAAGACTCTAACGAAAGCTTGCTTTCTAGTTTGGCCGAGCACCAAAGGAAATATTCCGACAGAGGACTTGTTAAAAGGAGAAACTTTAAGTTGGCTAGTAAGTAATCAATGTGATTTGGGGAGGAAGAGTCCCTGACTCATCTTTTTGTCCATTGTTGGTGGGCTTCCGCTTTATGACATTTGTCATTATCCTTGATGGGTATTAATTGGATGCAATCTCAAAATACGAAAGATGTTTTGGTGGCTTGGAGAATAAGGATCAAGAAGAGTTGGGTCCTTGCAGTTTAGAAGTTGATGCCTTTTGCCATTTGGTGGTGCACTTTGGAGCGAGAGGAATAGCCCGATTCTTTGGGGGAGAGGCTATGCCTTTTCAATATTTTAAGCTTTATTTGTTAAGAACTTTGTATAGTTAGAGTGAAGTTCTTGGTAATGATACAAAGTTGACTTTTCTGATTTTTATCGATATGATTATAACTGAGAGCTTCATGGCATGATGTTATTTTGTGAATTTGTGTTGGCTCCTTTTGTACATGAGTGACATCTCTTTGGCGTCATTTAATATAACTATTTGACTACTCATCAAAAAAAAAAAAAAAAAAAATCAAGAAAGCTCAATAAGCTTACACGTAAGAGCCACTACCAACCACAAGTATCTAACTTTTGCGAACTAGTGGTTTTAGCAGCCTTCCAGAGCTATAGCTGAGAGACATTCTTGTGAATCACCGAAAAGGAATGCTTGGGATTTAGAGAAGCCGTCTTACATTCATCAACAGCTCAAAAGCTACTAAAACAGATGAAACTGCAAGCAAATCACTAAATGCCGCTAACCAGTAAAATTGCTAAGAGCAAGTAATTAGTGAAAATAGTAAGTGCTCTAAGACTATCAGTAGTTCTACAAATGTCCTAGCCTAGAAGGAGTGAAGGACTACAACTCTTTCAGGAGATTCTAGTAAGGTCCAACATATGACAAAAGATCACCTAATAGTGACGCTAGGTGGATTACTAGTAGTTTCAAAGTGGTCAAGTGGAACAACACAAGCTCCTTAAGAAATGGAACCACCGATGTATTCTTGAAACATTGTATGAAGGTATTTCAAAACAGTGACTACCGCTTGTAACCTTATCGCACAAATGCAATTGCCGATGCTTCAAGATCACAAGGTTGTCCCTTGTATTGTTCAAATATGCTTATCCTAAATAAAACTTCACCCAAAGGTAGTACAGAAGGAACATGCTGGTGAAAGGAGCAATTACTAACATCAATAAATGTCTTCTATTCCTAAATAGCAGACTATTAAACCCCCTTTTTGTTCTTTCACTTTTCTTGATTTATGACAGCCCCTGGCAATGCCCCAGTTGTTTTTTGCATTATAGTTCATACCATAAGCATTGATAATAATCGACAAGCCCTCAATGAACCACAATAATAAATGTAGGCCACTGACAGGTACTAACTACATGATATTCATATGCACTTCGAACGAATTGACTATTTTATTCAATCGCAAATTGATCACAGGAAACCTATGCAACTTCCCATTTGGTTCTCACCTTACTTTTAAGAAGTTCGAGATGTTTGTCATCGATATCCTGCGCGAATTCAAGGTTTATTTGCTTGACATGCTTATACCTTGGCTGCACCAACAGAGATAGATACCAAAATCAAAATCTCTGTATCATCAGAAACAACCCCACCCAGATGCACCTCAAACTTTTGCAATAGAATCAACAAAATAACATTCAAATTTTGCAGCATTCGACATAGTTATAATCCAAGCAACCACAACATCAAGGCAAATGCAAATTGAAATCGATTGTGCAATGTGGGTAAACAAACCAACCAGAGAAAGAGCAGCTAACAGCCGATTTCCCGCATTACTCATTTCATGGAAATCAAGCACCTATCAAAAAAAAAATCACAAAATCATCAATCATTTCACTGCGTTTGCTCATTATACATAAAACTAGAGAGGGGGAGAGAGAGGGAGAGACCTGCCAGAGAGAAGGGTAGGAGATGAGAGTGCGATAAAGGGAGGGGCTGACAAGGAGGAGAGAGACAAGGTCGCGCTGAGGGAGGCGTGAGCTAACAATGGTCAAAACCCTAGGCACAATCTCTCTCCTCCATTGAAGCTCTTCTGGTTGTGCTTCGCCTGAACATGAGACTCTTTCTTCCGCCACTGCCTGCTCCATCCCCACCCCACCTCCACCTCCTCGATGCCGCTTCACTAAAGAAACTTGGCTTTGTAGTAACTCCGATTACTCCAGTTGAAGAATCAGTCCGATTATTAACGCTATTGTTCCTTTTGCAACAACAAAAATAAATCCTACTGTGTGTTTTTATATATACATATACATCTATGTAAATGAGTTGGACTTGAAATTGATATATTTGGTGAAAAGAAAAAATTAGAAAAAAAAGAGATATTTATTAATAAAAAATCATAGGTACTTGTAACCAAGATCGTCTGATAAGAACGAATTTAATATAGTAAAAGAATATTCTCTCCAGAAAGTTGATAGTTGATGCTCATTAAAGGTTTGTTCTTTTCGTTAGTACATATGAATGGATAGCATTAAAAAAATAATTATCTAAATAGAAAATGGGAAGGATGAAAATGAGGGTGATGGAGTAGAAAAGAGTGGAAAGTGGTGATGTTTTTCTGACATGAAGGTAACAAGCCCTAAGGGTATTTATCTCTTATGAGTAATTACTCAATAAAACATATAAGAATGCTCACTATAGGGTTATTATTTTCGTTTGTATATTGGACCTTTCCTTTCCACCACATTCCACTCTTCTTCCGACAAAATCTCATTCATTCCCAATTTGTTTCACTCTCCATTCAAAAATGAGTCACTTGTTTTAAAAAATCTTCACTTTATCCAATTCATTCTTCTTCCCACTCCACTCATTCTATAAATATCTAACTTCATCCTAGCACATCCCATTGTCCACTCAAATTTACAATTGAGAATCACGTGCCCTAAATCTTATTTAGTGAGTATTGATCTATATTCTAATGAACAACCGTCCTAGAGAACTATCAACCCTTAGTTAATATTATCATAAGTTTTAGCGGTCAAAATCCCAAATGTACAAATCTTCTATCTAGCGAGAAGACTACATTTGTCACAAATATTTCTCTAAAATGATAAAAATACATATTTGTTATGAGACCATTGGTGCCTGGCATATTACATGCAAATCTTATATGACATGGGGGAAAAAACGTATGGGACGAGAGTATATCTTGGTTCGAGTTTTGAGATTATTCCAAGAAAAAAAATGTTTTTGTTGAAGAATTCAAGTCAAGGTCTTAACGTTATTATTTTATATGAAAAAGGGAGAGAGTAAAAAAGAGTAGGCAAATATATATAATTCTTTTAACTAAGCTGTGAGATGTCCTACCAGTCTCTTCCCTGTTTTCTTTTCTTTTTTTTATGTTTATGTTTGTTTAATATTTTTGTGGGTTCTTGGGATTTTCAAAACGAAAGATTAATTTTTCAAAGATAAATATTGTCGTCAACAAGGGATCGCGATAAGATACCCTACCCAAGCCGCAAGCAGCCGCAAGGGCTCGGGCACAATCGTATAGGGACAAAGTAAACTCCGTTATCAAGTCATTATCCGAATCAATGGAAATTGGAAAGCGGAACAATGATGGGCAGGATTAGGTGTTTTCGCAATGTGTAATAATTCCCCCATAAGGCATTATTAGGAAAGGTTATAGCGGCCCTGGTTCCCTCCATTCATCAAAATGTTGATGTCCTAATAGAAATCTCAGTTGTTGTAGAACCATATATTACTTGCGGGGATGCGTTTTTATGTTGTATATTTTAAAAAGTAGATAAAAAAGATATTCAGAGAGCGTAGAGTATTGCCATGCAAATTATGAGAAATCCCTTGTATGCGTTGCATTAACCCAAAATGGGGGATTGCCATTGGAGACAAAAGATATTATACCCCTTACTATGGGTATTAGAGAGGTTCTTGTTGATGATGAACTACATTGGGTTCTCTACGGTGATCGAACGTTCAAAGAAAAAACCTTTCCTATCGATCGTAGGCTACATAAAATGCAAGTTGCGAGGTTGGATGGAGATGCATCTCTCTTGGGAGAGTCGGGAAGTGCTTATAAAAGCAATTGCCCAAGATATCTTGACGTATTGCATAAGTGTTTTTAAGTTCCTAAAAGGACCCTGGGACGATATCCAAGCCTTGATATCTAGATATTGGTGGGATCACTATTCACAAAGCTGCAAAACACACTTTCTATGCCGTGATAAATTGTCCATATCAAAGCTAGATGGTGCTCTTGGTTTCAGCGATTTACAATATTTTAATTTGGCACTCTTAGCTAGACGACTTAACTGGCTTGTGTATAGGATCTTGAAGGCAAAGTACTTTCATGGAAATGATGTGCTTGATGTTGAATTGGGTCATCGCCCTAGTTATACATGGAGGAGCCTTCGGGGAGCACGTTGGGTTATGGACACTTGGTTTTGATGGAGAGTGTGGGATGGGTTATCCCTTAATATTTCGGAGTCTAAATGGTTGTCGTGGTCAAATTCTTTTAAGGCAATAACACCTTTCAATTCCCATTATCCTCTTCCTAAAGTTGGTGACTTTATTGAAGATGCTACAAGAGCTTGGAAGGAGGAGGTGGTTGACATAGCGTTCCTACTTATTGATGCAAAGGTTATTAAATCCCCCACTATGGTTAGTAGGGCCCGAGATCGATCGATTTGGCATTATGCTCCTAGTGTTAATCTCACTGTGAAGTCTGCTTATTAACTCATTAGATCCAGGTTGTGTGATGAGGCGCTGGTCACAACATGAAGATGAGTTACTGGTATGCTTTGTGGAGACTACAAGTCAGTCCAAGAATTAGAGTCTTTAGGTGACGTTGTCGTATGAATGCTCTCCATACGACACCTCTTGTTGCTCAACAAATCGCACACTTTTATATATGATATATGGTGCGGCGCATGGATGAGGAAAATGATCTTCATGCTTTATTTGTTTGCCCCCTTACCCGTGTGGGTTAGGAACTTGGGATCATTACTAAAAAATCAGTTTTTTCCGACAGAATCTTCGACGGAAAAGGCAACATTTTATGATAGAAAGTCTAGCCGTTAGTTTCCGTGAGAATAAGGCTGGTCGGGAATGCGTTCCAATGGAAATCGCAAGTCCGTCAGACCGTTTCTCTGACAGAATTGAGGCGGCCGACGGATGGATGAGTCCATCGAATGCAAAAAAAAACCCAGGGAAAATTTTTTAAAAAAATTGATTTTTTTGCAAATTTTGTCGGAAATTCCTTTGGAACCCGTCGGATTCCGTCGGAAATTCTGTTTGAAATTCGTCAGAATTTTTTAATTTCATTTAAAAAGTATAAAAAATACAGTATCCAACTATAAAAATATTTTTCAATGTATCTAATACACAATAAATTCTTGTCATTGACGTTAAATTGATATTAGCATTAAATTATGCTTAATTAATAAAAAAATTATATTCTTTAACAATATAGTACAAAATTGAGAACAAATTATTATCATAACAAGCTAACACCAATGTAAGAAACTAACTATATAAACTATTAAATTTACATAATTACATGCGAACTAATTATATAAATTATTAAATCCAACGTATATCCCTAATTCACTACAAATTTGTGCAAATTACACATAAGAAAACCTTCTCAAAAAGTCGACAACAAATGACGGTGGGAGGAAGTGGTGGTGGCGGCATGGCGGCAAGTGGCGGTGGGGCGATGAAAAGCGGCAGTGCTCCCTCTCTCTAACTCTCTTTATTTTACGAAATTAGCACCGAAAAATGATGCATGGAGCGAAATTTATATGAGAAATTCCGACAAAATATTCTGTCAGAATTCCGACAAATTTTTCCGTCGGAATATTCAAAAAAATTTGAATTTCTCTCCATTCAAGTTGGGGTCAAAAAAAACTTTTTAGAATTTTTAGAATTTTTTTTATGGAAATTCTGTTGGAATTCCATCGGATTCCATCGGAAAAAGTCTGTTGGAAAAACCATCGGAATTCCGGCGAAATTGTCAGAAACTTGGGGTTGCCTTCCCAAACTCGGGGCTTCATTATAAGATAAGCTCTTTCATGCTAGAGAGGTGTCGAGGGCGGTGATGATTGGGGTGTTTTTCTTGTCAAAGTTTGGGAGGTGTGGAATATTAGGAACGATACATCTTTAGCAAGGTAGATCATGAAGTCTATAATTTGTGTGGTTGGGCGGAAAGAGTTGCCAGGAAGTACGTATAGGCTTCTCTTGTGTTTGAACAACAAAGGAAAGATGGGGAACCTTTTTAGAGACCATCGAACCCATGTATGTAAAGGTTAATTTTGATGTGGCTTGGTTGGATGATGTTGGTCATTATTGGGGGAATGCAATGCCTATATCATACTTCCGAGCGCGCATACTCCTATAACCCACGTCAATAGATATATATATTAAAAAATTAATAAATAACAAATGCATGTGTAAAAAATATGTAAACATAGGCAATGAGGATATGTACTTCCAAAAACACGTAAGAAATTGTCATTACAATGAGAGATAGCAATATAAATGTGGTGCTTGCTTGGACTTGCCAAGGTAGTAACTTTTTGGGCATTAGACCAGAGAAGGTAAAGGCTTGTTACTTTGCAATGGAGGTGGCTCTTTCTCATAGTTTCAAGAGTGTTGTTTTGGAGGGTGACTGCAAGTCACTAGTTACTAAGTTGAAGAGCAAATAGAGGGTGAAAGCTGAAATTTTAGTACTAATATTTTGAGTCTTAGCACTAAACTTTAATATTGTTCTTTCAATTTTTGTTAGAAGAGACAGGAATGAGGTAGCTCATATGCTTGCACATTTTTAATCCTATGACTTGGACTCGCGAGTTTGGTTAGAAGATGTCACAAATTGTTCTTTAATCTGGCATTGGACAATTATTGTTTGATGAATTTTGATTAACAATAGCCCCTTTCACTCCCCCTCCCCCAATTTTGTGGGTTCGTATATGGTAGACGTGGAAGAAGATGAACTCTTTTAAAACTTTTTTTTTAATAATGACTCTTTTAAAACCTAAAACTCTAATTCTGTACTATGGATGCTATAAATTTTATATTCAAAGCATTCCTAATAAGAGGATTTAATTTTAGAACTTCTCCTTTCCACATTAGCTAAAATTCCTTTTTATATTCCTTCATTTTTCTAATTTATGGATCTCTAACTTGAATTACCAAATAAAATATCTATCATGTATCTAACCCATCACATACAAACTTTTTTTAACCACTAAAAGTAATATTTTTGATGAAAAATAAAAAGAAAAAGAAAAAATAGCAAAAAGACAAACAAAAGTTTGAATGCATGCAGGAATTGCAGAACGTTCCCCATCACGTGCCAAATAAATCATATTTCTTACACCTGATGATATATACTTTACAAGTCACATAAACGAAATATACATTAATACCGCTCATATGAAAAATATGTGTAATTAAAATGATAACAAATCGTAATAAATCGAACAAGTAATTCAAATCCACATTTCAAAATTGAAATTTTCTCCCACTCTAGTTAGTTCCTTTTTTTTCTTTTTTTCTTTTTTCGGTTGGGACTTTGGAACCCTAGTTTTCCTATATATAAGTGCAACTAAAATGTGACAGGTTAACAGCCCTGCAGCAAATGTTTAGATCCATTTCTACCACACTCCCGATCTCTGTCACTCTATCCTATTTCTACAACCCCAACCAATCAATCCTCTTTAATCCTAGGAGCTGATCGCCATTTTTCATCTTGGCTTCGCCTTTCTCTCTCCAGTAGCCCCTAGTGTGGTTAATTGTCTGCGGTTTATGCTTTAATTCTCTCTTTGCCTCTGATTCTGATTATAGTTTAATGCTTGATTGTGTCCGAAATCTCGTAATTCTGAATTCGATTCGAACTCTGCTATCTAAATTGGTGGTTTCCGGATCAAGTTTCTGTTTGTGTTGGTAGGTTATTATGGAGTGTTTATGTTGAATTTCAATTTCTGGAGGACGAAATTGTGTTAAACTGAGGGATCTTCGATGTTTTGATGTATGAAGATGTGTTGCAGTCTTACCAGAATGATATTTCTTGGAGCAACACCTGCTTGTGTATACATCATGTGTTGAAAATCCTGTTTTCAAAGCTGCTTGTTTTATAATCTAAATGGATTTTATCAAAGAAAAATATTGATCTACATAAGATTACAGGGTTGCACATTAGTATATCTTGGAAAACTGAATGAGAAATTTTCCAGGATTTCGGCATGTGCAAATAGCAAAAATCCTATAATCTCTGAGCATCTTCAATGTTTGGATGAAGACTTGTTCTGGTGTTAAAAGGATGACATTTATGTATATCAATCTTTTTTTTATTTTTCCAATTTATCATGAAATCATGATATGTGTTAGATCGCTTTTCTGCTTGTGCAGCTCCTTTGTAATTTTTTGCCACTTCTGGGCATTTTGATTATTGCATTCAAATCTATATCTGAGTTGTGAATTTGATTATCTAGAACTTAAATTTTCGTATTACTTATTGATTATTGATGTTTCTCTTCTGCAAACCTTGGGTTATCAGTTGCTCGTCCCCTCCTCGTCTAAATATATAATAACAATCTATTTCAGGAGATTGGTTTATTATGATTTGACTTGTGGGTCGGCAAAATATGGCCCCGTGATTGGCATATCTGTATGCAGCGCTTGCTGCTTTATTATACAGTATTTATCATACTAGTATGATGATGTGAGTTGTGGTTTGATAACAATTTTCTCTCTTCTGGAACCGGTGTGTACTCGCTAATTTGATTCAGGATCATAAGTTCTGTGTCCATGGTTTTATGAATGGTTCCTTGACAGGTTATGTGAGAGACTTGATGAATTAACCCTTCTAAATTCTAGAGCCTATAACTTTGAAGCCTAATATGGTGCACATTGACTCTCCAGAATGGAGTGCATTTTCCTTTTCTGAAATTGGGTGACCGGGGCTGCACATTAGTATATCTTGGAAATATATGTAAAAATGTTCCCAAGATTTCGGCATGTGCGAACAGTGAAGGTCCTATGGACACCAGAGAATATATTTTTGATCAATAAGATGTGTTCTGGTGTTTCCCGGATGAGATTTCTGCTAGATTATGTTGTGTGCTAGATTATGGTGTGAATTCAGAAAAGCACAAGGTTGAAATTGCCTTGTATGCATGTGTCTTTCGTCAATTGACTGGATGGACTTCAAAAATAATCCTGTGTCTGCATGCCTTTGTTTCCAGTTTTTGCAAGTATTAGTACAAGTGCAGCTGAAATTCTCAACTCTCGCTGCTTGCCTCAGCTAATCTTAGTTATTGCTTAGAACTTGAATTTGCATATTCACCTGGTTGATCCTTTTGAGTTTTCTTATGGAAATCTTAGCCTCTCTGTTACTTGGCCACTGCATTCCACTCCCTCCTGGGGACTGTTGCCCTCCAACGGAGGTCAGTTTTGATAGTGTCAATTTGGTTAAAGTTTACTAAATCATATGACCATGGATTGTAAATCTGTTCCGGGTTGAGTGTGTTGAAGAAGTGGTAGAATCTGGTAGTATAAATGACGTTCAATGCTCACAGAATCACTGCAGCAATGTGATTGTTCAAAACATAACTGGTTTCTTTCCAAAAGTTTTGCGTTTTCTAGGCCTCATTGATAATCAGGGATGGTTGTTTGAAGGTGGACAGTGTGTCACCAGATACGTACTTCACTCATTCGGAGAATGAACCTGCCACTCAATGTACCTGCAGAGCGATCAAGTTAGCAGGTCAATTGGCAAGGGTCTGCCAAAGGGGAACGTGGCCTTGGCAGTCTGACCGAGTTTAGAAAAAAGAAGGCAGAGTAACTAGACAGCTAAAGCCTGAGAGCACCCCATCAGTGATTCTCACAGTGGGTTTACCTAGAACTGATTTAAGTGAGGTGATTTCTGTCCAAGCACTTCTGAAACTAACTTCTGTGATATATGTATTATTTCAATCTATCTGAAGTCTGAATGCTAGTGCTTTTGCAAATGTGTTAATTTATCCCAGTTGTTGTTACTGGTCATAATTCATGTAGTTTTTGCTGAACTTACAGTAAATTAACTGTCGGCTTTTGTATCAATTGTTGATAATTCTATCAACCTCCAACTACTCCTGAGTGTTAAATATCGCTGATCTTAGCCATTGGGCGTTAATTTTAATTTGCCTGGAGCCTTCGACGAACAAACCACAGGTGGTGGGAACAGTGCTGTCATGTAACTGTTTCCAATGTAACTGTTTCCAAAGCTATATCATGCCAAGATCTTGTCGATATTTGTCATACAATACATGTGTGTTGAACCTATATGTATGTAGCATAGATCATCACATAATTATTAATGGAGTATGCAGAAATTTATCAAGTAATCTACTGCTTGATTATGTTCCCAATCATTATCTCAACATGGTCGTCATTACACCGAAACATCGGTTGCCTCTTTAAATAAAATTATGTTCCTGACAAAGTGCCATCTTTCATTATAAAGTTCAACTATTAAAACTGAACGTCCCTGCCAAATGAGGGTCTAGTAATAGCACAAGCTGAAATTATTACCAATGGCTGATAAAATTATGTTCCTGTACAAATTGCTATTGAAGGAGAAGAATGAGTAGGAAAATAAAAAAGGTTCGTACCTAAACAAATAAATATGGTGGTTAAATTGCCTTCTTGGATTGAATGTAATTTTATCAAAAACTATAGGGCAATATGGTAATTGTAATACAATAAGCTATTTAATCAAAACCGTAAAGAGTTTTTTGACCAAGGTCAAATGCTTAATTGGCACAAGAGCTCTTTTTGGAGCAAAAAAACTCTTCACCAAACACGTCCATAAATATGTTAGTTAGCTAACAATATGACATTTTTCTTTAAAAAAAAAAAAGTGGGTATGGGGTTGAGTTACTGAGTTAATACCTTGTTAGGAAATATGCCCTATAATTGCTTCTTTGAAGATAAAAGATGGAAAGCCCTTTCCAAGCCTTAATGTGTTGAAAAACTCATGGTTAGTCAAACCTTGTGGAGGTTAATGGTCAGACATTGAATATTGCCCTTGGGAGTTTGAAAATAGTTGTTTCACAGGGTTTGTGGCATGTGAAAGGTGGTGTTGTCCTTATATGTGAGAGCTTGTGTTGGTGTAAGCATCTCATATCCTATTCTATGTAGGGAAGAGTGTAGATGGATCATCATGATATGAGATGGGTCATGAGTGCGTGTGTGAGATGGGGCAATTGTGGAGTGCATCTAGAGTACCCAAAACCTCAAGTAGGGTAGAGTGCGTGAAATGAAAGATACAGTTGTGATAAGAGTAGACAGACTCAAACACGTATTAGGAAAGTATAAAATGCTTTGTTTTATGGGTATGCCCGTATAAGCTATATTTTCTTATATTGATAGCGGCTTTACTCAATTTTGAACGAGTCGTAGTTTTCCTCTCGTTGTTATAAGGAGATTTCCACGTTAGTTGTGTTCTTTTTTCTCTTGTGTGTAGGGATGTCAACGGATCGGATTCGGATCGGACACCGGAATATTCGAATCCAAATTCGAATTCATTTGAAACTGAAATTTTGATCCGAATCCGATTCAATCCGAGTTGAATCGAATTGAAGTTGGGTTTAATTCGATCCGGAATGATTCCTTTCGTCCTAAATAATCTTGTACTGTTTTTTCATTCAATCTTATTCCATCTACCTGTCAATACCACGTCTACCATATCAACCAAACCTTCGAACATTTAAGTTAAACGAGAAATAAAAGAAGATACATATTTCATATTCAACAGGCTACAATTGGCGGCCGGCGAGAAGAAGGAGCTAGTAATATGGGTGACATCGGCGACGTGTAACTGGTAACAGAGCAGGCGGAAAGAGCATCGAATGAGAGGCGAGCCAGAAAGGACTGTGGAGTGAGGTAAGAACACGGGAGAGTGAGGGGACTAGAGAGGGGCGGCTAATTGGGGTGGATGTTGTGTGTGTCTGTTAGTATGCGCACATGTATGATCAATGCCTGTCAAATACTTCAGTTTCCCAATAGACTCCAACTCTAACTTCACCCTGTTCAAGTTCGACGCTCCGGTGAGTTCAATGAGACAATAGTCCGCAGCAGCGGCCCTGGACAGAACAGTTGGCCCCTAGCCTGGACTGTCTCAGTTCTCCCTACGGTATTCGTGTCTCTCTCACTCAGGCAGTGCACTGTAGGCACGAGCAGTTCAGGACATCGGGCCTCTCCCCCGTAATCTCTCTCCAAAGACGCCCCAATTTCATCTCCTACGGCTTCCTTCTTCACCTTCATCGACACCCCAAAACTCAATTCCCCCTACATGAGATTCAAACCCCAGAATCTCATTTTCTCTCTCCTAAAATCCCACCTGCAATCAGTTTCAACCTCCTTCTCCAATCCCAACCACCAACAATGGCGGACCATAACGAAAGTTCGCCTCAAATGGGTCAAGAACAAGACCCTCGACAATGTAATCGACAAAGAGACCGATCTCAAAGCCGCCATGCTCCTCAAAGCCGCCATTAAACGTTCTCCAACCGCCTTCATTACCGCCAATACTATCGCAGATTGGCAGAAGCCCCTTGGACTTACCGTCCCCGTTCTCCGATTTCTCCGCAGGTACCCAACTATCTTTCGTGAATTCCCTCATTCTCGTTACCCCAGTTTGCCCTCCTTTCGTCTTACTGATTTAGCTTTAGCTTTAGACCAGCAAGAACAGTTAATCTATCAGAAACATGAACTGGGTATTGTTGAGAGGCTTTCAAAGGTGCTTATGATGATGAAATCTAGGTCTGCTCCATTGCAATCGATTTATCATTTGAAATGGGATCTGGGTTTGCCTGATAACTTTCATAATGGACTTATTTTGAAGTACCCCAATCATTTTAGGGTTGAAAAGGGGTTGAATGGGGTGCCTACTTTGAGGCTTGTGCAATGCAGGGAGGAGTATGCGGTTTCGGTGTTGCAGAGAAGGGCTGAGGATAGTGAGGTGGGCAATCAGTATAGGCAGTTTAAGAAGGGTCAAATGGCATTGGCGTTCCCTATGAGTTTTCCTAGGGGTTATGGGGCTCAGAAGAAGGTTAAGGCTTGGATGGATGAGTTTCAGAAGTTGCCTTACATTTCACCTTATGAGGATTCCACAAGGATTGATCCCGATAGCGAGCTTATGGAGAAGCGCGTTGTTGGGCTCTTGCATGAGTTTTTGAGCTTGACCATACATAAGAAGACTAAGAGGAACTATTTGAGAAGCCTGAGGGAGGAACTGAATCTTCCCCATAGGTTTACTCGGATTTTTACTAGGTACCCAGGAATATTCTATCTTTCACTAAAGTGTAAGACAACTACTGTTACTCTAAGGGAGGGATATGTAAAGGGCAAATTGGCTGACCCACATCCTCTCGCTCGCATTAGAGCTAAGTTCTACCATGTTATGAGAACAGGGCTTCTTTATCGGGGTAAAGGTGTGAACTTTTTGTCGCCAAAAGATTGCTTTCTTGATGATGATGACAATGGAAAAGCAGAGGATGACAACAACACGGAGGAGGAGGAATCTGAAGTCGAAGAGGAATGCTGGGAGGAGGATGTCTCAGACTTGAGTGAAGAGTCTGATTAATAGCTGCGTGAACCTTGCTAGAAAGCTCAGGATGAATTCTTCGGTCTTCTCCCGCAACTCAGGTGAGAATGAAGCATTGTTGCCGTTTTAGTTGTTATCTGTCTGTTTATCTGAATCCCAAAGCATTAGACAGAAATTACGCAGCTCATTTTTTGGGTTCTTTATGTTTGCCTGGATTTTCCCTTATCAAATACTTTGACTGCCTGAGTATCAAACAAAGCTTTATGAATTACATGGTGCTGCCTTGTCGTGAACCCAGTGGTTATGATTTCCCCTTTTTTCCCTCCCCGGAAGAAGAGGGGGTTCCAGAAACGGAAACCTTACTAAAACACTATGTAATCACATGTCCTCATAAGGATTCCCGTTTTGGTGTATTCATGCTCACGTGATCTTTTATCAAGTTTGGACCTTAAAGTTGAGATGGTGGAAGGCACAATTTGATGATGTTGTCAATAAGACGGATGAGAAAGACTCCATGACCTGAAGACTTGTATCTGTGTTATTAGGTCTTTCAGCACTAATGGAGTCTCTACTTTCAGTATGGTTAAGTGCTAACAGATAGTCATTTAATCCATAACTTGCTCAGCATGTTTGCTCTAGATTCGATAAGGTGCAACACTGTATAACCAACTATGAATCTCTTGGCAACAACCCCTAGGAGAAGCGTAGCATGTTCCTTTTGGAGTCGAGATGCATGGTCCCTGTAGGTGAGTCACTAACCAGTGTCTTAAATGAAGCACCTCAAAGTTCAGATCTTCTATAAATCAAGTCATGTTTAATGTTAGCTATTATATCTTTGTTCAACCACCACTCTTCAGATAACCCATATTAGTGTCACCTTTGTGTGGAAAGCAGTTAAAAATTCACACTAGAATGTAGTTTTGTAAACATTTGCACAATGATCTGACTTTTGGACTGGACTAATATTGCTAATTCGTCCTTTGTTTTGCAATTTTCTCTTGTTTATTTTTGTTTGTGGCTACATAAGATATTTCCTATCTAGTTGGCATGTTTTTCTCATGTTGAAATGCTGCCTATGTTGTAATGAGTTCTTGCCAAAAAATGCCACTATATTATCTAAAAAAGTCAAGAATGCCGCTAATATTTTTAATTGGTCATCCGTGCTACTATATTCGTTTCACAATTTAAAAATGCCACTCAGGTGGGTTTGCACCGGCTATAGTAGGTTTGAGAAGGATTTTAAAAAAAGCCATACCCCAATTCACATATACTCATCTCCCTCAATTCGTTATTCCTATACGAGAAATATAGGGTTTTCTTCACACCACCTCTCACCAAAATATCAATTTGGTTTGCCAAGAGTGGAATTGGGCTTCAATACGTGGAATCAACCCTAAATCGAGATAAAAGAACCCAAGTGATGAGTGGAATTGGGCTTCAATATGTGGAATCAACCCTAAATCGAGATAAAAGACCCAAGTGATGTTCTCTTGAGCGACTCGTTTGCATGCTTGCAGATCCTGCCCCTGTTTTTCAGATTGTGAACGCTACTGCAAATGTGGTAGGAGGTGCTCAATTCTGACAAGTATGACGACTAAGAATCCTATAAGGAGGTTTGCAAGGTGTAAGAGGTTCGGGATGTTGGTTGGTTGTGACCATTTTGAATGAATAGATGACTCCCTCTGTAATATTGTAAGATCAAAGGTGGTGGCTTTAATAGTGGAAAATGATGCTCTGGCTGAAGAGATTGAGCAATTGTTGGAGTATAAGCAAGATCAAATTGCTGACGAAGAAGGGATAAGGATATTGAAGGACAAGAATGCAAGGATGAAGATGGAGATTGCTTTTTATCAGTTGAGTGAGAAACTGATTATTTTGGGGGGGGGGGTTATGGTATTTAACTTATTTGTTGCAATTGTTGTGATGGTGGGGGAAGGGAATTGGAAAGGGAGGTAGTGAGGCTGAGGACTCCATGTGCTATGTGAGTTGTATTGATTTTTTTTTTTTTTGGTGGATGACTGCTGGGATTATTTTGGTGATGATGGTAGTTGTTGTGGGTGATGGGTGTTCTTAGTGGTGATTACAGTTGATTCTTTAGGAGCATGGATGGATGTATATTAGTGTTCATGAGTGATTCCATTTCTAAAGTTGCAACGAAAAAGAAAATTGTGGAAATTGTATTGTTGGTATTGTTTTGTCCTCACTGAATTTGCTTTCATATATGCAAACACTATGGGCAAATATAATTGCAGTCATTTGCAGGGTACACATTGGTTAATGTAATCCACATTGAGTAGCATTAATTGGTTAAAGAAAACAAGCCTGCTTACAAATAGAGCAAATCTTCCAAAGCAACAAAATGAACCAATTAAGTTGACCAAAAAGCTAAGTGCATCCAACAACTGAAGGTGTATATGTACATCTAACATCCCAAAAGCATACATGTATACTCCAAAAAGGGGCTATGTACCCAACCTAACCATATGTACCCAAAATAACATCTAAGCAAATGAGGAGGCCAAAAGTGTCAACCATATATTAGGAAACAACTTGAAACTTCATTTACCCAGCACCACATAAGCACCACATATGTCTGCTTTGGAAAAAGGAGCATTCTCATTCTCCTGATCTCCTCAATGGTTGCTGGTGTATTAAAGTAGTTAACTGAGATTTAGTTGACACTTGGGCAGTAAGAGTACTTGAGTCCTTCCTCTTTGAAGAAGATAAAGCTTGAGGTGTATTCTCACGGTCATTTGAAGGAGTTGACTGAGATGAAATTGCAGCAGTAGTCCTAGTCCTAGGCAGCCTGACTTTGACTTGGAATTTCCTGACAGGACCTTGTTCAGTTGAAACAGATGCAACAGTAAGAGGTGGTAGAAGTCAATAAGAAGTTGTCCCAGGCACTTCCCTGCAACGCTTTTCGTTTTTGATGAACAAGATGCAACAGAAGGTCGTCAGGAGGTGGAAGTGAATGACTTGGTGGTGGGAGTGACGATGAAGTCTGTGATAGAGGAGGAGGTTGAAGTGATGATTGGGTAGATTGTGATAGGGGAGGAGGTTGGAGAATGATGGAGGAGGAGGTTGGAGAAGGACAGGGGACGCAGTGATAGCAGCAGTAGAAGTATCAGCTTGAAGTATTTGGTGCTTTAGGCTTTCTAACCTGTCCAAACATGGAGGGATGTCATTAATACAACCAATGTCACAAGCAACTGATGAATCTTGAAAAATTTTGTAAGTAATTAACAACTTGAAAATTTCAAAGTAATACAACAAATGTATAAAGAAGTGCCTTCAACTTTTTGATCCTCTTAGAGCACGTCTTCTTATTATGTCGTGCTTGACCATAATTGGAGCAATGAATTTTGCTACCATCCCTGTATACATTTCCAAACTTGTATGCCTTTTCATTTTCTTCAAGCTTCCTCCTAAATTGGTAATTGCTTTTCTTTTTGGGAGGGAAAGGAGGGGCACCAACTTCTTCCCCAGTGGCAGACTCCCACATATCTCTGCCATTAATGGGTTTCAGTGTATGTGAGTATGTCCTCCTTAACATCTCAGTGTTGTAGCATGGGTGAACAAATTGCTCACACTTCAATCTCTCTCCTCTCATAACATGCAAAGTATGAGCACAAGGAATACCAATTTTGAAAACCTGGAAGTCTTTTCATAACAGCCTCCTGGATTTCCTCAAGCATACTCACAACAGGCTTAAACATAGCCTGAACGATAAACCCATTAAATATCTCTGCCATATTATTATCTACAGAATCACACTTAGCATATGTTTTGAAGTAGCAGAAATGGTGAGGGTCTTTATCTTCTAAAAGCTTCCACGCTTCAGCATCCAAATTTTGCATTTCTTTCATGTGTTGATTGAAATGCTTCTCACAAGATGCCTTTGCAATTTTCCAAAAAATTTCCTTGTATTTCACCTGCTTCTGAGCAGGGATTTAAAACGCGGATGCGGGCGCGTTTGCGGTTATGGTCGCGCTGACGAGGAAGCGTTCGGATATGCTGATCGCGATACGGATCGCGTCCGTCGCGGCGTGAGAACATTCACATGGTTGATTTTGTCACCTGTAATTGTATTTTAGTACCACAATTCGCTAAGTAATGTTATTTTATAGCATAATTCTTATTTTACCATATGATATAGTCAAACAAAGTAAAGTATAGACGCTTTGACGCAAATTGTAATGTTATAAAATAGTACAAACGGTACAACATTGAAATACTTTATTTAAACTACTACAGAGGAGTTAACAAAAGATATAACACAGTGGCAATCATGCTTTATTTCATACAATCAAATTATAAAACCCCACAAATGAAATAAAAATAATCACCCTACGACACTCTCTCTTCCTCACTCAGGAGTCAAGACCCAAGTCTTCCTCTTTGACTCCTCGTCCCTTTGCCTGCACAGTAATGGCTCCTCCCCTCTTGCTCTTTCGCCTGCCGCCTCGCCAGCACTGTCTGCTCTGATTCCACCATCCAATTTCCTCCTAAGCCACCTACTTTCCTCCACGACGCAGATGCCGCACCCTCCCTCCATCAAATTCGGCCGACCGCTCACCCAGATCTGATTTCTTCCATGGTTGATGGTTCACAGATCTTATTTGCTTCTTCATACCCTGTCTTTTTGGCCGTTTTGTGATGAGTTGTCTCGATGTGGAAATTGAAATCATCTTTCATGTCAAGCATTTGTCCCTTGTATGTTGTTGAATACTTGAATGGAGTATAGGCCGAGTCAATCGCCCGTGACGCGTTCTGCCAAGGCCGTCGCGTCCGTTCTGGTGTGAAACGGTGTTCACACCGATTTCGCGGTGATTTTCGGCTTGCCCAAGTTGTTTTCCGTGTCAAAACGGCCTTTCCGGGACGGAACGGCCGCGTTTTAAATCCCTGCTTCTGAGGTACATGCTCCCTCTGTCCAAGGCCCCATGCTATAGGGTACATGCCGCAAAGAGTTGACCATTCTATGGCCCCTTCAAGAAACAAGCATCAATGCTGATCACCATCCTGCAATCTTCTATCCCTTTTTAAACTCCCTGTGCACATGTACAGGGACTTAAAGATGTATTCAGCCTCAGCATGTTTGCTAATTTGCATCTTGAAAGTGGTTCTCTCATTTTGCTTGAACACTTCAAGTCCAAACTCACCCTTATAATCTCCTAAGACGGATCCAGATGCCAATGCCCCCTGACCTCACCCTTCTACTCATAGACACTGATGCCTTGTAGTTATGGTGTTCCTCTATCAGCTTCTCAGTATTTAGACTTCAAATGAGGGTGACTTCTGAATGTTTCCTTATAGTACTCAATCAGCCATTCAGTAAAAACACTTCTCGTCCCCTCCTGAAAATTAAATGGAATGCATGTATGTGGGTTAGGAATCTTCTTAATTTGAAGAGTCTGTTCCTTTTGTTTCGATGAACCCTATAACCACCGTTTACACCCCTCAGCAGGGCAAACAGCTTGTAATCTACCAAGGGGTGTGAACGGAGGTCATAGGGTTCATGGAAACAAAAGCAGCAGACTTGCTCTCCTTGGAACACCCCCTAGCCCCCCCGCCCCCCCCCAAAGGCAGCAAGCATACCACTTGAAGCAGATAAATATATTCTGGCTGCCACAAGATATCCAAGGTTAGCTATTTAGACAGTAACCAGATGACTGTTGTGAAAATCCTCCATATTCTTAGCTTGTTGGTGGAGCAATAAAGCTTTATGAATTTCACTGAGTGCATTTATTCTGCCCAGTTCAGGTTTTTGCCAAGATGTTATACACCTGTTACCTAGGTATGTGTCAGCTTTCACTTATGACCGCTTGAACTGACACTTCAGCTCATGCTGATGTTCAAGAAAATAGTTGTTTTAATAATAGTTAGCAGATGACTCGTCAGCTGTCAGATGGTAACTTCTTGTCAGTCATTTGACTGGCTAGTTAAGATGATTGTTTATTAAAATTAGGAATTGAGCTAGCCAGTGGTATATCAAAAGAGATTTGTTATTTACTTGTGAAAAATGATAGAAATTTACCGGAGGTTTCTGGAATTTAAAATGGACGATAACTTGAAACATGAAAAGCTACCTTGTCAGAACCTGAAACTCCGACCCTTGTCCCAGAGAACTCCATTTATTGGACAATGCAAGTGTTGTTATGTAGCCTTATGCTAATGGGTTGCCTGAGGTCCGTTTGCTACCTGCTACTCTACCGAAGCCTTTGCATCTGCTGTAGTTTGGAGTTCACATTTCTCATGCATAGATTTTGTCGGCCATGATTAGCGTAGAAGCTGACTCTCTCTCTCTCTTTGTTTTTTCTTTTTTTGGGGGGGGGGGGGTGCAGTTGATAACCTCCATCATGAGGTGGTGGAGGAATTAAGCTTATGGTCAATGTAATGTATACTTTGCTCATCTCCTACCCCCCGGGGGGCTCATTTCTTTCCCCTGTAGCTTTATGTCATGGTTTTGCTGCAGGGTTCCCATGTTCCATGTGACTCCAAGGTGCCTCCATGATCAACTTGCGGTGATGATTGGTGATAATTGGATATTCGAAACAGTAATTTTTTATAGGACTACTAAAGGCATTTGAGTCGTGATTGCTGCTCTCACTCCCTAATGCCTTCCCCTGTGCGTCCAAGTAAGTGGAAAGCTGAAGCAGAGAAGCCTTTGCATGAAACAAGTATAGCTAGCTTCAATTTGCTTGGATTGATGGCGCTGCAGCCACAATTCATGTCTGGACAGCATCTGTGGTTTCTTAAGCATCAACCTTCAGATATACATGTTGCCATTAACAGTCGAGAGGATGTTCACCTAATTGACTGGTCATCCCCTGGAGAAATTGAGGGCTAGGCCTTACAGCTCTGTCTTTTGCGCTCTTGCTATTAAAGGACGTACATCCAATTTGGGCTCAGTTGATTCACTGTTATTATTGCACTCTTATAGGTCTGTTCAATAAATAAGCCAAGAAAACATAATGTTAGGTGAATTCAAGGATGATTGAATTCGGTAAGCTACTTCCAAGTTTGTATCAAAACAGGGTTACTCTGTTGCCTATATGGTTTTGTCCATGAAGATTATTTGCCCTTTTTTCCTCTGGCATTGGTTGGCAAGCCTAGTAGGGCTCCCTATTTTATATTATATATAGAGACAAGAAAAGCCTACTACGGCTCTATATTTCATAGAAACAAAGAAGGCATGGAAGGGGGGAAGGAGAAAAATTCTCATCTGCTGGTATTTCAAGCTATCTCTTCGTTGAAAGGCGGGTTAAATTGGAATATCTAACATTTGGGGACCCGTTCACGTCAAAGAATTGGGTAATCATTTTAGGTTCTGAAAATAATGTCCCTCGACGGAGGCCACATTGTTCTTTCCACAGGAATATTTGACAAAAAGATATGCTAGCTTTTTGTCATAGTGGTGCTATCTGTGAATGCAAATTGCGAACGTTATAATGGTTCAGGCTACCTTCTGCCGAGGACAATAACAGATGAGACATGCTCTATCCTCAAAACCAATTGTTTTATTGTACTACAACTGATTGTATAGGTTGTACCCTACAACCAGATTCGCTAACTAATGGAGAACAGAGAGCAAGACAAATGCGGACAGTCGAATTTTGCATTTAGAATCATACAAGTTCGATAACGGGGATGCTCATGTTGATCCAAATTGTCAAGTAACTGGAGCATACAGCTCCAAATAGATAAATATCAGCTCTCACCAGCCTCAGCGTAGATCACCTCAACCCTTCATGGCACTAAGCAATTTTCCCAGGGAGGAAACCTATGCCAGGAAATTGTATGGGAGTTACCCCGAAGCAGTTTTTGCAAAAGAATGTCGATACTTATTTTCGCTGCTAGAATTTATACAAAGATTAAATTCTACATACTGACTGAATGCTCACAAGGGAACAAAGGTCTCAAAGCTTTATCCAAAATGCCTTGTACCTAACTCAAATAACGTCAAGAGTACTTCCCCAAATAAACCCACAGCAGCCCCAGCAATACATTACACGAAATGGAAGAAAAGCCACTAACTTGATAACATCAGCCAGGAAGATGCCCTAAGTTGGTTAGTTTATAACCATCCCTCCCTAAATCAATATCACACATCTAACTCTGAAGCACTAGAGTAACAGGTTTGTAAAACCCTTTTTTTGCCTTCATACCCTAAAGCTACTTAATATTTCATAAAACTCCCAACATTTTGGGTAGGCAGAATAACAAATTACCACAAAATAATGCGTATATACCGGGGGTAGTGAGTAGATTGAACAATGATTGACGGCCATAATCTAATCCCAGGCACTGGCTACACCTGGATTATTGTAGCCCCCATAGTATCCACCTCCACTGTTGCTTACTCCTCCATAGTAATCAGTCATGCCACCACCGCTGCTGCTTCTGTTGTATGAAGAATCCCTCCTAAAGTCACGACCTCCAAAACGGTTGCCTCCCCCACTGCGTCTGTTTCTGCCCCCTCCATAAGAGACCCGGGATGCAAAACGGAGTAGCCAATCAGGTACCTCCTGGTTTGCTTCTTGCATCAGCTCAGCCAGTGGTCTTGCAAGTGACTGGTTATTTGTGTTAAAGAAGGCGGTTGCCAACCCTGTATTGCCAGCTCGCCCTGTACGGCCTATCCGATGCACATAGTCATCAATGTCATTAGGGAGATCAAAGTTGATGACGTGTGCAACATGAGGAATATCTAGACCCCGAGCTGCTACATCAGTTGCAACGAGAATAGGAGTGTTTCCGCTCTTGAACGATCGTAGTGCCAGTTCTCTCTCCTGGACATAGGTATAATCCTTGTGAGCTTCTAAAAGAGGGGTGTCCTCAAAGTATTTTGCAAACAGGTTGTAAGCAAATACCTCACAAACCAAAAAGCAAATGTAAACAAAACAGTATTAAGACATGACAAGGTGAAAATGAAGCCACCGACCAGTCTTTGGAAGTCACTTTTCCTATCTAATGTCATCCTATTACACAAATGAGCACAAGAAGTATTTCAAGAGTACAGCACATTTCCTCAACAAAATAACTCTCTATGCACAAGCAAAGCATCATGTACTCCACGTAACACTATAATGGTTCTAAATGATGTTTTCTTTTTTTTTGGGGGGGGGGGGGGCGTTGGTTCTTTTATTTTATTAGAGATTTTGAAATACTACCTCTTCCACAGAATATTTTTTCCAGAACATATAGACACGTGGAGTAAGAGCACTTCCCCAATTTCACAAGCAGTGCACTTTGGGTGTACCACTCCAACAACCAAGAAGATGAGCTAAAAATTGATAAACAGATAAAAAAAATAGAAGGCTCATACACTCACACAGGATGTGAACGACAGCCAACAGCAATGATGATCTCCAGCCCCATTATCTAGTCAGGGGATGAAAATCAGACTCATAACCTATTTTCCAGACACACACGCCAATAAAAAACAGCAGTCCCATCGAGTCAAACAGGACATGACACAAGAACAGCCAAAAACATTGACAATCTCCAACTCCATTAGTTAGGAACGATAATCAGACTAACCCTGTTTTCCGGACATCTAGACAAACACAGTATAGACTTGGATGTAAAAGGTGAATTGTGATCAACTCAACAAGTTCATCCACCACCAAAGTGGCTCCACATTCAAGTAGTCTTATCTGACCATTTAAAGATGTAAAGGTGATGTTCAACATGACTAAGATTGTGACGACTAGAAAAGATTGAAATGCAACCTGACAGCACCAAAGGCTACACATAAGGATCCTGAAACAATAAACATGAATCAGCATAGTGAGTCAGACTCATATTTAGAAACTACACTCTTCCTTGTTCTGCCCCGTCTTCCCCCTCCTTTTGTCATCCCTGGATCTCCTTTAATTTTAAGAAAGTTATTGAATACCTCTCGACACCCCCGCCCCCCAAAAGACTGAAAAATCAATGAGAAAAAGCAAAAAGTCATGTCTATGTATCTACAACCACACCTACAAAGGAAACCCCACACTCTCAGTTTTTGATGCAGCCAAGTTGGACATGATATGTAAATGCAACCAACATGCCACAACTGAATCCAAGAAGGCGCAGCCTGAATGATCGCATTTCAGTTAAATATACTGCTCCACATGCGTACACTCAATGTTTCTTATTTATTTGCTGATATCGGTGAAAAATCAACAGCAGCACTGTGAAACAAAGAGAGCAAGCAAGGTACTATAGTTATATTTGATAATCATACATTCAACGTGCCTCAGTCCAAGGAATCTGAAAATAAACTATTTTTCAGGGAGCATGTGTTCTCTGGCTAGGCAGAAAGCAGCAGATCCTGTGGCCAGCTTCTACCCACACGCCAGTAAGTACAGGAAACTAAACTTTCACTTGAAGTGGTGGAAAGAATACGGACAAATAACTTATTAAGCACCTCCAAAGACCAACTTTGGAAGAAAATTTGATGATAAATTACAACCAAGAAGAACATCAAGATTGAACTAAGGGAATACCACTATGCAAGCCCAAAGAACAGTGATCCACAGATGTGGGGAATCTAATCCCCCCACCCCCCGAACCAAAAAAGAAAAAAACCTTTTCTGTACAACTGGCAGGATCCTCTTGTTACCTCCCCAATGGGGGTTTTCCTTACCTGGCACAAGAAAATGCAGGTATGATAACCTTTTCTCAATATAAGGAAATGCAGGCACGATACTTGAGGTGCTAGTCTTTTCACCAAAAAATCCCAATTCCATACACTAAAAGTCCTGACTAGTTTTTTTCCCCCCTCCACCAAAAGAAAAAGGGTACCTCTGAGCTACCCCTAATTTTGTACAAAATAACCTTTTGAAACAGATAGTTATCAATTTACCAATGTCACTATGATTGAACAAAACATAATTATGGTATCGACCCTATGATATACCAATTCCCAGCGCTGAAACCTGAATTTTGACAAACTCACCTGTTGCGTTCGATCACCATGAATACTAGTTGCTGGAAACCCATTAATGGTCAACCAATGCTCCAATGCATCAGCTCCTTTCTTTGTCTCCACAAACACTAGTGTTAATTGTTGCTGCAGAATCAACAAGAAACAACTTATGAGATGCAAGAGCTACTGACAAACCACAAACTACAGTTCAAGTCCTCAATGGTATTAGATTAAATATAAAATCACCTTGCCATCTACACCATTTGCCCTCTGTGCGTGTAGAAGGTCCATTAGGTGGCTTCTCTTGTCAGCTTCATCCACAAATTCAACCCTTTGAACTATCAAATCAGTGCTTGAACCCACCCTTCCAACAGCCAGAAAAATGTAACTTGACAGAAAATCAGATGCCAGCCTCTGCACATTGACGAATATATGGGTAAGGCTTAGTAGATCTCTACAAGGCCACAAGTAGGTAATAACACACATGCAGATGAGGACAGGCACGGGTGGATCCCATTTCTTTCAAACTTCACTGTCCATATAAGATATTACATAGATGTATCTTTTCACCAAACCCAAAAACCTAGATCTTACAGAGATGCATCTTTTAATCAAACCAGCAAAAACCTAGCTGCAAGTATACCAATCCTCCCCCCCCCCCCAAAAAAGAAAGAAAGTTGGGGGGAGGGGGAAGGCAATAGTACAAGCAACTGGATATCAACCTCTTCATACAATATGCACAGTCCAAGCTGAGGTTTATTAAACGACATATGGAAATTATGAAATCCCTTACAACCGGCCATGGGGAGGTGCCAATTTCGTGCTCCCAGAGGGAGGGAGGATACACCCACCAATTAAAAGAAAGGAAATAGAAATACGAATAAGGTAATTGAGAAGCAAACCTGTATCTCCTTGGGGAAAGTTGCACTGAATAGCATTGTCTGCCTGACACCTCGTGGAGGCATGTCAGTTTGTTCAACTATTTTTCTGATTTGAGGTTCAAAACCCATATCCAACATTCGATCAGCCTCATCCAGCGCCAGGTATTTGATCATTTGAAGTGAAACTCTAGCTCTCTCAAGTAAATCTACCAGTCTTCCAGGGGTCGCAACAAGGATGTCCACTCCTCTCTCAAGTTCGCGAAGCTGTACACATCCACACATCATTATTAGCAGAAAAGAATGACTGAAAATACAATAAGACATTTAACAAGCCCATAATATCTATCATCCCATTAATGTGGACACCTCGGAAAGCACAAAGACGAACAAGACTGAAAAGTGTACACCATATTCCATACAAGAAATAATCAGGCACTTTAGTCACCAAATCTGACATCCTAAATTTCGAAAACAAGAACACACACAATGAAACAAAGGACAGGCAACTAATACTGTGACTTATTGTTCCATTTGCTATGGAACCCCCCTCTACGCCAACATTAACACATCACACCAACAGCTTCTCCTAGCTCTCAACTTCCCAAGCCTTTGCCAGGACATTGATATAATGCTGTTGAGAGGAAGCAGCAGAACTAAAACTCAGTCCAGGCTTCCTCCCATGGATTATCAATCTCGTATTGGCTCATACTCCCTGTCTCGCAAAACACTTAACTTCTGGTTCCACTAGTGTTTAGGGCATCATTAGTTGGATGGTTTGCGAACCAAGCCATACATCATATGTGCATCCATATTGACCACCAAGGGCTTATTTGGTGACACATCCACAAATCCCACCCCGTCCAATTCTTTCCAACTGCTGCCAACTCCTTCCAACTTCTAACACTTATAAAATGTAACTTCTCCTGACTACTTCTAGGTCTGTCAAGTTTTAAGCATGTCTTTTAAGTTTTAAGCTCCTTCTGACCCCTTTTAGCTCCTACAAACTCCTTTCAAGTTTCAACATCCAACTCCAAAAACTCCCACCCAAAAGAACAGGCCTCCGTTGAAAACTTGCAGCAAGTACCATTATATCACAGGTCGACTACCATGCCCCCATGAGATATTGAGGCAGACAATAAAAGATCAAAACAAAATCCTAGAAAATGACACTGTGATCTCACAAGCTCATTTTCCTCTGCTTCTTAAATCCATGACTGCATTGGTACACCACAAATATAAAAAAACTAGAGATTAGGCATTTTGCAAAATGCTACACCTCACCGAATAAGGTTTGTTAAATCAAATTTTTTTCATATCTAACATATGAAGATCCAGACTCAAAGAATAGCACTAAGTGACACGGATATTGACTATCTGCCATCAGAGTCTGGGAAGACTGCAATCCTGCAGTCCCCTGATCCAAGTTGAGAATCCTTGAGCAAATTTTTATCCCCACTGGTGGTAAAATTATGTCCCACCAGTAGTAGAGGTTTTAACAAGCCAAATTCTCAATTATCGAATGGGCACAATACAGACTGTAGGCCCTCTTCCCCTCTCTGAGATCAGAGGATCCAAACCTCGATGCCACAGATGTGAAATTGACAATGTGATCAACGTCAGTCTTTTCAAGCGGAATGAGGACAAAAACAGAGGTGAAATTTGGCAACCAAACATTTATAAGAGCATTCCCAGCCACAAACACGCGAGGCAAAGGGTGGGGCCCGCGTGTCTGCTGCGTGTTATTTCTATCTCCCCAGCCGGCTTGAAACGCGTGTGACACGCAAGGGAGAACGTCTGTCTGTTTCTCCCCGCGAACCACTGTTTGGCTTTTTTTTTTAAAAATTTCTTTTTTTTTGAGTAAGTATATAATTTTAAAATAATTTAAAAATAGATTGTGTGTTATAAGGTGGGTCCATGACGAATATATTTATTGGATGATTAAAATTGAGTTCCATAGGTTGGAGAAGTGATGGAATGCAAGTTCCAAAATTGTAGAACTTTTACTGACGCGTCAGGCCATTTAGAACTCTGGCTGGGAATGCTCTAAAAAAGGAACACGACTGACTTGAGCTGCTGCCAGCGCAATGAAATTGAAAGTTCAAAAATCGTATTTCACCAACTCCATAAAATCAGTTCGTGTCCTTTTTGTCCAAGCTAATGTCAACAAAAGGATATGTATTCAACATCTCCAGCAAATGCAATGCCAATGCAGTCCTAATACCATTATTCCATCAATCTCGACATTTATATCCCATGTAAATTACAAAAGATAGGGTGCAAGGCAGAGGAATTTTTTTTTCTCTACAAGGAAGTGTATGATTAGCAGCCAAATAAGCACAAGTGAATGAACTCTTTCTATTGACAGAAAGATACAACAATGAAGACAAATAAAGGAGGACGAGAAGTGACATAACGGAAACTAATGAAACAGCCATGTGAGATGTAATCAGAAAGAATACCTGTTGGCTGATTGGAGCTCCACCATATGCAACCACCACCCTGACTCCACTTTGGTAGGCGAATTTTTTGGCTTCCTCATTTATCTACACAATGGCATAAATCACAAGAAAATCGATAAAGTGTTAATGCTTTGCGAAGAAAGTCAATGCATCATATATTCAGTAAAACGACACACATTTTCAACCAGAACTCACCTGCATCGATAACTCCCTTGTAGGAGACAGAATAAGGGCAAGTGGATATACAGTTCGATATCCACGAGGTTTCTGGACCTGTTGACTCCTCATTATTCCGCTGATAATCGGAAAGCAGAAAGCTGCAGTTTTCCCAGAACCAGTCTGAGCACATGCCATCAAATCCCTTCCAGCTAGGGAAATTGGGATAGCGTGACGTTGAACCGGAGTTGGCTTCACATATTTGCACCTTTTAATGTTAGCATTAAGCTCCTTTCCCAGGTCTATCTCTGCAAATGTATTCACTGGAGGTGGTACATTATCCCCACTTGTCTCTACAGGGATATCTTCATAAGCATCAAAATTAATCCCAGTATTCTCCTGCTCAACAAAGGCCTCTTCAGAATTAACATCATCATCACCAAAAGGGTTTACTTCCCTGTCCTTGCCACGGTCCCACCCACCACTCCTGTTATTCCATCCAGCACCACCACCGCGACCACCACCGCCATACCCACCACCAGGTCTAGAACCACCGCCCCATCGCGACCCACCAGGTGGACCGCTATAGGAAGGCCGGTCATTGGCAGGCAGCGGTGCAGCTTGTGGGGCAGCAGATGAAGGATCATTCGATGCAGGACGATTACGAAGATGTGGCGGCACGTAGGCTGGCTTGGTCGGGCGAGCACCACTGTTGCTAGCTCCACCGTCATTCTCAGCCGCGACAGAATCCGCCCAAGATGTTCTCATCATTCCAAATCTCGTTCAATAACACAATCAAAAACCCTAGCAGATGACCCGAAAACGAATTCGACGGCTTCCAAAGGACAAAAATTGCACGCTGCAAACAAACCACATATCAAAGACCCTAGTAAATAAACAAATCGACCAATCCAATTCCAACCCCAAAGACCAAAAAGAACCCTAAAACCCTCAATTTCAAAAATCAAAAAACAACAGGAGAATCACACAACCATTGATGACCCAACAAAATCCAATGAATAAGCTATTAAGCACATGCACTAACTACCCGCATCTATTTTACGACTTCTATGACGGAAACAGACAGAAACGAAGGAAAGATGGCGACTTTCACCGAACAACAGCATCGAATCGAGGAAAGAGGGGAGAATGCAGGAAAATCCCCACAGAATCGAACCCAATCAAAGCAATCGACGATGCAGATAGAAAGAAGAAGAAAGAGGAAAGGAAAGAGGCATAAGAAGAAGAGATTAGCCTTACCTTGGGGGTTGAAGGTTGATTGTGCAGAGAGAAAAATGGAGAAAACACAAACCTTTAGCTTTTTGTTCGGGTGAATTGGATCAGACCAAAGGCGAAAATATCTGGGTTCGCACGCAGATATAGAAGGTACGTAGATCTCTCTCTATTGCTATTTCTCTCTCTAGTTTCTCTCTCTAATTTAGATGTAAAACTTGAGTAGGGAAAGCGGCTATGTCCTATTTATACGGTGGACGGCGGAGAGTAGCGGAGTTGGGTTGAGATTGGGAGTCTTCTCCGTTCTTGTTGATGACTTGATGTGTTTCATCATCAAGGGCCAATACCGCGTGGCATCAAAGTTGATAGACGTGTTTGGCGAATAGTTTTTTTGAAGAGTTTTTAGTTCAAAATAATAATTTTGATTAAATTTATTTATTTAATTAAGTAAAAAAATTAATTTGAGTGTTTGATAAAAGATTTCTTTTTAAAAAAAAGTTGGGTTTAAAAAGCTAATTTGAAAATGCTAATTTTATGAGTTTTTTGGAAAAGCATTTTGAAGAATTAGCTTTTTGTCTCACAACTTTATCAAAAACAGCAGATTTTATCAAACAGTTTTTCAACAAATAACTAATTCAAACATCTAACTGCTAGCTGTTTGCCAAACAGGACTGATATTTTCCAGCTGCCCTTTCCCTAATAAACCTAGTCTCCTTGTTTTTTTTATCTTGGATCCTCTATTCACTAAAATTGAGTTATTGTTGGCCCAATAAAAGGTTAACTCTCTCATCACAAATTTTCTCTATTCACAAAACTTGAACTCGAGACTTTACTTAAAGGGAATAAGTGACAAACCTCTTGAACCAACTTGTATTGGTATTTAGTCTCCTTATTTACTAATGTGTATCCCGTAATTTGCACGAACATGTGTTAAAGTTTTATAGTGTGGTCATTTTTTAAAGATATTTATAGCCTAATTATAGTATTAGTAATACTAGTCAATATAAGTTGGTTTAAATAATTTGACACTTGTTTCCCTTAAACAAAGTATCGGATTCGATTCTTGTGAATGAAGAAAATTTGTGATAGTAGAGTTTTACCTCTTATCGAGCCAATAGTAGCTCGACTTTAGTGAAATAGAGAATCCAAGATCAAAACTAAAATATTAGTAATACTAATATACTTTTAACTTATAAAACATTTTATGCTCCAAATATGGTTTGGATTTACTTACATATACAAAAATCATGTATTACTTTGTTGGTTTTATTATGTTATGCATTTCTACGTTTTTAGTGTCTCTAGCTACTTTGCTACTATTATTTTTATTACTGTAATAATTTATATTGACTTTGCGACTATCATTATCCTTATGAAATATTTTAACCACTAAAATAATTGCATAAAACGTTAAGTTTTTATTTTATTATGACTTTGTGTCTATTATTATCCTTGTAACATATTTGTAACCACTAAAATAATTGCATAAAACATGAATTCTCTTGAAATTGGAAGTTTTGTACGTTTTAGTTGTAATTTGCATAAATAGCTTCATTTTATTTATTTATGATTCATAATGAATGTCATCATACTGTATCTAACATTTAATATTTACATCTATATTTATATTTATATCTAAGGATGCATGCACATGTCCTACTTACTATAAGAGACAATCGTTAGCGTCAAAAAATAATAAAAGATTTCTTATTTTCAATATTATTGCTATTATTTTTGCCTTTCTTTTAGTATAAATATGAAATACTACATATTATAGATTAAATATTATGAGAATTACGGAATCCATACATATAAAATAATACTATATATAGGTTACACTAATGTACTAAATTAATTTCAATTTTCAGAATACAAGAATCCAAACACTTTCAATTTTTCGGTGGTAAGATTTTTCCTCCCTAATTGTTGTTCTAATTATTTTGATATATGAAAGTTTTTCAGACCTCCAAAAGTATCATCAACACTTTGATCTTCGTTAAACTTTTTCTAATTGATATTTTCATCAAAAATTAATATTAAATATTACAGTTTAATTATGTTATTAATTTTGAATTAATAAATTGGATAACTTTTGGGCTACCATAATTTTCAAATTATTATAGAGAAATTGAAATATTATAACAACTATTAAAAACAATTTTAAAATTAATTATAATATATTTTAATACATTATAAACTTTTTAGTTGATAGTTTCTCATAACTTGCATCCCTCTTAAATTATTAATTATTTTATTAGAAAATCATTAAAACTTTGTATATGACATGGTTATTAAATGAATTCTTCTAATATTTTTATAAGTAATTAATATAATTAAAAACTCATGAAATTTTCCCTACATTGCATGGTATAGAAATACTAATTAAATTTAAAAACCCAAAACCATCGTATGAATTGCACATTTTTTTTAATTTTTTTAATAAGGATGCATAAGATAATCCGTTGTGTTCGACCTCGAGACAATCTAATGAACCACAATAAGTTTAGGAGAGGAAATAATGTTAAAGCTCAAGTCAAATCTAAGACTACCATCCCCGATGAAGCAAGTGGTGCATGGAGGTCATAAACATGAAGCCTATCTTTTGGGCACATGAGTTGCACATCCATGAGCGATTTAATTAGATATCCAAATTAGGGATGGCAAAAAGTTGGGGAATACCCGTCCCCGCCGGGGCCCCGCCACGAAGTGGGGGAAAATCCCCGTTCCCAAAGGGGACGGGGACGGGGACGGGGACGGGGAGGAAAATTAATCCCCGCTCGGGGATGGGGACGGGGACGGGGACATAGTTCAACCCGTCCCCGTCCCCATTTCCCCGCTGGGGATTTTGCCCCGTCCCTATCCTCGTCCGCAATTCCCCGATTGGGGAAAAATCCCCACCTCCGCCCCCAATTTTAATTAAAATTACAAAAATAACCTTATTTTTAAAATTTTTAAATGAAACAACTAAAGTTATATATGTAATTTTCTTTGTAAAAATCCTTGGTATATATTGGATTTGGTACTCATGGTCGTAAAGAGTTTAGAAACTAAGGAAAAATCAGCGAGTAAAAATCCTCGTTGGACCCCCGACGGGGAATAAATCCCCACTGGGGATGGGGACGAGGGGTAATTTTTCCCCGCAGTGGGGAACAGGGCGGGGACGGGGGGCGGGGATTCCAGCGGGGACGGGGAATATACTCCCCGCCCCATTGCCATCCCTAATCCAAATTTATAAATCCAAAACTAAACGTTGTCAAGCATACAAATATACACCGGTCCTCAAAGACAGATATATAGAAGATAAAAAGAGAATAAAATTCAAGGGTAGCCAAAATCAGTCAGGACAAATGAATGCCTCTAAACCCAATCCATGTCCCATCTACTTTATTATTCTACTTCATCCAAAATGTGTTAATGCACTTTTATCAGAAATCAATGATAAATTTTAGAGTTGGGAAAACCTGATCCGATACAATAACACAATTTGAATCTTACTTGAAGTTATTGAGAGAAATACATACCCGACACGAATCCAACCGATTTCAACTCAAAATTGATAAGATTTGATCGTTTAGTGTGAAAACATGTTATTTTTCAATTTTGAGTAAAATAATTTTTTTGACCAACGAAAAGGGGGAGGGTGTTATATTAGATTTGAGTCAACAAAGGAAAACATATTGTTAGAAGCACGATGCAATCTGGTACATCCTCAACCCATACCCTACTAGCAAAGTGCAACGGTTGCCAATTGGCCAAATCATGAGCAATCTTATTACTCCCCCTTTTAACATAAGACCAGGAAATAAATTTGAACAAACTTGCAATATCTAAAATGTCTTTGATTAAATAACCAACAAACGAATCATGAATAAGCTTCTTCCTCAACTTGTGGATGAGTGAAAGGCAATCACCTTCCACAACTAAAGAATCCAGGTTGGCTTCCTTCGCACACATGAGGCCAAACAGACAAATTCGACCTCCTCCAGCTAGACACCTGCAAATCCCATACCTTTTGTGTCCCTACTGGCGCCAAATCACCGTCACTATTACGAATTGCCACCCCCCAACCCAATCCATTCGCACCCAGCACCCCCGTCAACATTCAACTTCAAGCAACCCGGCCTCATTAAATTATTTTTCAGGCTGTCACGAAATTAATTTTATCTTAATTAGGGAGATCAAATTCTTCCTATAAACAATTGCATACTTTCATTATCTTATCCCCATCCAAATAAAAGGATTGAATATTCTAAAAGTAATAAATATGTTATCTATCAGTACATAATCATCATAAAATATTAGAAACATAGTAAAACATTTATCCTTGTAGTCCCTCCTTCGTTATCTCTCAACCCCACTATTCTTCCAAAATGGGGAAGAATGATTGAAAGAAGGAGGTGGTGAATTCACACTAATCATCCTACATTATCCGATCCCTAACAATAAGTGCAAATGTTTACCCAAATGACATGGCACTCAAGTGGCTATCTTGTCTTGACATGTCAGCCCATCTTCAAGAGCAAAGACTTCTACTGCCACCAGCAGGCAGACCTGGCAAAACTGACCTGAGACCCAAACCGAACGACCGAAACCCATACCCTACCCAACACCCGAAATATGCTCACCCGAAAGTAGACTCGAAACCCGAATTGACATGAACTGAACCATACCTGACCCGAAATTTTCTAAAAAGTTGCATGTTTTGGTATGGAAAGCGTATTTGACCAAAAGTTGGTTGACACGAAATCGACCGATTCGAACCACACCCGACCCAAACCGAAACGACCCGAATATGACCCAACCTTAACTTGACCCGACCCGTGCCTAAACCGAATGACCCATTTGCTAGGTTTACCAGCAGCGATTGACTTGTTTCTATGTGTACTTGGTTTAGACCCGTTTCAAACCAGCCATGCCTAAACCCATTGGCCCATCTGATCTTGGATTGTCCATCTTCGACTTAGAGACTGGGTCATGGGATCGAGTTGACTCAATTCCGGGGTAACCCTAGTTTCCCCGGTGTTTTGCCAAGTGGCGGGTTGTGATGGGAAGTTGGTTCTCATGTGTGGGTGGGACTAGGTGAGTTATGACCCAGTGAGTTGGGTTTTCATCTACGATTTCGTGGGTCGAAGATGGAAAAAAGGCAAGTATATGCCTTCGAAACAGTCTTTTTTTGCAATTGGCGACTTGAAGGGAGGGTATATATGACCCGAATAAAAACGGCTTCAACTCGGCTTGGGAGTATGACACGGTTAAGGACGAGTGGACCGAGTTGACTTAGATGAGTGAGCCCCAAGGTGAGTGCCAAGGTCTTGTAATTGGGTCCAAGTTTTGGGTTATAAGCGTGTATGACACAGAGAGTCAAGTCGAATGTCGAGTTCTACGACATTGACTTGGGTAAATAGACCAGGGTCAAGGACGCCTGGGTTCTAGGCCAGAACCCCCGGTCTTGTGTTAGGGTGGGGAGGAATAGAGAGTTGGTAAGCTAGAAAGAGTTGAACTCGAAGGTCTTAGTTGGGACTTGTGTGGTGGAGTTGGTATATCGAGTCTTGGTGAGTGGCTCAATGAGTCAAGGAGCAGTTCAAGGATTTTTGGTGGAAAAGAGTCGAGTAATAGGTTTGTGAAGGGCTTGAAAGGTTATCAAATATGCCTAATGAGTTCTTGGGTTTCATCCGATCTGGTTGCTGTATCTTTATTATGCTTCAACAAAAGTTAAAGCCCATCTTATCTATATGGACTTGTACCATCTTATGATAATTTTTTTTTTTTGCTTTTTTGTGGTAGAATTTTAGTACTTGAAGCCAATGTATATAAATGTAATGATGGCGAGTTTGAACTTGGAAGTGAGGAAAATGACTTTAATTGAATGATAGACTAAGGTAGTGTATGGTTAGGGGGGAAATGGTTTTCAAAAGAAAATGGTTTTTCAATTTTCTGTTGTTTGGCAATGATAAGTGCTTAATGTATACATCATTTTATAGTCATTTTGCCACATTTTTAGGAAAAATTATGTGGTTTATGTTATAGTTTATACTTTTCCCCTATTTTATGCTTGGATATGGTTGTTTGATGTGTTTTGTAGGATTTGAACCATTTGACCCAACATTTGACCCTCATTTAGATGTATTTTGACTCAACACAGATGCCCCTAAGTTGCTATGCCTATGGAAGAAAGGAAAAACAAAAGAATAATGAGCCAGCCAGCACCACGGTTTGCCCGTGATGGATGCCACGGTCCGTGGTGGAAGCATAACTGCTAATCTCTTTGTTTTCCATCATTGTGTGGTTGAGGTTGATTGGGCTTTTCTGTAAATAGGGCGTCCCTCAGCAGCAGAAAACAAATCATCATCCCATCATTTCATTTCCTCTCTTCAAGTTTCTTTTTAGATTAGAGTTAGATTAGATTAGAGATAGAGAGAGATAGAGTTAAAGTGAAGATTTTGTAACCATTCCATCCCGAATTTGCACGACAGTTCAATCGCGATTTTGACTGAGCATTTATTTTCTCTTCTCTTCTCTTCTCTTTTCTAAATTTATATTTATGTTTTATAATTTTGATTATCTTTATTGTTTGGTTTTGGATTTATGCAAACATTTGTTAGTGTCTTAATCTTGTGTTGATATCATTTGGTGCTTTCAGAATTGTTGGATGTTTTATCGAATTCTAGAAGTTTATTGTCTTGTGAGAAACTTGATTACTTTCTTGCTTGTTATGGGTATTTGGATGAAGGATTGAAAGGTGAAATCTCAAATACGGGAATCCTAGGATTTGACTTGATTAAGTGATGTCTTGAGAGAGCACACCTGATTGAGAAACCACAGACTTGATAATCGCATGCTCAATGAACCGATACTAATTGAGAGCCCTTGAGAAATGGTAATCGGTTAGATTAAGGTATTTCACTTCACCTTGAATGAGGGTTGTGATACTTTGATTATCGGTTTTAAAACAACCAGTTAAGGAAGAAGTGCTTGGTTGATGCATGAATTGAGAAACTGCTAGTTATAAATAATTCCATGATTATTTATCCATTAGATTAGATAACAGATTAGTTAAATTTCATTCTCAAATTTGGATTCGTTTAGCATATCATGAGGGAATAAAGTCCAATAGATCAACCTAGTTTCTGTGATATCGACCTTGATTTGCTACAACGCCACAGTGCGTTTGCGACTGTATCAAACTTTTTGGCACCGTTGTCGGGGACTAGTATCGAATGTTGGGTTTTTCTCAATGGTTTTGACTAAGCATTTTATTTTTGTTTAAAAAAATTTGCAAAAAAAAAATGGCAATTTTCCATTTTTTTCAATTCGAGCATGAATTATTTTGGAGGTATTTTAAGCGTTTAAATGTCTTTCTTGCTCAATGTGATTATTGTGTGGGTAAATGAGAAATTTTACATATTGTTGATGAGGATGTGAATAGTAAAACTCGTACTCTTTTATGGTATTGGGATTTTCATAGTAAAAATGTTGATGAGACATGGTATTTGCTTGAGTGGGTTGCTTGAGATTTATTTGAGTTTGAGAAGGCTAGTCGTGTTTCTAGATATATTCATTTTATAATCCTTGTGCATTTTATGCTAGATCTTATTATGCCCCTTTTTGGTGTGATTTGCGTAATTCTTCTAATCATGCTACTAATTCGTGTCGTTATGACACATGTTATACTCAACCGTACTTAGCATCACCCTGGGATAATACTGATGTTGTCCTGTCATTACATGATTCATCATTCCCTTTAGTTTAGTACACGGGGCTTGAGGTGGGTGAGCCTTTTGGGGTAGTTGCTATGTTTGATGTTTCTGGTGCATATTTTAAGTCCGAAGATATTTTAGATGAGATTCATGATTTAGATAAGACTCATTTGGAGGGGTCACATTATGTGTTTATGCATAAGTAGTCTCATAGCCTTGGTTTTAATTATGTTTTCCCAAATTCCCTTGATCATTCCCATGTTTTCCTTAAGTGTTCACAACTCTCTATTTCTCCTGAGTATTCTTTAGATGCGCTAATTGATAATCCTATGATTTATGATGCTACTAATGATTTGGGTTATGAGGATAACATGTTTAGTATGCTTGGTGGAAATATTGATTATTTTCTTTTCCTATGATACTTTTGTGGGTATGATGCCTCCATTGACCCATATTGCATATTCCTAGTGGACAAGCCTGGAAAAATCACGTGGAACAGTTTCTTTGCTTTCTCTTTTGATTTTTCTATGGTTTTTGCTTTGTTGAAAAGAGCACTAATTTTCTTTGCTATGATTATTTTCATGCTCTCTTATTGACATGCTTGGAAACTCTATGCTGATGAGTTTGATAAGCTCCTGCGTGCTTTAACGACATCTGCTTTCATGAGCCGAGTCTTGACATCGTGATGGAGTGGCTGATGCTCCATGTGCCCCGGTTATTACGAGGCCGCATAGCTTAGGTGTACTCTGCATCTAACCTAGTGAGATTGTTTTCTTTTGTTTCCCTTCTCTAAGTTTTCATTCCTTTGAATAATAATGTTTTATCTAAGCATGGGGGAAGGGTAGCTTGATGTTTTTCATTTTTGGTTATTAGTTTGCATATATGTTAGAACATATAGTTTTAAGTTTCTTTTTGTTTGCATTAGTGTTTTGCATTTAGTTGCATTTATGTTTGCATATAGGATTGCATGTGGGGATGGTGTGAGATAACCTCCAATAATGCTTTTGTTTAGGCAAAATAGCTTTCATGCACTTGAGTAACTTTTGATGTGTAACCCTTTTAGTGCGAAAATTTGTGAAGGTTTAGTTAATGTTTCTTGTTTTGACCATTTTTTTGATTGAGAACTTTGTTATTCCCTGGAGTCTTTAGCACTAATGTTGGTACATGGACTCATTTTATGAGCTTAATGAGGCTTTGGTAGATATCTCATGAAATTTTGAGCTTTATTTGGACTGTTCATTATGTTTAGTCTCATATTTCTTTCATATGTGTGACTCTTCCATGTTGCATCTCTAGAACTAGCCTTGACTCTTATTCAAAACCACATTAGCATATGCATACTTGATTATATGATAGAGGCATTTCTTTCTTTGATCATTTTTAGCCATATAGCCAAATAGTCTACCCTTGTATTACATGTTTATTCCCCTTTGCTAGCCCCTTTGAGCTTAAATCCTTTTCTTGTTGTGATCCCTTCATCTTAGCCCTTGATTAAACACATATTTCTACATTTAAGCCAACTTTATGGAGCATCACTTCATCTATGTAGTGGGTGATTTTGGAGATAATCAAGTTTAAGGTGGCTTTGGTATGTTGTTTTTTGTTGAGAGATTGATGATATTGAGCATTTGCTTTGGTTCCCTCTTATTTGAGTTATATTTATATATTTGGTTGTGAGTTGATAGTGAGTGATCCTATGCCTTTTAATAATTACAATTTTTGTTTCATTGCACAACAAAATTATGTTGAAGGGGAAAAAAAAAGAGAGGAGGAAGATAAATTCATTTTGCACCAAAAAATAAAAGAAGAGAGAGAAGCGGAACCCCCCCCCCCAAAAAAAAGATCATGAATAAGTGATTGGTGTTGGATACATACATAGCTTGAATTGCTTTTTTGGTCAACTCATTTCCTACATGATTTGTTGGGATATGTTCATTATGTTGTTGGGTTTGGAGTGATGGTGAACTTGCTGGTTAATTAGTGGTTTGTTGGTTGCTCTCTAGTCACTTGGCTAAATAGCTCCACATTGTCCAAATTCATTTGTCTACTCCTTTCCCTTAACCTTTCTAGCCCATATTACAAACCAAGTAAACTCCTCTTGATTTTCTTGTGCACGTTGCATTTTAGTGATGGCGAATTTGAGAGTTTTATCAAGCATATGGTAGATTGCATCTTTGGAATGAGTTTTGAGTGAACCTATGCTATATTTCAAACACATGAGCAGGAGTGATTTACATTTCCACAAGTGAGGTTCTATCGATGCATTTGGCTCTACTCAATTCCATGTGCTTACATGACATGCTTTGTGGTTTTTTGGGGTGATCAAGTTTGATATCGAGCTTGTGGTCTTGTATTTTTTTCCGAAAACCTTCTCCTCCTTCTAGTTTTGAAAATTTTTGCGCACTACTTGGGGTTGCTATTGCTTGATATTTTTACTTGTGATATGCTATGACTTGCCTACTTCAAGGACGTTATTAACCATTTTGAGTCCTGGATGCATCTCCCTTGTTGAGTTTATCTACTGTTTGTTTTAGGACAAGCAACAGTTTAAGTACGGGGGAGTTTGATAAATGCTTAATGTATACATCATTTTAGGACAATTTTGCCACATTTTTAGGAAAAATTATATGGTTTATGTTATAGTTTATACTCTTTTCCCATTTTATGCTTGGGCATGGTTGTTTGATGAGTTTTGTAGGATTTGAACCATTTGACACATCATTTGACCCTCATTTAGATGTCTTTTGACTCACAACGGATGCCCCTAAGTTGTTATGCCCGTGGAAGAAAGGAAAAACAGAAGAATGACGAGCCAGCCAGCACCACGGTCTGCCCGTGATGGATGCCATGGTCCGTGGTGGAAGCATAACTGCTAATCTCTTCGTTTTTCCTCATCGTGTGGCTGAGATTGATTGAGTTTTCCTATAAATAGGGCGTCCCTCAGTAGCAGAAAACAAACCATCATCCCGTCATTTCATTTCATCTCTTCAAGTTTCTTTTTAGATTAGAATTAGATTAGATTAGAGAGCGAGCGAGAGAGAGAGAGAGAGAGAGAGAGAGAGAGAGAGAGAGAGAGAGAG
>JACYFF010003369.1:83364969-83434442 GCA_017589665.1 Selenicereus undatus
GAGAGAGAGAGAGAGAGAGAGAGAGAGAGAGAGAGAGAGAGAGAGAGTTCAAGTGAAGAATTTGCAAGGATTCCATCTTGGGTTTGCACGACAGTTCAAGCGCGATCTTAGCTGAGCATTTCTTTTTTCTTCATTTCTCTTTTCTTCTCTTTTCTAAATTTAGATTTATGTTTTGTAATTTTGATTATCTTTGTTGTTTGATTTTGGATTTATGCAAAAATTTGTTAGTATCTTGATCTTGTGTTGATATCATTTGGTGCTTTCGGAATTGTTGGATTGTTTTATCGAATTCTAGAAGTTTATTGTCTTGTGAGAAACTTGATTACTTTTTTGCATGTTATGGGTATTTGCCTGAAGGACTGAAAGGTGAAATCTCAAATACCGAAATCCTATGATTTGACTTGATTAAGTGATGTCTTGAGAGAGCACACTCGATTGAGAAACCACATACTCGATATTCGCATGCTTAATGAACCTAAAATAATCGAGAGCCCTTAAGAAACGGTATTTGGTTAGATTAAGCTATTTCACTTCACCTTGAAAGAGGGTTGTGATACTTCGATTATCAGTTTTAAAACAACCAGTTGAGGAATAAGTGCTTGATTGATGCATGAATTGAGAAATTGATAGTTTTGTATAATTCTATGATTATTTTATCCATTAGATTAGATAGTAGATTAGTTAAATTTCATTCTAAAATTTGAATTCGCCTAGCATATCTCGAGGGAATAAAGCCCAACATATCAACTTTGATTTGCTACAACGGTACCGTGCGCTTGTGACCGTATCAGGCACAATAAATGATGAAAACTATTTTCCAAGGAAAATGATTTTCCCTCAAATGGAAGAAAATGATTCCCCTTTTGAGATGATCGATGGGAAGTTGATTTTCTTCCTTCAACTCTTTGATGATATGATCAGCTGAAATTTAGGAGCAAAATTCAATTTCAACAGTTTGGATCGATTCTTGACTATCCGATGGAAAATATTAAAATAAACTCAAATATAAATTTTTTACTCAAATTTCTTTTATTTGATCGACATTTATCTCCACTACCATAATTTAATAGACTTTTTTTTGTCACTAAAACAATTCAGTCGACTTGCTCCTAAAACAATTTCAACGGTTTGTATTAAAACTTGATCATCAGATAGAAAATATGAAAATGGGCTCAAATTCAAATTTTAAGCTTAATATTCTTTCATTTGGTCAATATTTTCTTCCACAACGACAATTCAATTGATATTTTTCACCCCTTAAATATTGCAGTCATTATTTTTTAGCACTAAAACAATTTTAATAGTTTGAATCAAAACTCGATCATTGGAAATGAAAGATTAAGATAGACTCAAATCCAGATTTTCATCACGACATTTCTTCATTTGGTCAACATTTTTTTTCGTCGCGTCAATTCGATCGACATTTTTCGCCACTTAAACAATTCAGTTGATGTTTTTCATCACTAAAATAATTTCAACGGTTTGGATCGAAACTTGATTATCCAAGATGAAGTATTGAAAAAAACTCAAATATGAATTTTAAGCTCAAAACTTTGACCATTTAATCAATATTTTTCGTAATTTAAATAATTTAGTTGATGTTTTTCTCTTTTTTTATGAAAAATGATTTATCTTGTACCAAACAATAGAAAATATGATATGAAAATCAATTTTTCTTGGAAAAGCATTTTTCACAGAAAATGATTTTCCAGGAAAGTCATTTTTCTTTCAACCAAACACTATCTAAAACAAGTATCTACTAATGCAAAATTCATGTCGAGAGCTTATTGAGCAGACGATAAGGTTTAACATGAAATAAGGATAGTATTGATTAATGTAAAAGGATTGCATCCAATATTTCGTCTATTTGTTGTTTAAGGCTAAGGATAGGGATCATGCTTAACACTTTTAGAGAGTTTCACCTTTACATTCGATCTATAGTTGCATCATTACGAACTCGAGTACAGTACTCTAATTTCTCACGCTCTTATTTACTTTGGACGAGCCATTTCTTTGGGAAGTTAATAAGATACTGTTGGAGTATGAAAGTAGGTATTATCCCACATTGATAAAAATGAAAGAATGTGAAAGTGGGTGTTGTCTCACATTGATCAAATTGAAGGGTTTGAGTATGTATATAAACTTGTGAGTTACTCCACCCATTGCCAATTGGTTTTAGGTTAGAACCCCATTTGAGCTTATATGTATGACTCTTTGTTAATGACCCAACTGATACAAAAATTTAACAAATACTGTATTATTTTTAATTAAGAAGATTTATTACTTTTGCCTTTTGGATTTACAATAATCGGTATTAGTGAAGCTTGTCAAAAGTCTACGGTGCGTAATGTGAAAACAACTTCATCTTGGCCACATATATATGGAAGATGTCCAGGCCACAAATTTCTGTTAGCTGAAAGCTACTACATAATTTTGTTAAAAACTCTTACAAATTTTCAATATGAATAATTAATTAATTTAATTATAAAAGTTAATTAATATCATCAAATCTTAGAAAATTTGTCAACTCCTTCAACCACAAACAGCTAACGTAATAGGTACTGTTGTTGTATGAAAGTGGATGTTGTCCCACATTCACAAAATTAAAGGGCTTGAGCATGTATAAAAACTTGTGAATTATTCCACCAATTGCCAATTGATTTTGGGTTGAAACTTCATTTGAACTTATATACATGACTCTTTATTTATAGTGACAGGTACCTCATATTTAAGAAGCACGAGTAATGATAACTTAATCTAATTTGTTAATGAGTATCTACAACTACAAGAATTATGTTACACTTCATCCACAACTTGGAGTTTAAATAACTAATTAATTGACGGTAACAATGAGAAACTGAATCCAACAAGATCAATAGTCCGGGACCAGTTGATTAGTGAATCGTGGAGGTTTAGTAACAACTGACAAGCGAATCCACCATCAATGAGTGTAGGGAGAAGAGAAAGGAGGAGAAAGGACGTACAATGTTGGGGTATGGGAGAGTGAGTTTTATTCTACATTGATAAATGTAGTGATTTTGAGCATATATAAATTAACAGTTATTTTAGTGAATTATGAGTATTTTTGGTGATACAACTTTACTTAATTTATATATATTAGTTTGTTAACTAAATTTTAGTTGCAGTAAAATTTAAAATAGTATTGGAGCAAGTTATTTATTTTGAATTCACACTATGATCGTCTATATGATTGATTGCATCAAATATTGGAGCTTGTTCGTAGTGAACATTATTAGACTATATGTAAATAAATCTTTTTATTTACAGTATGTATATTATTCTAGGATTAGTTTATCATTCTTAGCCTAGATTATTGCTTTGTTCCTAGCCTAGAATGGCTCTTGTACTCTATTGTATAATTACAATCAAATCAATAGAAAAGGTAGAGAATTATATTCTTACATACTATCAGAGCCCAACTCACAGCTTAGCCTAATACAGACCACTGACCAGCCTAGCCCAGCTCCCTGACACCCCAGCTGGCCCACACCAACACCCACACCCAGGCCCTCCCATTCCCAAAGCATCATTTCCCAACCACCTCTCCAATATTTCCCACGGCCCACCCACACACCTACAGCCCAACCATCATCAAACCAGCTTGGCCAACCACAACTCGAATTATGGCCACCCGTATCATGCACGGGATATTTAAGTCCAAACGTCCGCTCAATCTTTTCACCACAGTCACCTCCTCCCCTATACCTCATAGCCCGAAAGTTGCCTTCTCTGACCCGAATTGGAAAGAGGCCATGACTGATGAATTTAATGCTCTTATTAAAAATAAGACGTGGGAGTTGGTACCCCTTCCGTCTAATGTGAATGTTATTCGGTCTATGCAAATTTTTCGTCATAAAAAGAAATCTTATGGTTCATTTGAGAGGCACAAAGCCCATCTTGTTTGTGATGGCAGGTCTTAAGAAGTTGGCGTGGATTGTACTGAAACTTTTAGCCCAGTGGTTAAACCGGCTATGATTCGAACTGTTCTCAGTATTGCATTATCCAAATCATGGCCCATTCAACAGTTGGACGTCAAAAACGCCTTCTTGCATGGCAAGCTTAATAAAACCGTTTACATGCATCAACCCATAGGATTCAGAGATTCGACTCATCCTGATTGTGTATGCCTGTTGATGAAATCACTCTATGGCCTCAAGCAGGCTCCTCGAGCATGGTATTAATAGTTCGCTGGTTTTGTCTCCACCATTGGCTTCACTCATAGCACATCTGATCATTCCTTATTATTTATCGGAAACATCATGAAATGGCATACATTCTTCTTTATGTTGACGACGTCATTCTCACTACCTCATCTGACACTCTTCGTCACTCTATAATGTCCCTTTTTGCTTCTGAATTTGCTATGAAGGATTGGGGCATACTGAGCTATTTTTTTGGGAGTTGCAGTCACTCAGCATGATGGTGGATTACTTCTTTGTCAAAAGACGTCTGCCGAGGAGATTATTGAGCGAGCTGGGATGGCCTCATGTAAACCTGCACCCACACCAGTTGATATAAGGAGCAAACTAGCTGCATCATCTGGCTCCCGTATCATGATGCCCAACAATATCATAGTCTAGCTGGAGTATTGCAATATCTCACCTTTACGAGACCCAATATCTCATATGTTGTGCAATAGGTTTGTCTTCATATGCATAACCCAATGATTGATCACATGGCTGCTCTCAAGAGAATTTTGCGATACATTCAGGGTACCCTAGACTTCGGTTTCTATCTTTACAAGTCTTCAATCTCTGGAATTATGTCATATATTGATGCTAATTGGGGTGGATGTCCGGATACAAGACGGTCCACCTCCAGGTATTGTGTGTTTTTGAGTAACAACTTGATATCTTGGTTTTCTAAGAGACAACCCACTTTATCTTGATCCAGTGCTGCAGCTGAGTACAGAGGGGTCGCCAATGTTGTGTTTGAGTCTTTTTGGATTCGAAATCTTCTATTGGAATTACATTGTTCGATCGACAAGGCTACCTTAGTCTACTATGATAATGTTAGTGCTATATATCTCTTCGGTAACCCCGTCCAACATCAACGCACTAAGCACATTGAAATGGATATACACTTTGTACGCAAGAAAGCAGCACGTGGTCAAATCCGTGTTCTTCATGTCCCATCCCGCTATCAAATTGCAGCTATTTTCACTAAAGGGCTTCCGAGCATACTCTTCAATGATTTTCGGAACAATCTCAACGTATGACAACCTCCCGCTTCAACTGCAGGGGTGCATTAGACTACAAGTAAATAAATCTTTTTATTTACAGTATGTATATTATTCTAGGATTAGTTTCCTCACTCTTAACGTAGATTATTGCCTTGTTTTAGCCTGGAATGGCTTTTGTACTTTACTATATAGTTGCAATCAAATCAATGGAAAAGGCAGGGAATTACATTCTTACACACACAAGAGGGAGTGATATTCAACAATATCTGGATGTAGACCTGTCAGTTCAGGCAGGCGGGTTAAATACTGGATGGGTATATTCGAGTTCAGGTAAAATACAGGTTATGTGGTTTTCGAGTTTGGGCAAAATACGGGCGGACGTATTTCGATTTTACGGGTTTGGGGTCAACCCAACGAGTTTGGAGCACTACTTAAAATTATATGTATTTAATGAACAAGCATTCTAATTGTAATTTCTTAAAAGAATATAAAAAATATTCCAACTTTTCAATATGATATATGTACGCCATGTACCGATGGATAATGAGTTGCATTTGAGTGGGTTGGTCCGTATATTAAAATATCAATAATAGGTCGGGTCATTCATGGGTAGGCCCATCTAAAGCATGATAACGCGTTGGAGCAGTTCGCCCTATTAATAACTCATTTAATGATTCGATAATTTGTTATTTAGCTTACCATAACCTAATCATGTATACTTTATTAATTAGCCGATCCTAGCATGAATACAAGTTGGTCCATTGCCAACACTAACATCAAGTTCGAGACCAATTAGAAGGAAACCAAATGAAAGAATATTATAGACGTACAATATATTACAATTATCTATTAATTATAACATCAAAATTTTATACTATTACAGAGTAATATTATTTGAAATGCGATAAGACATATTCATTTTCCTAAGAATATAACGGTACAACTTAAACATTTTTAATACTTTCTAAATCTATTTTCTTAAGACTAGATATTTCATGCCCATTTTATAAATTGTTTCATTTAGAAGTTGTATATGACTTTATTTTATGGGAATGAATTTGGAAAAGAGTGAGTACTATCACCTAATTTGCGAAGAAATGTGATAGTTATACAACGTCTCTCTAAAAGGTTTATTATAATGAAAAACTATTATTGTGAAGGGGGCAAAGTTAAAGAAAATTAAAAATAAGGATATAATATTCGAGTTAAACGGAGGGGTTCGGGTTCGGGTCGAGTTTGACCCAAAACTTTGCGGGTTTTTCGGGTTCGGTTTATTTCGGGTTCGGGTCGAGAAAATCGTGTTCAAAATCCAAAACTTTTGGGCAGGTTCGGGTCGGGTTAGTCTTTGCTAGGTCTATCTGGATGCGAGGTTTTTCGAAGTGCCTCAAATTGATAACAATAGTGGCTTTAAGCATCTATGTATAAGTTGATGAGTTTTCTTCACCTGTTTTCAATGCATTCCTTGCTAGGTGTCATAAGCCATTACTCTCTTCCCAAAAAGTCGGCCTGATGGGTTGTAAAGCGCCACCTCTTATAAGCACAGCACCCTCCATCGTTCATCCGATGTGGGATTTTTATTCATGACATTCTTCCCACCCAATCCTGTGACGTCTTCATCATAAATAGGGCCCCACTGTGTACCCCATTTCGTCAGAGCGCTTGGCGAGACATCGGAGGAAGGTTTGGGTTGGCTCTGACCACTTGTCAAATTGCCGTTACTCCCTCCCCAAAAGGTCGTCTGATGGGGTGTGCAGCGCCACTGCTTATAAGCTTCAGGACCCTCACATCACTTACTGATGTGGGATTCTTATTTGTGATATTCTTGTCACGAGGCCATTATTCTTTCCCCAAATGGTCAATTTGATGAAGGTCAGTTTGATGGGGTATGCAACGCCACCACTTATAAACCCAAGACCCCCATCACCTATCCAATGTGGGATTTTTATCCGTGACATTCTTCCTCATTCAATCCCGTGACGTTCTTGTCATAGATAGGGCCCCTACCTACCCCATTCTGTCAAAGCCCTTGGCGAGACATCGGAGTCTGGTTTAAGTTGGCTCTGATACCACTTGTCACGGGGCCATTACTATTTCCCCAAAAGGTCGGTCTAATGGGGTGTGCAACCCTATCGCTTATAAGCTCAAGATTCTTTCATTACTTATCCCATGTGAGATTCTTCTCTACAACATAAGGTGGTCCTCGTGAGAAGTGCTGCCCACTTGCCTTACTTGATTATCTTTCCACACCTAAAAAAAAAAATAGAACAAAAAGTGAGTTGCTTCGTCCATACTTTAGCTATTAACATTCAATTAATACAACAGTTAACAAGTAGTAAGCATTAGATATTAAAAAAAAGGAGAAAAGAACTTATATGACATTTGAAATTTCTTTTTAAGGTAGACATCTACAATAATTTATTAACACCAATAAAAAAACATGAAAACTTCAAGAAATAGTCACTACCTTATGCCCGGTCGTGAAACTTGGAGGTTCTTTTTAGGGGCCAACTATATGCTAAAACAATTTTACTAATAACTATTCTATTTTAATTAATACAACAAAACTATTGTATAATCAACACTTACAAATAAAATATAACACATAGTTCACAAAGATTAATATTGCAATTACTATTATCTACACTAAGAAATAAAATAATTCAAAGAGATGTTTTATTTTCTTTAAATTTCATCAAGGAGAATTTTGAATATAGTGACTTGTAGGAAATCATAATAATAATTTTTTTTAATCAAATAGCAGGGAGGAATTATACCAAATAAGCATCATTGCATCAACATACAAGTTCATATCATCAAATGCCTCATTGGCAATGACGTGTGGGACATCACCTACTCAAATTCTATTATCTTTTTCAAATCATGAAATTTATATAATATAATAGAGGTAAATATCAAGAGAACTTTACCAACACAAGTTGGTTTTAAGTGCTCTGATATTTATTCCTCTTAAGTAAGGTCTCGGGTTCGAGTTTTGTGAATGGAGAAAATATGTTATGAGAGAGCTTTATCCGTTCTCGGGCCAGTAGTGGCTCGACTTCAGTGAAATAGATTATTAAAGACCAAAAACACAAAAATATTAGGATTTTTGGTGAGTCATCGACTTTTCGAATCCACTCTAAATTTGGGGGGAAAAGGTGTAAATCTAACTAAATAAAAAACTTACCTACCGTCATTAATCATACAAATCTCATATTGAAAAAAGTTGGACACACACAAACACCCAAAAAAACAAAAAAAAAAGCATTGCGTCCCTTGCAATATGGTCCAGGATTTTCATATTATATGTCAATGTCAGTGAATGGTTAAATAAATTATTCAATCAAATTTGTAGAACCCATATTTGCGTCTGGAATTTTGGGGGGCGGTCCCACCCATTAGATGATATGTTATTGCTTAAATGCTTATGCAAAATTTCTAAGTTGGTTACTGATTAGGAGGAGGGGTGGACCAAAGATAGACGGAGGCAATGACTTGTTTTCTTGATAAAAAAAGAAAATTCATTAATAAAAAGTCATGCGATATTAATATCGATAATTTTTTGATAAGACTAAATATGATATCAAAACAAATCTCTATTTCGACAAAGTTAATTGTAAATATACTTCCGACCGGCTCGATACTTGTAGTATCACTCTGGCCACAAATCGTGTTCTTCGATTTCACTTTGTCTTTCCCAAATGTCGGTGAGCTATTGTATAACTTCATACGACATGTCTCTATGTGATACAACACAAATAGCATGAAAGAAACATTATCTTGATTCGTCCATATGAACTTCCATTGTTGAATCATTCTTAATCGAATTCAATGAAACAAACTGATAAATCAGAAAAATACTCTCTAACGACTCAATAACCTTGATAAAACTTGTACAAATAGGCAAGAAAAATAACTCGCACAAAAGACGAGAAACAAAGCCCTAAAAAGGGAAATCCTAACAATCACAAGAAGAGAAACCAAAACTTTCATAAGAAGGAGAGAAACCTAACTCTCACAAGGAAAGAATTTATTATAATAAACTAACAATATCACTAGAAATTAAAATCAAATGAACAAATCAAAGTAAAAGGTGCTTGTTACTAGATATCATTTGGCCAGCAGTAGCTCCAACAAATAAGACAAAAAGAGATAAAAGAAACATATACAAAATTAGGGTTTAGGGAGGAGGAGGAACAGGAGAAGATTTTGGAATGAGAGCATTTGCAATGCTAAGATCGTAGTACAACATTTCTACTTGCAGTCCAGAAAATGGAGTTTTTTTTGTTTTTGTTTTTTTTTTTTTGGCCAAATAAGCTTTAAACGTTTTTTTTTTGTTGAAAATTTTTGACAAATACTATGTTAGTAGTGGGATCTATAAAGTATTATTTTATTTTGTGATCCATGGGATGTACAGAAGAAATAAAAAATTGGCTTGTCTGATGATGTGAAGGAGTAGGCCCCACTTATGATTTAAAATTATGAATCACCATTACATATGCTCTTAACGAATTAGACGCATTACACTAGATCAAAGAAGTTAACATATTACGATTTACGACAGAGACGTTGCACATTCTCGATAATACGGCCCTTTTCATGACATATAAAAGGAGATTATGCAATGCATGATCAAAATCACTGGCTCATTCAAAGCTAGCTTCTAATTATCTGACTAAGCACTAATTACCTTTGAAATAATTTAATCCATTGACTTCAATAAAATAAGACATTCGTGCTCTACACTCACTCACTGTACCAATACTAATCTTATTTGGCCTTTTATATCAATCAATTTGCCCCACTATTCAACTTTAATTCTAAGTTAATACTCAACTTGATGCCCCCCTATAAATAATTAGTTAAGCACATTGTATTCTCATTGACAAAGAAGTCACTATACACAACATTCAAATGGTTCAGTTTCAAGTTCAACAGCTGATTCCGGGTTTACCCGACGACTTGGCCCTAGAGTGTTTGACCCGGATACACTCCTCGACCCACCAAGCTGCGGCCTCCGTTAGCCGGGGTTGGCGCCGCCTTCTTGGAAGCTCGGAGTACTGTCACCACCGGAAGCAAAACGGGCGTACTAGCCAAGTGGCCTGCTTGATCCAAGCCACCTTCGGGCCTAGGACCGAGCCCAATTCAGCTGGTCCGCCTAGTTTTGGGCTCACTGTTTTTGACTTGAAGACTCGCACCTGGGAGCGAGTTGACTCGATACCCGGGTGCCCAAACGGGCTTCCCTTATATTGTCAAGTGGCAAGCTCCGAGGGGAAGCTCGTGATCATGGGGGGGTGGGACCCGGAGAGTTTCAATCCGATGAGCCATGTGTTCATCTGTGACTTGATGACCCGGGAATGGAAAAAAGGGCAGGATATGCCCGCAAAGCGGTCTTTGTTCGCCATTGGAGCAATAAACGGGCGGATCCTTGTGGCGGGTGGGCATGACCAGGATAAGAATGCCTCGGACTTGGCTTGGGTGTATGATGTGGTAGATGATAAGTGGACTGAGTTGACTAAGATGAGCGAGGAGCGAGACGAGTGCCAGGGTTTGGTGTTTGGGCCTGAGTTCTGGGTTATAAGTGGGTACAACACAGAGGCCCAGGGTGAGTTCAAGTCCAGTGCCGATGTCTACAACATCGAAACAAGCCGGTGGAAGCGGGTTGAGGACATTTGGGTTCTGGGTCAGAACCCGAGATCATGTGTCGGGTTTGGACCCAAAGGTGAGTTAATAAATTGGGGCAAGCCCAACTCATTGACCCTACCCGGGAAATGTGTCGATTTGGGAGATGAGGTTATTGTGTACAATGATTTAATCCCTGGGTTTTCGTTAGTACACAAGGAAAAACATGCAATTGCTAATGCTGATTGCAACGTTGTGGAAAAACTAGACGTGCCAAGTGAGTTTTTGGGGTTTGTCACTTCAGGATGCTATACTGAATTTTGAGTGTGGATTTCTCCGTGTACCATATATTTGAATGAGAGTTGTGTTAATTTGTCAGCAAAATAGAGTACTGCCAATGAAATGCTGTGCAAATTTCAATTTGTCAGTATGCCATGTACGAGTGTTGCAGTTGTTTAGCCTCCCTTAGTTTTTTGAAGAGGAAGGGCGTGGGATTTGTATGTTTTTACTCTACGGCGGAAATATGTGCATATTCACATTTATGATTAAACAACAAAGTTCTGACAAAAATAATTTAAATCAAAAGTATCTTTCTAATTTGCAAGTGTCAAGGGCCTGTTCTTTTCATTAGTAAATTGGGTTTGGTGAAAGGGTAAAGTTAGTTAAGGTAGGTTGAAATTAATATTTTTTGTTGAAATGGGTTAAAGTATGTTGAAATGGGTTGAAGTTGGTTAAAGTGGGTTGAAATTGGTACATTTTTTAATTTGATTAAAATAGTGAGAATAAAGTTTTGAAGGAGGTGGATTAAAGTAGGCCAAAGTGGGTTGAAGTTGACATTTTTATTAAAATGTGTTGAAGTTGGTAAATTAAAAAAGACCAACGGAAAGAATAGGGCCTGAGACATATTTTCAAACTTGAATGAGTAAGCACACCATAATTTGTCTCACCATTTGCGAGCACTTTGTCCATGTTCAACATAATCACACTTTAATTATGTTAATGATCGTTTCACTCCAAAGGGCATACATATTTTGAAAGTTAACATGAAACTCAGCAACACTCTCAACTTGCTCTGCAAGAACATCCATAGAGCTAAGCTATCAATATCAAACGTTTTGCTTAGTAAGATATCACAAGTGTATCCCAACTAATTGCCATAAAGGGCGTGTTCGGCAACAGCGTTTTGAGTAGCGTTTAGCGTTTTGACTAAGTCAATATACTCATCAAGTAATTTTTAGCGTTCGGTAACATAGTGTTTTGACTAGCGTTTGAAGTAGCGTTTAGCGTTTTAAGCAGCGTTTTTGAAAAGCTAATAGTATTAGCGTTTGGCATTTAAAAGTAGCGTTTTATATTTTTTTGCCAAAAAATATCCTTATGAAATTTTATATTTGGAAATTATCTATATCCTTTTATGTCAATTTACATTAATCAGCTAACCCAACAGCTAAATTTACCGAACACATTTATTTCAACTGCTTATCTAAACAGCTATCCGCTAACAGCTAAATTAAAAACGCTATCCGCTGCCTAAACAGCTATCCGCTACCTGAACCGCTATCTGCTACTTGAACTGCTAATTTTGCCGAACAGGGCCAAAGCCTCAATATCAGTAAGTCTATATGCGCTTTTTTTTTGGGGGTGCAAACGAGGGGCGATGCCCCTAAGCACTATTAATCACGTATGAAACGTAGCCAATATACACCCCTAAGTCCCTAACATCATTAGCTAATAAGTGCTTAACCGAATCTAGTGGCACCTCAAAAACAACTAACAAGGAAGTTAGAGTAATCCCAAATTTGCGAGATGATCACTAACTTAATTTGTCTCTCTAAAACAATGCTTAATAGAGATAGTCCAACTTGAATTTTGTAAGAGTTCTTGGCACTCCTTGACCAGGAAAAAGTGGGGTTACCCCTTGGAAATTCCCATCCGAACTTACTTTACAACAATCTCTGGAACCAGAACCTTCCCCACACCTAGCTCAAAGGCTAGTTTAAGTCCTTTTGAACCAGAAGCTTCCTCACACCTAGCTCAAAGGCTAGTTTAAGTCTATATGCTTTGTTGATAGCCCAAACTTCATTGAACAAGGGATTAACAGATGATGATCGATTGCTTGTTATAACCATATGCTTTGTTGAGAGCCCACACTTTGTTGAACATGTAATTGACAGATGATGATCGATTGCTTGTTAGAACCTTCCCGTAGCCTTTCAATTTGACCCTATCAACGACAATTTAAGGAGGGAATTAAGTATCGTGGGGCAAATGTGTAACTTAAACTTGAGGGGAACGAACCCTTGAGACGAGTGGAGGAAATGTGTTAACTATGACGGACAGCACCGGAAGAACCAGAGGCCCTCACAAGCTCGCGTCACCAGAACTCAACCCCCATTGGGTTTGTGACTTTGTCGTGACCTTCTATATCTCCAGAGCACAATAAAAAGCAACATAAACGATACATTGATCCCTATATTAGGGCAAAGCATTGAGTCAACAAAACACAACACGAGCAATTCTGCAATAACAACCTCGTACAGGCAATATCACTTCAAGCAGGTGCTAGATACATCACTTGAGAAGTCCAACGAAGATGAGGGAATCCAAAATCAAGAAAACAGTCTACACACTCTAGAGAATCCATCCTACAATCTCATATCCTCTACCCAACCACAATATTATTATGCCACAACCATATCCACATCCCTGGCATTCAGACATTCCATCCCTTCTCCCTCATCTTTTTCTGACCACCATCACCTAGAGTACCCCGAGGTTACACTACGGCTTCGGCTACGACCACGGCTGCCATATGGGCTTCTGCTTCGGCTCCTCGAGCCATACGGGGATCGATAAGGAGTTCTTGAGTATGAGCGATCTCTGTATGAATGTGACCTGTCCATCGGTGACATAGATCTGCACTCAATTCACGCCACGTTATATAGGAGTCGTGCACCTCACAAGTAGCCATTCGAGGGAAAGAGGAACTCATACCTTGAGTGGTAGCGTCTTGGTGAGTAATCTGGGCTACGCGAGTAACTTCTTCGATATCGAGGAGAGCGGGAGTAACGAAGGGGGGAGCGCCTGCGATCATAGGACCGGCCCCTGCCAAAACATATAGTATGAAAACTCTTGATAACCATTGTGCATTTTTTTCGTTCTTTGGGGAGGAGGTGAGGGGAAAGTTGGCAAATTCACTGAAGCTGCAATTTTAGGTTCCGTTTGTATTTCAGAGAAAATACCCACAAAAACAAAAAGGCAATGGAACGACTCAGCTCAAACAGGCAAATGAAGCCAACTAGTCAAAATATCATTTCTCCCTCAAAAAAGCATGCCTCCACGAAAAACGCAGAAAATTTATATAAGAGGCCTCACCTTATGCGCTCCCTTGCCCTCATTTCTGATGGTTTTTTCCTGTTCTCCTCCGCAAAAACAACAGTCAGTTCCCGGCCAAGGAGGACATAACCATCCATTTCATATTTTGCATCTGCAGCATCAACTGGATCCACAAATTGCACGAAACCAAAACCGCGAGGCTCCCTGAACAACCAATACCCTATAGTGTTATAAAATTGAATATTGTAAAACCATCACTCTATTCAACTGCTGCAATCTTTCCCCCAGAAGAAGAAATCTCACAATTTACAAGAGATGTTTGTAATGCAGTAAAAATCAATCACACGGCTGCTGACCTTGAAGAAGTCAAAGAAGACTTGTATGTCTTCTTCACAACGAATTCATACTTTTAGCTTCCTTTCTTCATCAACACTAAGAACATCTTGAACAAGACTCTCATTACTTGATATCTTGTACAAACTCTTATTACTTGGTGTCTTCAATCTTTGACACTTCTCAGGAAACAACAGAGAACTCTTATTACTTTGTCTCTATCCTTAATGCTTTTTTAAACAATCACAACATGAGGAGTACTAATATGAAAATCCATACGGGGCCCCAAAGCATCCCCCCCCCCCCAAAAAAAACATGTTAATTTACTAGAAGCACTAGCCACTGGGTCAAGAAAATGGAGGGGAGAGAATGGAAACACATTTACTAATTTTGATATATATCATATCTTCCCTTGCTCCCAATTTCTGAATAGGAATAATAAGAATAAGAATTTTTGCCCAAATTGAAATCCTGTGAAATTTAATAGGGATTCATCCATAGCAACATTAAAGCTCACCCGGAATAGTAATCTCTTGGCAAGTAAATGTCTTTGATTGGACCAAATCGGCCAAATGGTACTCGTAGATCTTCAGGCCTGCAATCATAGACAATCAGCAAATCAGCTAAACATATCAAAATCCCAGCAGTGAGAAACAACATTAACATCCCATCTGGCAAGACAAACAAGCAGATGGAAGACAAAGCACATGATCTTCTAACAGAAAGCTACAGATGTTAAAGTATACCTAGAATTACTAAGATATAGTAAAATAGCTCATTTTTTTAACATGCATGGAAACGAAACATACATGTGCAGCAAAGTTTCCACTTTAAGGGAAACTATTGAGTACAAAGAAGAATCCCTATAAAATTATGAAATAATGAAATCAGAGCCAAAAGTAAGCATCATCATCCCACGCAAGCAGGGATGGTGGACAGGAAGTTGAACATGCTAAAATGTAAAGTTAAAGAACAAACACATCCACATCCAGAACACACCCCCCCCCCCCCCCCCCCAAACGCTAAAAAAATAAAAAATAAAAAAAACCCCAACGCCCAAAAAAAAAAAAAAAACAAGAAAAACACCCAGAGAGAAGGAGAAATAAGATAGCATAGAACCCGCAAGACAAACAGTAGTCAAAGAGAAAACAGAAAGCACACCTAGCAGAACACATTCCAGAATCAGAGTTCACCATGAAATCAATTCAAGGTTATGTCCTCCAGATGATCTATACCACAAATCAGGTATGATCACATGTTCCCCCGCCAAAAAGGTGAATTGGAAGAGAAACGTTGTAAACAATTAGGAAGCATAAGGGCTAACACATGCTTAAAGACTTTGCAGGATGATCAGACAAAAAACAATCAATTATCAGCAATGACAGGAGTAGTGAGATTTATAACCTCAAGGAACCCCCCCTTCTCTTTCAACCTCCAATAAACAGTATTGGCCAAGATGGTACCCAAGGCCACCATCAAAAAAAGCAAAGAGCACGTGCTCCAAAAAAAAACAATACTCTCTTCACTGGCTCAAGGAGACTCTTAAGAATTAGCACCCTAAAAATCCTTAACAGAAGATTATATATGCAGGCTGATGGATCTCTAAATGAAGACAATAGATAGCGCCCTAAAAATCCTTAAGCAACAGCTGGCAAAAGAAAACCAAGCATTACACCCACAAACAACCAAGGCATAAAACTTCGATACAGTTGCAATCAAGCATAATAAATGAAATGAACATGCAGTACAATTAAAAAAATAAACAAATTGAGTTTACAAGTTGGATTGTGTTTAGCAAGGAATGTCAATGATCTTGCAGGTACAAAACAGAGTCATGATATGACGAAAACAAGCTTACTAAAGTGCATTACATAAAATAAAATAAAAAATAGAGAAGATTGCATGTAGCCAGACATTAGGCGTACAAGATCAAACCTGCAATCATGACGGAGGTTCCGCACCAACAAACTAGTGGGAGCATCCTTCCCACGACTGTAGCGACCCCTTGGTGATGGGCTCCTGTATCTTCTTCCATAACCCCTTGGTGGCGAAGGGCTGTAGCTGTAACTTCTTCCCCTCATTTTCCTGCAATGTTTCAGCAACATCAACAACTTCACAATAAACAAAGGTACACATCAAGGGCCCCAAATTTCGTCTAGGATGCACGAAAATTAAAGCAAACTGGCCATTTCTACAGAATATCTAAAGTATAATAATCTCCCGTAAGGCCATAACATTCCCACTACCAAATTCATCAAACATTACAACATTAGGAGTCAATCAAATAGAAATCAACTGCATGATTGCATCGATACAAAAAAATTTTACAGATCCAGAAATATCATCAAACAAAACATCTCTACGCAACTAGACATCGCACCACTCGATAATCATAGTCACGAATTTCAGCATCATCGAAGCAACGTGAAATCACAGCTACGACAAGATATAATCCGGATTCGCTTCTAAATCCAAAGACAATAAGCATCACGGTAGCAATTTTGAATCAAGAACCGCCAAATACACACATGAGTGGATAGAGAGAAGAGGGATTACCTTGAATCAGATAGCTCAAAATTTGTGATTGCTGAAGTGAGAAATCTAGAATACTCAGATGGACGAAAATTCGTTCCAGAATGCCTGATTACCGATTAGGGTTCTAAATCTCTCTCCTCTTGGCCTTTTTGAAGAAGAGGGACCGTTCGAGAAGGTTCTGCCTTGCGATTCTGCCGTCCTTTTTTCTTTTTTTTTTCTTTTTTTTTTTAAAATCTTCAAGCACTTGTATTACTTATTTTTCAGTTGGTGCTAGTTTATGAGGCCAAGTGCGCCTGGGCCACGGCCCAAGTGCCCAAAAAGGCTTCACTGATCATGGATGGATGGACTTGGTTACCGGTTACAATAAAAATATTGTCGGAATTGATTATTTAAAAAAAAGGATTTCAATAATTAAGCGTAATTTTTATCCAACCTTCAATTTTTGATTTATTTATTCTTTAAAAAAAATTGTGGGAGGGGGAATATTATCAATCCTAGCTTTTGGGAAACCAATTTAGGTCGACGAGAGATTGCTTTGAGAGGGTGGTACATGTACTTAGCATGGATCGTTTGGGTGTTTTCGTGATTAGGGTTTTGGAGTGTTGGAATGTCAGAAGTGGATTTATTCTTTAAAAGTCTAATTATAATCCAAAATCAAGCTGAATATTTGAACTACAAATTTTGCTTAAAGCTGTTGAGATGCGGATGTAGCTGCAAACTTTGTTCAAAGCTATAGAGATACGCATGTTATGGAGGTCTCTACTAGAATGCCACATCCATTAGTTTCCAAACCCCCAACTCCTAGGTGATCAAGCAAGGATTTGGCAGCATGCATATTAATGATGGCAATAGAGGACGGGGTTTGTGGTGAGCAGCCATGAGAGCATTCCCAATGGCATTCCAGTTTTTGGAACTCCAGCATGTCACGTCAGCGAAAGTTCCACAGTTCTGGAACTTACATTCCTTCATTTTCCCAACAAATGGAACTCATTTCAGCACAAATGATTTAATATTTGTTGGTGGAGCCCACCAATAAACATATTTCCTTTGTTTTATGTTGGACAATTTATTTTTGCATATTGGGGTCTGTCTAAGTTGAAAAATAATTTTATTTTCCGGATAAAAGAATATGTAATTTATGTTTCCGAAGAATGTATTAATTTATTTTGTAGTATGTAAAAAATGATGAGTTAAGTTTTATTGGTTGAACGATTGAAAGCATACGGAGTAGGACGTACAATGCAATTAATACAAATGCAAATATAAGGATTGACATTGAAAAAAATTACAACCCGAGCGTACGATATTGAAAACACTAATTTGGATGACGGGGAAAAATATTGTACAATATAATACAAAGAAAATACAGTACAATACAATACAGTACAAAATAAAAAAATACAATACAATAGGAAAATATACAATACAAGTAAACGACGGATGACCCTTCCCAACTATGGTTGTGAGCTTTGTCACGTCGTATGTCGATTCCATATTTCCTCGACCAGGTCTGATTGGAGACGTGCATGTAGAGCGGGGTCATGGATCTCAGCTACTCTACGAAGGTAGGCAGTATAGCACGGATGATGGCCGTGTTGGACATTTGGTTGCGGGGTGTTGTCGTCGACATCATCGTAGTCGAAAGCGAGGTCATACGAATCTCGTTCGTCATCGACGATCATGTTATGGAGTATAACGCATGCCTTCATTATCATACCTAACTCACCTTTGTCCATGTTTCGGCCTGGACCGCGAATTATAGCAAACCGGGCTTGTAGAACCCCAAATGCTCTTTCCACGTCCTTCCTAACCAACTTTTGACGTTCGGCGAACAATCTTGCCTTGGGTCCTTGGGGGAGGGAGATAGTTTTCACGAATGTTGCCCATCTTGGATAAATACCCTCGGACAAAAAGTACCCCATATTGTATTGGCGACCGTTGATGACGTACTCACATTTCGAAGTCCGACTCTCATACAACTCTTCGAAAACATCTGACCGGTGAAGAACATTTAAGTCATTCAGGCTTCCCGGGCACCCAAAGAAGGCATGCCATATCCAAAGGTCATATGAAGCAACGACTTCAAGAATCAAGGTGGGGACTCTGTAAAGCCCTTTTGCGAACATCCCTTTCCATGCCGATGGACAGTTCTTCCATTCTCAATGCATACAATCTATACTCCCTAACATGTCGGGAAAATCACGTGCCTCGGCAACTTGCAACAGTCGATCAACATCAGCTTGTGTTGGTTTTCTCAAATACTCGTCCTCAAACACTTGGAGTACACCGGCTGCAAAGTTTTTCATACACTCCATAGCCGTGCTTTCTCCAATCTTCAGGTACTCGTCAACACAATCAGCCGATACCCCATAGGCGAGCATACGCATCGCTGCGGTGCACTTGGTGAGCGGCGACAACCCACGCCGACCAGTACAATCGTGCCTCAACTGGAAGTACTCAAATCGACTGCTGAGGGCGTCTACAATGCGGAGGAACGGGTGCTTCCGCATCCGAAATCTACGGCGAAAGTGAGTTTCGTTGTAGATGAAATTATCTGCAAAATAGTCTCTGTGGAGGCGATCGTCTGCAGCTTCTCGATCCCTCTGAACGACTTTTTTCTTCTTTCTTGGTCGTCGGGATGATGAAGGTCGTCCCCCTTGTCCATGTTTTATAGCTAACTGAAATGACTCAACGCGAGATTGATTGTTCAATACGGTCTCAAGAATCTCTGAGTCATCACTAGAAGATGATGACTCCAGTACGAATCTGAGATGATCTATTAATTTTGTGCCTGAGTCATCGCTAGAAGAGGATGAGTCACTCATTTTGTTGTACCTGTGAGAAAAGTGTGCAAATGTCAGCGAAAATTTTGTCGCATTAAGCAATCAAATTAAGATAGCATCGTAGTTATAAGTGAAACATTACAATTGCATTGGATGAAATGAAATTGAACATCTTAGCTAGAATACAACATATATTACATATTTTGGGAATTCCACAACATTACAACATTACAATACGGTCTCATTCAAACACAAGTACACATTTCATTCCACAACATGAAGGAATTCAATTACAACAAACTATTGGGAAAAGAAAGAACAACAAAAGCTCAAGGTAAACAACATAGTATTCCCAAGACAAGAGTCTCAATCTAGAGAAGGACTTGCATCGAACGAAGACGATGTTCGGCGGTATCGACTCCTAATTTCTTCCTGAAGTGGACCATATCGTGCTTGATCATCCGGACACATCTTACCAATGTCCATTCTCAAGATCTTGTCCTCGTACTTCATCCGTTGAAACTGTTGATGGGAGTCTATTAGTTCAACCGCTCTCTTAGCGGCCTCCGCCTTCACCCTAGCCCCCTCCGCCTTCTTCTCTTGGGCGATGACATATCTTTCGAACATGGTGCTATTCTTCACATTTGTTGTCCCCAAGGTGGATAGCTCCTTGGTCACAACATCAAGGACTGAGTCATGCGCTATCTCTTTCGCCTTTCTTTTGGCGGCTTTTCTTCCAGTTGGGCGGGTAAGTCCACCAACTTGCTCTGTTGCTGTATCTTCACTAGCATCCGTTGTTGGTGTCTCGGGGGTGTTTGCTGAGCCGGATGTCTCACTCTCAGAGTACCCGTCCACCTCGTTGATCCTTAGGCGTTTAGTGGCGACATTCACAGATTGATCGCAATTGACCTCCCATTTCGGTTGGTCCTTTAGTAGCACCCACCAATGCATCAAGTCGAACGGTTTGCCCACCATATCAACGTATAGATCTTGGGCTTTCTGCGTAATATCGTCCTCATTCGCCCCACTTGGGTTTGCCCAATAAGCCTGCCCCATACAAGCGGTCCACTTGGACACCAGTTGAGCTGCCCGGTTCCAACGGGCGTTGCAGACTTTCGCTCCTCGCTTTGCAGCTCCATCGGGAGCATGCTGGTTGTACACACTTGCAATCTTCGTCCAGAACCCCTTCTTCTTCTGGTCAGCCCCAACAAGGGTGTTGGTGCTGACGTTGATCCACGATCTGACCAAACGGCGTTCTTCTTCCAATGTCCACTTGGAAGTCACGCTGCCACTCTCACTCTGGGTAGGGTTGGGTGGAGGACGGGGTGTTGGCGAGGTCGTATTAGTTGGTGGGGGTAGCTGATAGGGAGGGGGCAAAGAACCGTAGTTGAAACTCGGAATGGGGGGGACATTCTGGCCTTGACCGGGAAAGTTCGGTGGTAGTTGAGGATATTGCATATGTGGGTATTGTTAAGGGTACTGTGGATGGTATTGCCAATGAGGAGGGTTTGGAACAATATTCATGTTGTTTGGGGCATCCCGTTGTGAGTTATCTCCAGTTAGTAAGTTCATGAAAGACTGTGGGTGATTGGGATCCATTTGATAGTGAACACCTACCAATTTGGATTAAAAAAAATTACATTCACACATTTAATTAATATCTCACATATTTTATGAAACGACATAAATATTTTCAATTCCAATTACGAAACATTTCAACTCCAATATCTAAACATGCTAACTTTATTACATTTCTAATGGGCAACAAAATTACATACACATTTTCAAAACTCACAAACCATATTACGAAGTGAACATTTGAATCAAGCATTTTGTACATTGTAAGTAACAAATATAATAAAAAATTATAATCAACCATTTAGTAAGTTGTAAATTCTAATGTTAACATTTCAACTCTTCACAATTCCGTTTTTGTTTATTTCCTAACATTTGCATAATTCCGTTTTATAGGTATATTCTATTAGTTACAATTTGTTTTTCAACCAAATTTTCTCCATTGAAAACTATTTACTAAAAAGCAATCTATTGTACACTAAAGACTAAGTCATTATTTACTAAAAAAATTCTATTATTAACTGAAAACGAACCTATTGTTCACTGAAAAATTTATATACTAAACACTGTTTGTGATCTATTGCTCACCAAAACCCACCTATTCTTCACTCAAAAGTGTTTTAATGATAATAAAAAAGAGTAAGCATGAGTTATAGCTAATGATCTTATTTATTCAATTGTCAACTAAACAATTCGAAAACTTAAACTAAATAGTATTTTAAAATGACATCAAAAGTCAAATGCTAGTTCACTGAATAGAGTTGAACAGTGTTCTATTGCACATTAAATATCGTTTCATCATACACTAAAAATTATTCTATTATACACTAAACACTATTATATTCTACGCTAAAAGTCTAAGACATTGTAAAAGATGAATATGAATGTATATTTTTGATCAACTTAATCGAGAAAACATCCAATATATTTCCTAGTTCATTGAATAGTGTTCTACTACACACTAAACACTAATCTATTATATACTAGATACTATTATATCATGCACTAAATACTGTTGTATTTTACACCAAATATTGTTATACTAAACACTATTCTATTATACACTAAATATTGTTCATATTCTATACTAAATTAGACTAAGTAAATTTATTTTAAATATCATTAAATCAAAACTAAGTAATTATTGCAAAAAAAAAATCAAACAATGTCACCTTCAATTGAACTGTATTATTGGCTCTTTGGAAATTTTTTTAGTTAGAATTTCATGTCCTTGAAAAAAAAAAGAAAAACCAAGAGAGAGGGGGATAAAATATTTTAATCGTCATATTTGGTGTTTATAAAGCTACACAAAAATATCCAGATAATTAGATGAGGTTTCGTACGTGAAAAATTATAAAAAACAATGTTCTTTTGATCTAAGCTAGGATTTTAACATTATAAAAGAATAAAGTTTTCCTAATATTCGAAATAATATGTGCCTCCAACGGTGTTATTTTGGTTAAATTTTAAAACCTATCAGTTTTCATTTTGGTTAAACAATTTATTTTCACCAATATTTTTTTGTATACAAATTTATTTTAGTCATAAAGATTCACCTCCTTACCCATTAACAAAGAAAGAAGAAAACTTGTATCATTGCCAAAATGCATGAAAACCAAAGGTTGAAAGGCTAAGCATATTATTATATAATTCAATTTCTAACAACATCAAACTTATTTTCTGCATTCAACCAATTAATAAATAGTAACGGACAAAAATGGGGGTGAATGTCAATATTCTAATACTAATGTTACGTATTATTACCCTACCTTCACTAAAACAAATCCATTTACGCATTCATTTTCTAACGACAATGAAAATAAATTTCAAACATTTTGTCACTAATACAAATTTCTATTTGTACCTCCTACAAATTTCATATCGTAACAATGGCAACAACATTAATTCCTTAAAAAATATATTAAATTTCTCACAAAATAAATTACACTTATAACCATGCAATTCAATTGTAACTAATACAAATTTTATTCCTAACATATTCTTACATACAACTAATAAATTTTCAAACAATTTGAACACAACATTAACGAAAACTTTGAATTACTTACAATTGACTTCACTTCACTATTGTGTCAATGGAGACCTCCAATATATGTCTACACAAACCAAAAAAAAAAATTAGTTCAAATATAAAACAACAATTATTTAAACAAAATTATAATGAATTACATAACAAATATTAACTTACCCAAACTTGATTTTCTTCCAAATTTAATCAAGCTCAAAATCACTAACACAAGTATAATATATGCTTTGAGAGAGAAAGTGAGAAAAGTTGATTAAATTGTCACAATTTTGGCCCCAAAATTCAGCCATTTTATAGAAAAAATTTTCACAAAAAAAAACAAAGAGCCGTTGGGCTCAATAATCCACCCCCAACGGCCACATTCGGCCCAGCTACCCACACACACGCACTGTTCACGTTTTTTCTTTTTTTTCGTCGACCGACCCCCAAAACGCAGCGTCCCCTTCACAAACACGCACCAAATGACGCGTTTTGAGGCAGAAAACGACAAAAAAAAAATGAAACGCGGGGCACCACGCCTGCTCGGTTTGACACGCATGCCGGTGCCCCGTTTCGCCTGCTGCCAGCGTCCCCCTGACACGCGTGTGACACGCGGGCCCCACCTACGCCTCGCGTGTCAACTGCTGGGAATGCTCTGATGGCAATGTTTTGCTTGCCAGTGAAAACCATCGCACAAGCTTTGTAAGGATGATTGAGGAAGCTCAACCTTGTTTACAGGGTTTTCAGGCTATAAATGAGCATATAGTTTTGAGGATGATGATTAAAGGGCCTTGCCTAACTCCTGTATATGAGTTGCATAATATTTTTGTAAATGACAACTTCTTTGATTTTATGTTTACAAATGTTGTTGCTTTGCTTAGTTTCGTTGAATTTTGTTCATTTTTAATTTGCAAATAGGGTAGCTAGCCACCACATCCACCACCTCAACTTCCGCCAGCCACAATGCTAGCTGTAGCCATCGCCCCCCCCCCACCCTTCGCTTTTACTACCACATTAAGTACCGAAACAAACAAGAGCTAACATTCAGCAAACCCAAGTTGGACGTTTCTGGTCGTGGATTGCCACCAAGTCTTGTCTGCTTCTTCCCACACTATTGGCTACTACCACATAAACGACATAGAGTGGAAGGTTGCGGGGGTTCGGATTTGGGTCTAGGTAGAGGAGGAGAGCTCCAAGTCGTACTTGGGTTAGAGGTCAAGTTCCTTGGTTGTAATCACACGTGGATTGGGGGTGAAATAGAAGAGGATGGATTATTGGCAGGGCGCCGGTGGTACACAGGAGGGTGGTGAGGGCTCGGCATGCGACTTCGATGTGGTGTACCAGTGTCTGATGGTGTCGGTGCATTGATGGGTTTGAAGGCGGTGGTGGCGGCTTGGTACGTTGTTAAGTTTTATTATTATTGTTGTTATTATTATTATTATTGAGGTATATGTGTGTGTGTGCGTGCGTGCATGTTTGTAGGTGTATGTGTGTAAATATATTTACAAACACGCATTCATACATAAATACACGATGCATGTGTGGGTGGATGTATATTTTTCATACATTATTACTTAGGTGATATTATTTTCGTTGGAAAATATGAGTTGAAAAATGGATAAAGTTAGTTGAGATTAGTTGAAGTGGGTTGAAATAGGTATTTTTTTTATTGAAGTGAGTTGCAAACTTGCAATTGGTTGAAGTATGTTAAAGTTTGTTGAAAGTGGGTTGATTTTTTAATATATATAATAGGTAGAAGTTGGTTAAAAGTAAGAAGTAAGTTGAAGTTGGTTGAAGTGAGTATTTTTTTTTATTAAAGTTGGTGAATTATGTTGAAGTGGGCTGAAGTTAATAAATTAGAATTTATCAACGAAAATAATAGTGCCTTAATTGTTCATAAGTTTATTACTAGTATGCATTTAAATGGCTTTTGATTTATATTCTCATACATTATCCACATCTTAGGATGACTATACAATGCATACATATGTCTTTTTATGAGTTTTATCCGCATCTTATGTTTAAAACATAATATTTGATTCGAAAATGTACTTAGCTTTAAATAAGACAAAAAAACAAAAGTAAATTACTTATTAACATCCAATCCACCCTACTTCTCATGTATAACATTGAATTAATATGAATAGAACACTTACAGATGATGGATATAGCAAAAGATTCGAGTCGGCTCCGTTCAAATCCTAACGAATTACGGGGTGTTGGTTGTTGGCTTTCTCATTAGTTTTTTGATATAAAATGATTTTTTAGGAGTTTTGGCTGTTTTGACCAGTCAAAATAGTCAATTTAATATTTGCTGAATAACTTTTTAGGATGTTTGTAATAGCAGTTTTAACCCAAAAAGCCAATTTACAAAAAAAAATTAAGGTGAGTAACTTTTTGTAAATGCTTGCATGCATAAATAACAAGAATATCCAATTCTTTATTAAAGTTACAAGACTTGCCATTAGTAAAATCAAAACCCTTAATCTATTCAAGAGTTCAAGAAATGTCAACCATTCACGACAATATTGTTACAAGTTTGGTAGTGGCTAAACGGCGTAGAATGCTATGAACTTTCATTTCCAACTTATTTGGCTAAGAGTTTCTTTTTATAGTTGAATGTAATGTCAATGTTGGTACCAAAGAAAAATATCTTCAAAAAGATTAAAATGGATAAAAAAAAAATATAAATTCCAATTCACAAAAAAAAATAATCCTCAAATGAACAACAAAATAACTCTGTAAAGCGTAGGCATTATATGAATACACACACACACACACACACACACACACACATATATATATATATAAAGGAATAAGATAAATGATGAAATATAAATATGTATAATTAGTATAAAAATAAAGTTCCAAGCATTAAATCAATTTTTACATATGAGATAAATTTAGTTCTTTTCTAAAATAAAATAAAATAAAATGACGAATAAATAAAAAATTATATTCAACTATAAAGTAATTGGGCATAAATGAAATTTTAATCAACAACCTTTTTAAAAATAACTAATTTTATTAAATATATTTTTTAAAAGTAATTTATTTAAATAAATAATATAAACAGTTAATTGTAAAAATTAATGGCAAATAATTAATAGAAACAACTAAGAACAATACGTTATAAATATAATATGCAAAGGATGGGGAGGAGGAAACAAAAAAAAAAACACTAGTGAGAAATAGACACAAAATCTTTAGCGCCTCCACAACCCCCTCTTCCTCCCCCCATCTCTCTCCCCTCCAAATTATCCCCCCAAAACCCTAATTATTGTGAGGGCTGAGGCGCAAGCCTTCAGAGCTCCATCAATGGCGTCCGAGTTGACTCAGCTACAGCATGCACAAATGGCGGCGATTCTCGGGCCCGATCCTACTCACTTCGAGACAATGGTATCTCACCTCATGTCACCCAACAACGACCAACGTTCTCAAGCCGAGTCACTCTACAATCTGTGCAAGCAGCACCAACCTGACGCTCTCTCTCTCAAGCTTGCTCATCTCCTTCAGTCTTCCCCTCATCCGGAAGCTCGAGCCATGGCGGCTATTCTCCTCAGAAAGCTCTTAACTCGGGATGACTCCTACTTGTGGCCTCAACTTAGTAACTCGACCCAGTCAACGCTCAAATCGATCCTTCTTGCTTGCGTTCAAAGGGAGGATGCTAAGGCGATCTCGAAGAAGTTATGCGACACCGTTTCGGAGCTCGCCGCCGGAATTGTCCCCGACAATGGCTGGCCGGAGCTATTGCCGTTCATGTTCCAATGCGTGACTTCGGATAATCAAAAGCTTCGAGAATCAGCGCTCTTGATTTTCGCCCAATTGGCGCAGTACATTGGAGAAACCCTAATTCCTCACTTGGATACATTGCACAATGTTTTCTTACAATGTTTGAGTGGCAATTCAAGTGCCGAGGTTCGAATTGCTGCTTTGGGTGCTACAATCAATTTCATCCAGTGCTTAAGCAGTGCTTCGGATCGAGATAAGTTCCAGGATTTGCTCCCTCCAATGATGCAGACATTGACAGAAGCTCTGAATTGTGGGCAAGAAGCAACTGCCCAAGAAGCACTTGAATTGTTGATTGATTTAGCGGGGACTGAGCCTAGGTTTTTGAGAAAGCAATTGGCGGATGTTGTTGGGGCAATGCTTCAGATTGCCGAGGCGGAATCTCTGGAAGAAGGAACGAGGCATTTGGCAATTGAGTTTCTGATTACTCTTGCCGAGGCAAGGGAGCGAGCGCCTGGGATGATGAGGAAGTTGCCCCAGTTTATCCACAGGTTGTTTGCCATTTTGATGAAGTTGCTGCTTGATATTGAAGATGACCCAGCATGGCACAATGCTGATACCGAGGATGAAGATGCAGGGGAGACAAGTAATTACAGTGTTGCGCAGGAGTGTTTGGATAGGCTCGCGATTTCTTTGGGTGGGACTACCATTGTTCCAGTTGCTTCAGAATTGTTGCCAGGTTATTTGGCTGCTCCTGAGTGGCAAAAGCATCATGCTGCTTTGATATGTTTGGCTCAAATTGCTGAGGGCTGCTCTAAGGTAGTCTCTTTGTTTTGATCATTTTGTATATGTACAGTTCTACTATTACCGTATCCTGTTGGTTGAATTACTATGGACTGTGGAATATTCTATAGTCCTATGCAGACTTTAGGGTTTTACGTCAGTTGGCTGAGTGTCTTTTGGAATTGAGTGTGCAGGTGATGATAAATAACTTAGAACAAGTGGTGTCCATGGTCTTGAACTCCTTTCAAGACCCTCACCCACGTGTACGTTGGGCCGCCATCAATGCCATCGGGCAATTATCCACAGATCTAGGGCCAGAGTTGCAAACGCAATACCATCACCGTGTCTTGCCGGCTTTAGCATCAGCTATGGATGATTTTCAAAATCCCCGTGTGCAGGTAATCTGGTGAATATTATCTCAGTACTTGACACTGTGATTCATGTGGAGTTAATAGTTGAAATCTAGATCCCTGTTCCTTTCATTATGCATTCTTCAAGAAGTGAGAGTATGGCCTGAGATATGTCAGCATGCACCTCTAATTTCTGGTGTCACACATATTTATTGCATGGCAGAGCACGTCTTAAGGTACCCTTTCTGCTTAGCCTGGATATGGTTAAACGTATGCGTAAATTGTAATCCATGGATTTATTTGGTCATATTCTTGAGGAATGCATTTGAAATGCTAGCATGCGTCTCTAATCCTTTGGTAATATTATAAGTATATTGAGAGAGCCACAGTTGTTTCAGGGGACAAATACTGATGTTCTGATGAGATTTATAACCTGATGTAGTATAAAGGGTTTATGAATGATTTGCGGTCTAGTCCATCCTCATGCTTCCAGGAGACCTAAAATTCTTAGCAAGATTGCAGTTATTTGGGTTTGAATGTGATGCATCGACAAATCTAGTTGATTTTAATAATGTAATTGTATCATTACTTTGTATGTACTGTTTCTACGTATCTGCCAGTTCATCCTGAGACAAAGATGATGAGATTGTTCATCCATTATGTTTTTAGCTTATTGTACATAGTGTTCCACAATGAAATGCTGTTGAGAAATGCTTGGAATGGATGATTAAAAGGGAAAAGAGAGAAAAACTCTTTCACTAGACTGCTACCACTACCACCACCTAGTGTGGGTCCTATGTTAGCGGGGTCTAGGAGATCTACATGTAGATGTATTAGCTGATTTACACCACCAAATAGATAAAAAGAAAGTTCATATCATCCTTGTGCTTCTTTTGTTTAATTAGACAGCTGTATTGTTGTTTATTGCTTATTATTTTTTTGTAGCCATTTTATTGTTTGAATTTTGTAGTTTTTGAGGTTTGCTTAACATTGACTACTATGTTTTCATTGTCCTGATTATCTACATATTGTTGCATTTGCTAGGCGCATGCTGCTTCTGCAGTTTTGAACTTCAGCGAAAACTGCACGCCTGAGATCTTGACGCCTTATCTGGATGGAATTGTGAGCAAGCTACTTGTACTTCTCCAGGTATGTTTGTCTACTAGAACTGGCAAGAAAGCATGCATTTGTGTGCATAAGAGCTCTCCATCTTAGTTATGTGTGTATCAAATGTGGATCTTTCATGTGCTTATTTAGCATTTATTCAGACACATTTTGTTGAATGCCAAGAGCCTTCTTGGCCTCACGTGTTTTTTTTCTTTTGAAAACTGTTTGATCCAGAATGGGAAGCAAATGGTTCAGGAAGGGGCTTTAACAGCTTTAGCATCTGTTGCAGATTCATCACAGGTACAAATGTTTACAGTGTTTTAGGACTCTTTGGGACGAGGTAATATGTAACAATATAGTGCGTAATTACAGGAGCTTTTCCAGAAGTATTATGATGCTGTTATGCCATACTTGAAAGCCATCCTTGTCAATGCCACTGATAAATCTAATCGTATGCTGCGTGCAAAATCAATGGAATGCATCAGCTTGGTTGGAATGGCTGTGGGGAAGGAGAAATTCAGAGATGATGCTAAGCAGGTAATGTGGAACGTGTTCTGCTCATGTACGTTTAGGCTGTAGCTTAGTACAATTGTCTTAGTTTATAGCTCCATACAGATGTATGTTCTTAGATAGATACCTATTGTACAGTTCATCTGCATGTGACTGACCTATGGTCTTTGGCTTTGTTCGCATACTAGGTTATGGAAGTTCTTATGCAATTGCAAGGATCGCAGATGGAAGCAGATGATCCAACAACTAGCTATATGTTGCAGGTAACTATTTGTCTATCTGACATTGAGTTTTTCATGTTAGAATTGTGTACCGTTTGCTTGACAGATACTAAACAAAATATATTTGTTGCTTTCGAAATAACAAGTGTTGCATATCTTTCAGGCATGGGCAAGGCTGTGCAAGTGCCTGGGACAGGACTTCCTTCCTTATATGAGTGTTGTCATGCCTCCACTACTACATTCTGCTCAACTTAAGCCTGATGTGACAATCACATCAGCAGAGTCAGATGCTGATATTGATGAATCTGATGATGAGAGGTAAGCATTTGTTTTGTTCTCTTCTGCTCTTTCTGTTGTTGGGTTCGACACTTTGACCTTGTTTCGGTCCATGTGCCAGTCCTTACAATTGGTTGAAAATTTTAGTTTATTAAGGCTTTCACTGCAGCCTTATTTTGCAATCTGTCTGATGTGTCTGTAAGAAAAAGCGCTGAACTTGTCTACAAAGTTCTGTTCATTGTGTGCAGTAAGTTTAATCATGAACAGCAAGTATAGTCTTTTGTGGTTTCCATGCTTGTTGAATGTATATTTTCATTAGAAATTGATTTTGCTGAATGTTTTTTTTCTACCCATCTCTGTCCTCCACTCCTTCCCACTGGGGGAGGGAGGAGGGGAGCATTATATTAGTTCATTTTTGCTTTGGTTCTGGGGCCCTTTCCTGAGGTTTCTGCTTTTACTGCAGCATTGAGACGATCACTCTTGGGGACAAAAGGATTGGTATCAAGACCAGTGTTCTTGAGGAGAAAGCTACTGCTTGCAACATGCTTTGTTGCTATGCTGATGAGCTGAAAGAGGGTTTCTTTCCATGGATTGACCAGGTCAGTACTTTTGGCCTTCTGTTGTTGTTCCTTTGTCGCCTCAGTTAAGCAACCCGTACTGCAGACTCTACCAAGTAGGTTAAGGCTTGGTTGTTGTTATTGTCTTGCGTTTCTCATTGTTTCTTCTAATATAAGATGCATTGTTCAGTAACATAGTTTTTTTGTTTAATAATTGCAGGTTGCTCCTACATTGGTTCCACTACTTAAATTTTATTTCCATGAAGAAGTGAGAAAGGCTGCAGTTTCAGGTACTAGCATGTTCTGTTATTACACTGCTAGTGTCCCATTTCCCATTAGCTTGTTGATGTGATGTCTTCTTGTGGGTGTGCAGCGATGCCGGAGCTGCTTCGTTCAGCTAAATTAGCTGTGGAGAAGGGGTTAGCCCAGGGTCGTAATGAGTCTTATGTTAAGCAGCTGTCTGATTATATAATACCTGCTTTGGTTGAGGCTTTGCACAAGGTGAGTGAATGTGCTTTATTTCTGTCTATATTTCTCTATAGTGGTCAGGAAATCTTTAATTTAACATGCTATGAATGTTTTAACATGCAGGAACCTGAATTAGAGATTTGTTCAAACATGCTGGATGCACTTAATGAGTGTGTACAGGTATCTCGTTTCATTTTATGTGGTCTGAGCATCGTTCTTTGACCAGTGACAATTACCCGGCACATTCACGGGTACCTCTGTTGTTGTGCCTGTATGCTGTGTCACCTTGATGAACACTTGCTCTGGGGAAAAAAAAATCCAACGCTACTTTTTGTGCTAGATTTGTGGACCCCTTCTGGATGAAAACCAAGTGAGATGCATAGTGGATGAGATTAAGCAAGTTATTACTGCAAGCTCTTCGAGAAAGGCTGAGAGAGCAGAAAGGGCAAAAGCTGAGGATTTTGATGCAGAAGAAGGGGAACTTCTCAAGGAAGAAAATGAGCAAGAAGAAGAACTTTTTGATCAGGTGAAGCTTCTATGGCCTCATTGACATAGTTGTTGGCCTCAGTATGAAATGTTTCTTCCTTGTGTCAATTGTCAAAACGTGAACACATCTAAGTTTATTTAATTTCCTGAGCCAGGTTGGTGATTGCTTGGGCACTTTGATTAAGACCTTCAAGGCATCTTTCTTGCCTTTCTTTGACGAGCTGTCCTCGTACTTGACACCCATGTGGGTAAGTTCTGATTATCCCGACATCTTTAAGAAACATAAGTATTGCTACCATGATCCGGGACATTGTATCGTATTGCTCCAAGTCCTTCATTCATAATGTGATTATATGATACGTGCGTTAGGTCTTACTTTTATGAGCTATTCCTGGTTTATGTGTTTGATAAGCTTGTCCTGTTACATCGATAAGCAATTTTTCTCGTCTCCTGTTCTAGTATATCTTAATCTCTGTCTTTATGGTTGTTAGCAAATATTGATTTGTATATCTACTTGGGTACATAAATTGTTGCCATAAACAAGAGTTTTAGTAGATGATGGGCTTCTTTTGGGATTTGGTTGACTTATATTGGAGATTTTAGCAGTTTGATATTAAACTTGTGAGGAATTTCTCATCTGATAAGATGTTGAACTCATGATCTCCTCAGTTTTGGTCCTTTTGGACCGCATTGATCAATTTTTTCAATTAGTTAATTAATTAATTTTTTTTTAAGGGTAAGTAGAAAGCAAGCATTAGGTAACCCTTCTCTCAAAGGCTTTAACCTATGTTGTCATATGCCAAAGTATGTAGAAAATCCATATTGGGGATAGAAGTAAAAAAATAAAAAAATAAAAAATGAAGGAAACAAGTTCAAGTAAGGCCAATTTTGTCCATCAAATCAATAGGCATGTCGCCTTACGGAACGATATGATGAATCTGCTCCTCTGCACAGTTATGAAGTTAGATTTGAATGTCTTGGACAAGAGTTTGAATATGCGATGGCGGGTGGATGTTTTGCAGGACTGCTTGAGTAAGGCTTTTGTTATCTCCTACATCCTATAGATGTGTAAATCCTGGTTCTCTTGCTGATTTGCTCCCATCCCTCATCGCTGTTGGTTCTGTAATAAGTATTGAAGTATCACATAAATTTGATGCTTCTGCTTCTGCTGGTTCTGATGACAAATCCTGCTACTACTATTTTAGATCCATCAAAATTAATTACGGGCTTGGTTTGTGAAGGCCACTCTGCCCATCTGTGGATGTGTAGGACAGCTGATGTGGTTGATGGTAAGTTGATTAGGATTGGTTTGTGAAACAGAAATAGGAGGCTCTGAGGAAGAAGATTCTTTTATAGATTGCCACTCCACCCGCTCCGTCCAATTCCTTGTAGCTCTTAAGTTTTTGATGAATTTGGATATTACTTGCACTGAAGTTTTAAGTCAACGATCAACTCTGCTACTCATCATCAAGTTTATTAAAGCCCTAGAGCTAACCGTAACTTGATTGAAGGTTTCAGTACTCAACTTACTGAAATTTTGGAGTATTTGGAGATATTTATTTATCTATTTATTCATTCTTGGGTGCCTGGGTCACATATGCCCATCCCTGTTTATACTAGTGTATTACGTACAGAATTAAGCCTAGGGAAGTAAATCAAGTAATTATACTTTATGTTCAAAAGAATACTTGGATCTATTTTTCTGCATGAGTAATCGGGAAGTAAATCAAGTAATAACATTAGTGCTTGTAAAGGTAAGGTTGCCTACATCTGAATCTCTCCGGATCCTGCGAAAGTGGGATCCACATTGGGAGTTGTTGTAGTAATCGGTGGAAATTTAATGAAGACTACAAACAACATTATGGTTTACTTCTCTGCTTTCTATGCTCTTCTAGAGTTGAATGTCAGTTCTAAATTTCTCTTTGGCTGATTATGGGCTAGTACAAATTCCTTTGTTGGTTGGGGTGCTGAAATGGGTGTGAAGTTTGGACTATGCAACTTGACTGTGTGGACCAACTTGGAGTAGTCTATTTGGAGTCCTTTCGTTTACATGGACTCAACTCCTCTCATGAGTCAAGACCATCCCATGTATGTGGCGTATTAACATATCCCACTTACCCTTCTGTGAGTAAGAGGAAAATTTAAGGGTGATGAAGTCTGTGATGAAAGATATCCTACGTCACTAGAAAATTTTGTTGAGTTGTATTTTCTCATCTATGTGAAAAACGGGCATGCCAGTTATTGAGAGGTTTAAAATATAACTTTTGGACTCTAGTGTGAACATGTTCTCATTCACCGGGCAAGGCCATGGCCATGGCCATCGTAACCTTCTTTAGTTTTTGGTTGTTACTACCTGCAATACTTTGTACATTAGGCACTATCTGTAAAGCTTAGGTGTGCCGGTCTATAAATTTTGTTGTCTCTCGGATAGTGGGTTACTTATCAGGTTTACAATTTGTAGGGTAAGGATAAAACAGCTGAGGAAAGAAGGATTGCCATCTGTATATTTGATGACATTGTTGAGCATTGTCGTGAAGCAGCTCTCAAGTAGGCATTTTTATTGAGTGTTTTTCTCTAAATAGTACTATCTTGTGCTCACTTCTATTTAATGTACGGAATGGTGGTGCAGATACTATGATACGTTCTTGCCTTTCCTCCTGGAAGCATGCAATGATGATAACCCAGATGTTCGGCAGGTCAGCATTCGAGTGTTTTTTCTTTGTGTTTCTATAATCTTAGAGGAAGCTTCATTTAATTAATCATAATTTGCTGGTCTCTAGGCAGCTGTTTATGGTCTTGGTGTCTGTGCGGAATTTGGTGGAGCTGTATTTAGGCCTCTTGTTGGAGGTAGTCAACCTACTCAGTTGTGCTATCCTAAACTGTTCTTTAACAGCATGTACTTACAAGTGTATAATGTTCTTGCATTCAGAAGCTTTGTCAAGATTAAATGCCGTGATAAGGCACCCAAATGCTACGCATTCTGAGAATGTGATGGCATATGATAATGCCGTTTCGGCACTTGGGAAAATTTGTCAGTTCCATAGGGATAGCATAGATGCTGCTCAGGTATTGTACCTATTCTACGCCATTCTTTTGCCTGATACTCTTAGAGAGTTCTTGTTCTTTATTTCAAATTTCAATACGCTTAATTATTCCTAAGATTCATTGTTATGTCCCAATGTCATCCTTATAACAGTCATTGCTCATCTGACTTGGCAGATTGTCCCTATGTGGTTGAATTGCTTGCCTATTAAAGGGGATCAGATTGAAGCCAAGGTTGTTCATGAGCAATTTTGTTCCATGGTCGAGAGGTAATAACTTGTGCATGCTGTTTACTATCTCTTCCTTTGATGGGGAGCCTCCTTAAATGTTATTTGTTCACTTGTCCATTTCCATAGTACCTGTGTTGTGATGACCTTTTACACATTGCATTTCTGCAGATCTGATAGAGATCTTCTAGGGCCAAACAATCAATATCTCCCCAAAATAGTGGCAGTATTTGCTGAGGTATGTTCCATGTGCCCTCTTTTTGTTTTTTGGCTGCTGCTGTAAGGGCTTGTTTGGACTTGATAATGCTTTTGGTAATTGTATTTGCAATGCTCTTGGAGATTGCCGGGATATATTTTCCAATATCAATTCGGCAATTTGATTTTTGCTCAATGTCAAAGTTGATTTATTACACAAGGCCTGAATGGCATTAATATTGTTTACGGTGTGAGTATTCCTACATTGGTTAGCTTTAGATATTGAATCATGTTGTATTCCTGCCATGCTGTCACAACACGAGTTTGGCTCCTTTCCCGTTACCTAGTTCAGGCACAATTTTGACTTTTGAACTGTGCCAGGCGCTAGTCATTTAGGACTCTGGGGGAATGCACATTCTTTTAGGCAATACCTTTAAATTTTCCTCGCATTTTCTGACAATTTGGAATTTCAATTTCAGACAGAGAGTTAAGATTTACTTAAGAAAGCCCCCATTGTTCGTATGCTCCCCAAACCATTTCTCTTTGCACGAAAGCTTGCCTGATGACATTCCAAGTTTCTTTTTACTGGTTAGATGAATGCTTAATTATATCTTTGACAAATTGGCTCCCTTAGTGCCTCAATCAGTGACAATTTCATCAATGTAGTGCACTGTTTAGTATTACTATGTTTCTGCAATGGTTGTTGAACTCATTCATTTTCGTTGTTTCATAGAAGGGCAATATATCATCAAAATGGCTTTAGGGCTATCTTTGCAATGTCCGTGATGCTGGGTCTGGCCGTGTTTACTGCTATGCAAAGACTGCCTAATAGCTAGACCATCCAATGGGCCGGCCTGTCCGTGCCTTCCGAGGTTCTAGCTGTGATCAGATGACTGAGCATTGCCCTGGGTGATTTTGGTGTCCCTTTTTGGGGGGGGGGGGTTGTGAGGACTTGAAGAGAATCAATTGGTCAGCGTAGACCTGTTCAAGCTGGTCCCATTAGTGGGAAGTAATTTGGAGAGCAATTATGTGCATTCTCTGGGTAGCTTGAACAGTTACTTTGTGGCTATCTTGAATTATATTAGAATATAGCAAAATGCCCCGTGAAATGAAATTGTTATCTATGTTCCTTTGTGTATAGCAAAATGCCCCATGAAATGAAATTGTTATCTACCTTCCTTTGTGTATGTGTGTGGAGTGGTAGACATGTTAGAGATTTTTAAATCCAGGATCCATAGGATGACTGTGTGTCAGGCACAAGGTCACCACAACCCCTCTGCCCCCCCCCCCCCTCCCAAAAAGAAAAACCTTGTTTAGGTGGGAGTCTAGGTACGGATTTGGATATTTGGCTTGTTTACGTTGGCAGATTTTGCCTGGTCATGCCAAGCTGCTCATTTGGCTTGCCACCACTCTAGACATTTGATGCTCATCATGTGCGATTTATTATGTCTGTAGGTGCTATGTGCTGGTAAAGATCTAGCAACAGAACAAACAGCAAGCCGAATGATCAACTTACTGAGGCAGCTTCAACAAACCTTGCCGCCAGCTACACTGGCATCAACCTTGTCATTTCTTCAACCCCAGCAACAGCTGGCCTTGCAGTCAATCCTCTCACAGTAGAAACTGTGTGCGCTTCCCTGTCTTCACCTTCGTCGGAGCTCGTTGATGTTCTGCAAGTGGGTTAAATCATCATTGGTTCATCATTCTTTCTTTTGATCTCAGCTGCATCCTTTTTTGGGTGTGATGCTGTATTTTTACGTGGGTGGATGTGGTGGTGGTGGCTATGGCTGGAAAATTGTGAGATGTCAGTTCAGGATTTGTATATTATGAATTTTGTCAAAGATGGGGGGTTTTTTTTTTAATGGTGGTTTTTCTTTCTTTCTCTTTGCAGCAATGCTGCGCTGTTTTGAAAAAAAAAATCATAAGATCATAGGTTGGTCCTATAGTTATGGTTTCTGAAAGACGTGTGTGAAGCGATCTGGTAGCAGTTTTGGTGTATTTATTTCTGGATCTGCATATACAACGCTTGTTGATTCTTTCTTGTAACTTGCATAAATGGTCTACAGTTTGGTTTCCTTTGCAGATGGACTGGATACAGTAGTGATCATTTGTCGATCTCTCTCCCTCTGGCTTTGGCCTCTCCCCGTCTGTGTGTGCGTGTCCGTCTGTCGTAGCGTGTGTGAAAATATATCAAAATTTGGAGCTCCGTTTCAATTTGTTTGACAGTGATTAAAGAAAACTCGTCTGTTTTGTGAGATTGTTTCAAGGTAAGTTTTTTGGCAACGTTAAGAGCATTTTCAGTGGAAGTTTCAAATACTGAAACCGTACTACATAACATTAGCAAGAATTTCATTTTATGAAACTGACATTCATTCATTTTTTTCAACTTATGAAACTCTAATTCCAATCAAATAATCGGGATGGAACCAACTATTCCAACTTATGAACCGTGTGTAGCACGGGTTGGAACGCGTGTAATGCATTGGAAATTCTATTATATCAGCGTACTTATCAAATGATTTTCAATTATGTGATTTATCGATTTTCTTACAATTACTCATTTTGAGATAGTTTCACATAAGAATTTAAATTAAATAAACAAATTATGAAATGTTGTGTTCTTATTTGAATGTTCAAAATATTTGAAGGAAAATTTTCTCGTAATTGCGAAGCTCTACGAAAGGGTTTGATTCCATCTCACTCTTTCTATATTGTACCCGTTATTCCACAGTAGCATTTGTGGTGCAATGTGCCTTAACATATGCAAGTTTTTGTTTTTGTTTTTTTTTTTTTTGGGGGGGGGGGGGGGGCCGGGGGGGGTGCATGGGGGTTTGATTCAAGTCTCACCTATAGCATAAAATCTCAGAACATATTTGAATATTTAAGCTCGAGATTTTGATAAACAGAAAATTTTAAGAGAAAACAGTTAAAGGTATATACCTTTTTCCATTGAGAATAATTTTTTTTTAATTTCCTATATTGGGATTGGGAAATGTATAGGACAATGATTGATGATTTGGAGGAAGCTTCTCTGGGAAACTTGATCAAGAGGAAGAGTTGGAGGAAAGTGATTACGTGATTTGATTAATTTAGAATTAATTGAGGATATGGTTCAGGATAAAATTCTATGGAGGTCTAGAATTAAGGTTGCAGAGCTTACATAATTTGTTACTTGCCCTTCGTTAGCTTTGAGTGCATATGAATTGTTGATGTGTGATATTAGCTGTCACTTATCATGCATATCATGTGCTTGTATATGTTAGTAGCATTTTGACTTTGGCATTAGTTGTTTTTATCTAGTCTAATGTTATTTTATGTAATGTTCTTATCTCTATTATTTATATAATGTCACTGAATTTTAGTATCTTTTATGTGTTATAAGATTTTTAACTCTAACATGTTTTCCCAAAAAAACTTCTTTTGGGTCTCTTAAAATCGGTCTCTCATAGGTAGCTATGCTTATATAGGTAAGACTACCTACAACCGAATCTTCAAAAACCCTGTACGAGTGAGACCCACACTGAGAGTTGCTGGTGTTTATGTTCGTATTGAGAAAAGTAGGAAACGGGAGGGGTGGGGGGATGGTGCTGATTTGATATGGATAACATGATTTCTATCTAGAATTGGGAAAAAAAATGGTAGTAGAAATGTAGGTGCCTCTTCAGCTTTTTATATTGTGAACAAAATAATTTCAAGTATCTATAGTTAATTTCAATAGATGTTGCAAGCCCTTATGTGATAAAAAATATGTCATATTATATGAGCATGCATGCTCCACAAATGTGTATTAAGGATGATTATTGATCCAACTTTGCATCGACAATCAACAAAAGATCCCAGCTTCAAATCTTTAAGGTGCCCCCTCTCTCTCCTGCCTTTCTTGTTAAAAATAAAAAAGAAAAACGACATTTCATCGATCAAAGTAGTTTGAACATCGAGGAACCTTTAATAAGATATTGTAACTTTTCACTAATCAACTCATACTTTTACGGTTACATGCTTACATGTACAATAAAGTAATTGTAACTTTATCCATACCATTATTAATGAGGATCAAACTCTAATCACTTGATAAATATCTATTAAAATAAGTCTTTATTTAAAAGAAAAAGTACGTTACATTCCTACTTTCAAGGATATATAGAAGTGATGACAAAATTCTACCTATCACCTATCTTATTAATTCTTTTTCTTTGTTTGTCCTTCAAAAAAAAAAAAGAAAAAAAAAGAAGTGCAATAAACCTTTCCCTATGGATACCAAGTTAATTACTAACCTATGTTTCACATTAAGTATGCTATTAACCACCCTTGGAAATGCCAGACCAGATGGAACATTTCAATCTGATGATGAACAGGCAAGAAATGAAAGATTTGAAGCCATTGATAGATGTGGATATCAGTTATCAGATCTCTGTCCTGATGAGATATACTATTATGTATTTGAGGATGGCAAAACTGTGACAAAGGAGTGTTGCAGTCAGTTAGTAAAAATGGGAAGGTCGTGCCATAATTTATTGGTAGATGTAACTATTGCGGAATTTAAAGACCGAAAGGAAGAGATTACATGCAAATCAGATGAAATTTGGGAACGGTGCAACACTGAACATGAGATTGTCTGAGATGTTTTATTTTGTCTGAACAATACATTAATGTTTGTGTAACACTGTCTCTCAATAGTTTATTATGAGATAGCCTATATGATAAGTTTTTTTTTTTAAAAGAAAATAAACAGTCCCATAATTGCTTCTTCTCTTCCTTTTTCCCCCTTTATAAAATCTATGCACCGTGCAAAGTACAGGTCCAGACTAATAAATGTAGAAAAAGGAGGAAGTCTTATAAATAAAAAGATATACAAATCTTCTATTGAAGATCGTTATGTAATTAAAAGACTTTACCATCTCTGCAAATTGTTATATTCAAAGAGCTAACTATATACATAGTCATTGATTCAAAGCCTGCAATATAATGCAGACGAAAAACAATTCTTCGATGTTCGAATCATGGCAGTACCACAGACGAAAAACAATTCTTCGATGTTCGAATCATGGCAATCCCGCTATTGAATTATTGTGTAAAGTAAAGAGTGGGCTTTACGAAAGCCATGCATCAAACAAGAGGTCTTAGGTTATTCGTAGGGGGCATGTTAAGGTATAACATTTAGTTCTCAGTTGAGATGGTTCTTGATCGGTAATATATATAGACATAAAGATAAATTCATTCAACAAGAAAAGACCTGATTGTACAGTAAAATCGAATTAATCTTGAATAACAAGAACACACACGATGGGCAAGGAAAATGAACTGTAGAATACTAGGCATGGATGAAAATTCTGAATTAATCTTTGAGCAACAAGAACACATCATGGGCAAGGGAATAATGGGCACCAGTTGAGCATGGCTGCATGTGTATCATTTTATACACTGAGAATTATCTTAAGAACATTCACATGATCAAAATTCACAACTGAATTTTTCCACTTTCAAACCAAAATTATGCATTTGATCATACAATTAAGTGGGCAGAAAAGAGTGCAAAAAAAGAAGAAATATAATGAGATGTGTAAATTTCTAATGTGCTGGCTCCCGTTATATATGCTCTACCTCAGTATTCTTCGCCTTCTTCCTGGTCATCATCAGCTTCAGCCCCGACTTCCTCGTAGTCTTTCTCAAGAGCAGCAAGGTCCTCTCGAGCTTCTGAGAACTCACCTTCCTCCATACCTTCACCTACATACCAGTGTACGAATGCTCTCTTGGCATACATGAGGTCAAACTTGTGGTCAATTCTGGCAAAGACTTCCGCAACAGCAGTGTTGTTACTGATCATGCAGACAGCCCGCTTCACCTTGGCAAGGTCACCTCCCGGTACCACCGTCGGGGGCTGGTAGTTGATACCGCACTTGAAACCGGTTGGGCACCTGTGGCATTGTACACGACATGAGAACATACATTTAGACACAAGAACGCAAGATGTGGGTGTGAGTCATCTCTATTTGTGAAGTATTGGAAGTCGTTGAAATGACCTGGCTTCGAAGCCCGTTCATTAGACCTTTGTGTCTCCCTTTATGACAAAAACAGAGGGGGGGGGGGGGAAACAAGCAGAAGAATAGAAGAGCACCCAACTCTCCAAGATTTCAGGGATGCCCCTTCTCTGCTTCTCAACACCACCCTTCTCTCCCCCCTCCACAAACAAAAAAAAGATGCACGGGGGGACGGGGGGGGGGGGGGGAACCCCTACAATGTCATGTGACTCGGATCATGTACTCCTCAAGTGATATCTTGATAGACTTTCATGAAAACAGACCTTTACACACGTCCAGCCAATTTCCAAAGGACCTAGCGCACGTTATCCAGTTCAACGTCGGATGTGTTTGGCCTAAGATCATGCTCAGCTGTATTATGGATTATTGTCCAACAAAGCTATCGAGAGAACACATATTGGTTGTGTAAATGTACCATTGGTCTAATTTGACCTAAACTGTTAGGGTTCAAGTCAAGAAAAAGTTGGTCATTTCGGACTCTTGATAGCCCATGTTCCGCATCATCTCCGCTGAATGACCGTGAGTCAGTCAGTTTTGCCAGGCCTAGTTTCATAAAAAGGCCTGTACAGGAATAACATAGGCTGAGATGCCAATGGAATAAGATGCCAGCTAATTCAAGAAAAGGACAAAATTCACAACAGCAAATCAAAATGACCCACACTAACCACAAACAATATTGACAGCAGTGTGAAGTGCCTTGCAAACTAGGGTAATATTCAACTTACCAGTCAACAAATTGTACAGTTCTTCTTGTCTTGATGGAGGCAACAGCAGCATTAACGTCCTTAGGGACAACATCACCACGGTACATTAAACAACATGCCATGTACTTCCCATGCCTCGGGTCACACTTGGCCATCATACTTGAAGGCTCGAATACAGCAGTTGTGATCTCAGGCACTGAAAGTTGTTCATGATAGGCCTTCTCAGCAGAAATAACCGGGGCATAGGACGACAACATGAAGTGAATACGAGGGTATGGCACAAGGTTAGTTTGGAACTCAGTGATATCCACATTGATAGCTCCATCAAACCTCAAAGAAGTTGTCAATGAAGAGATAATTTGGGATATTAATCGGTTCAAATTGGTGTAAGTAGGCCTCTCAATGCTTAGTGATCTTCTGCAGATATCGTATATAGCTTCATTATCTAGAAGCACGGCTACATCAGTGTGCTCTAGTAGAGAATGACTAGATAGCACACTATTGTAGGGCTCCACCACCGCTGTGGAAATCTGAAAATTGAGAAATAGCATGCCATAAATGTCGATAGTTTCCAAGTAGAATAATAAGACGGAAGTACCTAGAGAAACATGAAATACACCCACCAACTATATTGGGTGAAACCCTTGGTTTAGCAATGAATAGAGCTTCGATGTATTAACATTACACTAAGGAAAGAGACTAACCTCCCCCCCCCCCCCCCAAAGAAAAGAAAAAGAGAGAGAGAAGCAGCAACAACAGATTTCAGAACTAACAGCAAACCTACAACGCATTGACATTTATACCCAGAATTCACCAACATGCCACTAGACTAGGCAATGCCAACTATTAAGTAATTACCGGAACCAAATAACCTGAAAAAAGACCTCTCCCAGAATGAAAATAAAGGACTCGAATATGATTCAACTCAAGTTGATCTAATCAAACCAAATTAACCAGAAATGTGTATCGACCAATATCACTTGCATTTGCCCAACGACTAACTTGACTAGACGACAACAGACCAGAACTAGAGGTTGATGTTGCCAGAACCAACCATGATACGGATATTCCACCATCTCATTCCAACCTACTTTGAAATTAACCCTATCTGAATGACCCATACACCAAAACAATGGCAAATAACTGAAGAATAATTCCTAGCAATGAAAGCTTTCATGCTGAAGTACCTGAGGAGAAGGATAGATTGTGAATCCCAGCTTTGACTTCTTTCCATAATCTACTGATAAGCGCTCCAGAAGCAATGACCCAAAACCAGAACCTGTTCCACCACCAACAGCATTGAATACCAAAAAGCCCTGCAATCCAGTGCAGCCGTCCGCCAACTTCCTCACCCGATCAAGGCAGAGGTCGATGATATCCTTACCCACTGAATATCAGAAGAATCACTAATTTAGTTTAATCTAGTTTAAATTATTGAGATATGTCAAATAAGATAGCCTATAATGGTCTCTCTTGAAAAAGCAAGCAACCTGTGTAATGCCCTCGAGCAAAGTTATTGGCAGCATCTTCTTTTCCCGAAATAAGCTGTTCTGGATGAAAAAGTTGTCTGTATGCCCCTGTCCTGACTTCATCGATGACAGTTGGCTCCAAATCTACAAAGACAGCTCTGGGAACATGCTTGCCAGAACCAGTCTCGCTGAAGAAGGTGTTAAATGAATCATTTTGAGAACCTGCAGACTCGTCACTGCAACAGGCAAGGGAAAAATCAGATAATGGGAAAAAGAAAAAAAATTACTTCTGTAACAGAATACAATTCCCACATGAGATTATTACATTGTGATGACTCACATAAAGACGAATAAGTTTTATATACCGATAAATAGTTAATCAAGAGCCTACACAATAACCTCACATCAAGCACCCATTCTGTGAATGTTTCAATATCATCTCTCCCTCTTAAGATCAATCAGAAGCTACAAACAGAATTCTGATTTATTGGAGGCAAAAGCTCAATGATTCACAATAATACAAAAAAATACCACAAATTTCTTGCCCATACAAAATAAAGGAGTAATTATTGTTCAAATGAGCCTCCAAGTTTTACCCATTCTATCCAAAGTGCACAGTACACGTTTAGGGCTTGCATGCTAAGTAGTAGTCCAAAAGTGAATACAGCATGAAGAATATAAAATTATAAATTGCAAAATATGCCAAAAGAAAGGGAGTAATAACTTTCAGAAGTCACCACAGGTAGCAAAGGATACCATCATGCAAGATACTTTCAATATATACTGTGCCCTTACCACAAGAGGTGTAGACAACGATTATACCAGACAAGCAAAATGCTGGTCATACACCAAGTACAACAATAAGATATCTTGAAGAAACCCAATCCTTAGGTTCCTTCCTTGTCACCTCACAATATTAGAAGTACTAATTTTCGTGGCTAACGGAAATCATTGTTTACTCCAGTCATTTCATAATTATATAAAGATAAAAATACCTTTTAACCTATCCCCTCCCCACTAACTCAAAGAGTTATTCCTAGACATTTCCTTTTAGGCTTTAGCTTTGGATCATAGTGAACTATATAGCAAAATGGTTGCTTCTTGTCCTGTATATGTCTTTTTTTTTTTCTGCTTTCTTTCTTATTCCTCCTTTTCTTTTTTCCTTTTTCTTACTTTTTTTTTTGGGTCTCTGTGTGTGGGAGAAGTAAGCAGTCACTGTAAATAAGATCATCATAGGCATATTCATACAAATCATCCACGCTTGAAGCCGATTGGCATATGCATAATGGGCTATAATGTAAAATAAAACCTTCACCCATTAGTGCAAGATTTTGGTTGAATTGGTCCATTCAAAGGGAAAATTATAGATCAACCAAACTAACCCACATGGATTTTAATGGGAGCATAATCAAAATACTTTAAATAATCAAGATTGACGCCATTCCGCCAAGCAAACAATCTGAATTCTGAAAGCACACCACAATTCATACAACAAAGAGAAAAACAGAGATTGAAATATAGGAAATATGATTTGCTGGCATAACAGCAAATTCCTCAGGAATTCCCCAGAAATCAACAGAAATAAACCCATACATTCAAACCCAAAAAATCCACAATCAATGATAAATCAAATGACCCAGTTCATCAAACGCCAGAGAATCGCACAAAACTGCAAATTATCCCCAAGAAATCAAGAAGACTGATTAGGACAAGCAAGGCATACCTGGGCATTCTGCCATCGGGCTGAATGCCATGTTCGAGGCAGAAAAGCTCCCAACAAGAATTGCCGACTTGAATTCCGGCTTGACCAATGTGAATGCTGATTATCTCTCTCATTTTGTTTCAATTTCGCTTTGTATTTCTCGATCAAAATCAAACCCAGATCTCTCAAGACAAACTCCCTCTTTATCTGCGCGCTTCTCTCTCTCTCTCTCTCTCTCTCTCCTTGAGAACGGGCAGATTCTACAGAGAGAGGGAGGGGAAGGAGAAGAAATGCCCTGCTCTAACCTTACATGCGAGGCTACGTTGCGTTAGCTTTTCCACCTTTAATTAGATTAGATTGATTAATAGCAGAAAACAAAGGGATGGAAAACCGCTCATTTAATTACTATTATTAGTGTTGGCTAATGCTTTATTGGATCTAATTATTCCAATTTGTCCAACCTAAAAAAAATTCCATAAAAAACACCTTCTAAACAAAATAAATGTAAACAAAACTGGTATAATGCATTTTCTGCATTTTTTTTAAAAGATCTATAAATTAGCACTAAGTTATAATTTAGTAGCCACGACGATCCTCTGTGTGTTGGAAAATCTAGAGTTGATTTCTGTAATATCGATACAAAAAATGTACCTCATTTTCTTTTTCTGTAGGATCCATATTCTTTTCAGTTGTAGTCTAGTAGCCACGACTATCTTCCTAGAGGGTTTTGAATCTCGATTGTCAGTGATTCCCTTGTAATCATGTTCTTTTCAGTTAATTATAAGTAGCTCATTATTGATCAATGTTGCTTGATATTAATGAGTACTGATAATTATTAATTGGTACTGAATTGGGCTAAAATTATTACTACAAAATATAAGTATGTACTTACTAGTAATTACAAGATACTGATCATAATTATATTTATAATAAATTGAAGAGAATAGGATCATAATAATTTTTTTCAATAAGAAAATAATTACACTGTTTTTTTTTTAATAATTGTAACATGTTTGATATTGTGATGCTGTTTATTTACAAGTCATCGAACTTTCTTCTATGCATAGACTTGTAACATCTATTTCTATTCAATTTTTTTAACAATCTAGTGTGTTTCAATAGGAGTATTTATTGACACAAGGAAATCAGAAAAAGCCCACGTATTAGACAAAGGGAAATTTTTTTTTGAGCATTTATTGTTAGGTTAATTGTTTTAATATACACCAATTCTTTTTTTTTTCTTTTTTTGGGGCGGGGGGCGTGTACGGCCAAATTAAGCTGTCCAATCCCTCTTCCTTCTTTCTCCTTTATTTAACCATCCAATCTCCTAAGCTATGAAATTTTGCCAGGAGCCATGCATGCATGCATGCAACCCAACGTCAAATTTGGAGTAGGTTCGGCAATAACATTTTAAGTAGTATTTAGTATTTTGAGTAAGTTAATATATTAATTAAATAATTTTTAGTATTTCAGTAATTTAGCATTTTGACTAATATTTCAAGCAGTATTTAGTGTTTTAAGCAGCATTTCAAAAAAGTTAATAGTATTAGCTTTTGACATTAAAAAATAGTGTTACATATTTTTTGGCCAAAAAAATATCCTTTGAAAATTATCTATATCTTTTATGTCAATTTATATTAATTAACCAACCAAATAGCTAAATTTAGCAAACACATTTGTTTCAACCGCTCATCTAAACAGCTATCCGTTAACACTTAAATTAGAAACGCTATCCGCTACCTGAACCACTATCCGCTATTTGAACCGCTAATTTACCGAGCAGGGCCTTGATCTCTAAATTTCCAATGCTAAAAAATTCAAGGTAAAACATGTTAAATAAGCTGAAAATATATTGATGAGAATATTATTTATTTGCTTAGTTTAAAATCATGCTTGATTGGATTGCTTAATTCTTCCTATCGAAAGCATACTTTTGTTATATTTGGAGAATATTTTCGAAGTATTTAGATAGCATATCTTGAGATATATTATGCTTAATTTTTTTTTTGATCAAATATTATGCATAATTAAGCATAATATTATGCTTAATTGATTCTGCGTGATTGATTTATTTGTTTCATGGTTTGTAAGGGAAAAATTATTAACATATGAATATCTATAGATCTCGTAAAAGTAGGACTTACATTAGAAGTTATTGTTGGCTCATATATGTATATATTTTTTAAAGATTATATGCTGATTTATTCGAGGATTTATTTGCTTAGGTAAGTTGCACTTTATTTATGGGAAGTATCTTTGGAACATATTTGATGGTTTACTTAATTGAATCAGCTGAGATTAGGCATAGTATAATGATGATTCTACTTCTAAAATAAAGTCAAGCAACGGTAAAATGAAGATCTCATACAACAGACAAGTTTGGAATCTCAACATGTTCCAAATTTACAATCAACAGGTTTTAACAGATCTGTTCTTTTTCACAATAAAATACAACTGCAAGCTGTAAGAAAATGTAAAGAATTATAAGAAGTTGTAAGAAACTGTAAAGAGCTATAAGAACTGTAAAGAAGTTGTAAGGAGCTTTAAGAAACTGTAAGGATGGATGTAAGGAGTTGTTAAATTATTAAAAAGTTATATAATATAATTTTTAGATATTTATGCATAAATTTTGGTCTTTAATGTATGAATTGTGAAAAAAATTATTTCATGAAAGTAAGTTACATGTATCACTGATATTTATTAACTAAATTTTATAACATCACTAAATAAATTGCATTTTAACATGATAAGAAAAATTTTATTCTTCTAAAAATATCATTTTGGATGATAAAAAATAATATTGAAATAACATAACTAATGAAAATAAACCTTTAACCAAGTAAATTAAATAACGATAAAATAACAATGAAATAAGTTCAAGACGACAAATTTATAGAACTAAAAATGTTCTACACTTGAGATGGTTTTTTGGTATTAGTATAAGTTTCACCTCCTATAAGCAAATTAAAAAATAACAAATTTTCTCAACAAAATTGAATAGAACCCTAAAAATGAAATCCTAATTAAATTAAATATTTTGAAATTAAATTCAACCCAGTGTGGAATTATATGATGATAGCAACCAAGTTGCCGTAGATAAACTTAGGGATGAAATAACTAAAATACTTTTGTAGCCTATAATTTGACTATTTTCATATATATTTCACGTCAAAACTATAATATATATGCAATTTTTGTATTATAATTTTAAAACATTTTGATTTGTTTTCTCTATAATGAAATATATGCTTCATGTCAAAACTTAAATATTAATTCACATCGTTAAATTCTGTTTTTTTGTTTATGCAAATATTATGTTCATAACACAGCTGTAAGATTTTTCATATTGGTAGTACATAAAAAATATATATATATTTCTATAAATATCAGAAAAAAATAAAAGACAAGTTGAATGTTATAAAAAATATATAAAAAGGTTTCAGAAGATGTAAGAATTTATTAAAAATGGAAGGAATTGTAAGCAGCTGTAAGCTTCCCCGATCGCAGAAAAGAAAAGTGCCAAAATTATTCTAGCGCCAAATATGATGATTTGAATATAACCAAGAATGCTCCAAAGGTCATTCGAAGATTGCAAATCTATATAAAGGTATTAAGACCAAGAAGCATATATGATAAAGCACTCAAGCATATTCTGACAATCATGTAGAAGTTGTGGTGTTAGTAATTTCTACAAGCGTACTGTTTATCGCCGTAACAATTACGAGTATCGTCATCGGAGATGGTTGTAAAATTAGACTGTCAAAAATTCTAAACTAATTTAAAACTAAATGCTAATTAAAAGAACGAACGAAATTTAACAAGAGGCCAACTGTATAACCTAAACTCACCAACACTTAGCTGTAATTGTTTCATGAAGTCGTGAATTCAAAGGAGGGCTGCGTCAACAAATCACCCCCAACACGCTAAACAGAGCAAAGGAACCCAGAGCAGGAGAAGGGTCCTTGAACGATTAGAATTTAAATTGAACAACTTGCTCTGCTGCTCGACCCTCCATTAAAGCCCCTTGAAGAACCGGTTCGTAGCCCCCAAAATAATTGCCTTCATTCACACCTTGAAACTATCGGATTTATGATGGTGATGATGATGAATTAAATGGTAAGGAAAGAGGGAAAGAGGGTAACGGCCGAAAGAAGGGAGACGAGGGGCCATGCTCTGTTTTTTGTTACAGATTTTGAGCTCAGCAAGAAGAATGAGAGACGAGAGAGAACAGGAGAGAATCATATTCTGTATTTCTTGACATGAATGTACAGCAACTAGCTATTTATACAAGATTGAGAATTACTGGAAACTTGCTGTAAAACTAACATATAGGGATGGAGGGAAAGCGCCTAACAAACACAGACAACTAAGCTTAGGCAATGTAACCACCCTCAACAGTTTTTATGTTTTCTGGGTTGAGGGAAACCGACGAAGAAGAAGAGAGAGGAGGGGTAACGACCGAAGGAAACAATGAATATTGATGAATGATGAAAGAGGAGAGAGAAAAAGAGTCGCCATGGCTGAGAGGGAGGAGACGAAACAACAGAGCAGCAATTATGGAAGAAGATGAAGAGTTGAGGGGGAGGGAAAAGAAAGAAACTGCCACGTTTTTTCGGGCTTCCTGGTCGTGAACTAAGAGCATCCGCATTGGTGATCCAAAAATTTGGATCATAAGTGGGGGCCCACAACCTCCACATCATCTCACAAGCCAACTTTTTTTTATTCTCTACATCCTATGGATCACCAACTTGGATCACCAAATAAAATAATATTTTATAAACCCCACTACTACTATATTATTGGACTTTAGACTTTTAAATGCTTAGTTGGCAAAAAGAGAGAGAGAGAGAATGTGTGGGGAGCGGATCATGGCCATGAGCTGGACCGTAGGGCGAGCGAAGCGGATCACTGATGCATGATATTGCTTGGACCGTGAGCCAAATTTTTGGCTCATGAGCCTTGCAATGCGGATGCTCTAATGAGGAAGAAGAAGAGGTTGGGAGGGGGCTGCTGCGTCACGTGCATGGCACATGTGAGAGAGAAAAAAAAAAGAAGGGCAGGCTGGGTTGGGGAATCGGACGGGCCAATCCCAACGAGGGAGGATCAAGACGTGAATTGGGCCAGGCTTGCGAGCTGGAGTGCTGGGCCTGTTTTTTTTCTTCTTCTTTCTTGATCCAATGCTTGTTCTAAATCCAAACCCTTTTTTATTCCACTTTCTCTCTTTATTTTCCAAGCACTTTATTTATTTTTCAAATTTCTCAAATTCCTACAAAATAAGTAAAGCAATATTAAAATCCTAAATTAATAATTTATTTCGAGCAAATAATAGATAATATAAGGTTATAAAATATCATAATTTCAGGTTGAACATGTGGCCTTCCTTTACGTGCCTCAATTCTATTGAATTGTGAGAAAAGCTCTGTAACCAAGTGCTGAGCGAGCAATACTTGGCGAGTGACTCAACTCTAAGGATTTAGTTGAGTGGTAGATCGAGAGATGGTGCTCTTAGGATCGAGTAGCTAGCCTTCAAAGTATCCAATGCAGCCTTTGCAAAGTTAAAGAACTCGATTTTTTAATCCCATCAGTGAACAAGAAGTAAAACTCTTCAATTCATAATAAAGAGGTCCTTAGACGATGACACATCCCTATTTGAAAAGATGAACATCATTAACACATCAATGTGTTCGGTCTCACTTTAATTTCCACAGTTATTATGTTTAAAGCTTTATATCCTCGTATTCGATTAATATTCCTACTTGCCTAATCTATACGTGCTAAATTTCGTTCACCTATTTCGAATTTCAATGTTACTTTGATTTGCATTAAAGATTTTTTTTTTTTTGTGGTTTATCACCTATTCACCTTCCTCTGCGGTGATACTACTTTATCCTTGGGACCTTCTAATGAGATCCAATGTCAATACACCATAGTGGATGGAAGAGGAACTGAACATGAGTCCTGACATATATTTACTTAACCAAAGCTGGTTGACAAATGCTCCAATATCTTACTCTATTATACAATTTAAATTTTAAAGGCATGTCCTAAAATCTTTGACAATCTTGTTAACTAGTTTCCTGAAAATTTGACATCCACCAATTACTTTTAACTTTACATCACATAAAGACATAGACCAAGCATTATTTTTAAGTTAGAAATGGTCAATTGCCGATCTAATTAGACCATGTCATGCCAAATAACGCTTATTTGCACACTTCTCGCTGTTTCACTTCACTAAAAATAAAACTAAGAACTCTTCAGAAAAAACACTAAAAAAAAAAAAAAAAAAGAATCCTTCACATATTTCTCTTTCTCTCACTGGTTAAGTGCTCTCAACTTAAAAAAAAATAAAAAAATTCCATTTCCAACTTGGTCTTCTTCTAGAGTGTAAGAAAGAGGAGAAAGAGCAAGGAAAAAAAAAAAGACAAAGGAAAAAAATGGCAGATACAAAGGCAAAGCCTCAAGCTGGGCTTTGGCCCAACCTTAAACCCTTCGTTAATGGGGGAACCGCAGGTATGCTTGCCACCTGCGTAATTCAACCCATTGATATGATCAAGGTATGTCTTTCACTTTTATTTTCTTTTTTCTTTTTGTTTTTTTAGGATTCAGATGAGTTACAAAACGGTAGTACAAAATATTTATAATACAATTGAAAAAGGGGAAAATATAATCTGACACCTAATGTATGCAGGATATCAGTCTGAACCATCAGATCACGACCTGACTGGCTTTTCCTTTAATTCTTTACTTTATTTTATTTGGAACTTCGATTTACTTTCATTTTATTTGATTTTTTTTTTTCCCTCTCAAAGAAATATATTAAGTGTTGTAGAAACTTAAAATTACGCTGTTAAGTAAAAATTATACTGTTTGTGAAATGGATAGGTGAGAATTCAACTAGGCCAGGGATCGGCTGTCCAAGTGACCAAGGACATGCTCGCAAATGAGGGTATTCGTGCCTTTTATAAGGTGTCGTCATTCTTGTCTATCTCTTTCTAGATCTAAATAAATCTCTTTAATTTGCTCGCATACTTTTTGTTATATTTGTTGGTGAATATGATGTATTCACTTAATTGTATCTTCCCTTTGAAAGTTTTTGCATTGTTTAAGTTGCTTTTTAATTTTTATCACGAAAGTGTAGTATTAGAAATTTGCTTACAATAATGATAATTATGATTTGGATGTGTATGGCTGTATGATCTTGATTTAAAATGTTTGTTCTTTGAACTTGAAGGATAGTATTTCGGTGTCCTTTGGTGCAGGGTTTGTCTGCTGGATTGCTCAGGCAAGCGACGTACACCACTACACGACTTGGATCATTCAAGTATGCCTAATCACTTGAATATTGTATTTGTACGACATTTAACGGTCTATATAATTTGATTTAGAAGAAAATAAGCATTGGAGAGCACTCATTTTAATTTCCTACTTGAGCCGTTGTTTTTTGAAATTACAACATTGGGTAGAGATTTACATATTCAGTATAACCTTCTTTAGAAGACATAAATGCTGATCTAGTGTCGATTTGTTTATAGCAGATTGGCATTGCTGCTGACCTGCTGTTACTCCACGCTCCCCACCCAGGTTTGAATTTGGGGAGGACCTTTCTTTGCTAAATTATTGGGAGACGTAGGAGGTGTGAGTTTGGGCCTTGGCAACTTTGCCCCCTTTCCCTGGGATAGACCCTTTAGATGATTCAATAGCATCAGTGCATCACATAAAAAATCACTCAATGGCCCCAAAAGAAACTTTTGTATGGGTGTTATCACGTCTTCGATTGCCGAGTATGTGATCTAAGCAAGAAATTTATTTGTATAGTAGTTGTTGGCGCAAAACCAGCAGAAAGTACACATTCAATAAGTCATAAATGTGTCAGTAGTGGTTGATCAATACAAATCTAAGCTAGCCCAAACAACTGTGGTCGGATTGGTATGGCTGCCATCTCCCACCACCCTTGCCCAGGTTTGAACCCAAGGAAGTGAACTCTTGCTCCCATTTATTTGAGAAATAGAGGAGTGGTTTGTGGGTCTTGGGCCTAGCAGCTGTGTTCCCCTTCTCCTAGGCCTATTAGACCCATTGGATCTTCCCTACAATCTGGAGCCCAGTGGGTGGCCTAGCTTATCAAAAATACCAAAAAAAAAATACATATATGAGCTAAAAATTTATTTGTATAATAGTTGTTGGAGCAAAACTAGCAGAAAGCACACATTCAATAAATCATAAATGTCAGTAGAACTATGCTTTTGATCTACTACTTAACCTAGTATGATAGAATGGGAAAAATATGTGTGGTTGATTAGAGTACTATTTGTAGCAAAGTGTCCAAGGTTTTTTGTCTTGTTTTTGGGGGTAATTTTGTGTTATTAACTCTTCATTTGGGTTATAGTCTTAGTATTCACAGGGTATTACAGTCTTTTCGAACATGCTATCTCTTAATATATATATATATATATATATATATACATTTTTTTAATTTTTAACAATGGTAAAAGGATGAAATAAACAGTTAGAAACATCTTATCACAAGAGTGCGCCCGATTAAATGCCACTTTTTAATTAGAAATGCTCTGATATCTTGTTCAACAAAAAATCATCTCAACGAGAAGTTTAAGTCTACTGTTGAAGATCCAGGAAACCAGGAATAGATTGTAACTAGAGTAGGGACACACACAGTGACACACCAGGCCAGGCCAACCAGCCCCATTGGACCGCACGCTGACGGGTTAAAGCCCATGGGATCACAAGCACCACCCATTGTAGCAGACGGGGCGGTGTGATTTACAGGGAGGGACGAGGTGGGTGGCGGGTTATGTGGGCTAATGGTTTTAATTACATTCTATAATATTATTAAAATTTGTTTGACCTGAAACCCACCTGCATACAGCAAAAGGCAGGAAAGCCTAACCGCCCCATAATCCATTGATCATAGGCCTGGACTAGGTTTGATGCAGGGCCTGTATAGGTGGGCTAGGTCGAACAGGCCCAGGTCCTAGCTAGCTCTAGATTATATGCCTATCATAATCTAAAACCTAAAACAATTTTTAACATTTTGCAGGATGTTGACGAACAAAGCAGTAGCTGCGAACGAAGGGAAGCCACTACCTCTATACCAAAAAGCTCTTTGTGCGTTAACTGCAGGAGCAGTTGGAGCAAGTGTTGGTAGTCCTGCAGACCTTGCACTCATTCGCATGCAAGCCGATGCAACATTACCAGCTGCTCAACGAAGAAATTATAAGAATGCAGTTCATGCACTTTACAAGATTATTACTGATGAGGGTATTCTTGCACTTTGGAAGGGTTCTGGTTCAACAGTCATAAGAGCAATGGCATTGAACTTGGGAATGCTTGCATCTTATGAACAATCTGTCGAATATTTAAGGGATTCTCTTGGCTTTGGTGAATCTGTCGCTGTTTTTGGTAGTTAATACTGCACCTTCTTTTTTCCTAATGGGTTTTTGGACCCAAATAATTCAACCTTTTGGGGTTTGGACATCGTCTGATAATGATTTATTGCTACTGATGTCGCAGGTGCTAGTGCAATATCTGGACTCTTTGCCTCTGCTTGTAGTTTACCATTTGATTACGTGAAAACACAAATCCAGAAAATGCAGCCTGATGCTAATGGGAGATACCCATATACTGGCTCTATCGATTGTGCCATGAAGACATTGAAATCAGGCGGACCTTTGAAGTTCTACACCGGATTTCCTGTCTATTGCGTTAGAATTGCTCCACATGTTATGGTGACTATAAATTTTTTTATTTGTTATTTTGATAATGTTTCTTGTATTTACATTGCTTGTAATTATAGTATAACACTCTGATTTTATTGAATTTCAGTTGGTATGGATATTCCTGAACCAGATTCAGAAGATCGAAAAGTCTTTGGGATTATAGGTGAAGGACATGGATATCATAACGACTCATATGTGTGATTCTTTTTAGATGCTACGTTGACGCATTTCTAGATAGATAGGTTTTTTTTTTTTTTTTTTTTTTGTGGTGGCCCCATTGGCCTGTAATTTAGATGATCTATGCAAGTCTAAAGATTTGAGGCTATTTGAAACAACACCACCACCTCCTAGTGTAGGTCCCGTTTTTGCGGGGTTTGAAGAGATTCAGATATAGGCAGCCTTACTCCAACCGGTATGATTGCCCGTTGAGAGGCTGATTCCAAGAGACAAGACTATTTGAAACTTATCATATATTAACCAAATGTTCATTGGAAGTTATACGTATGTCTTCATATTGAGTTTGAAAAAAGTCGTTTTTGTTCAATTTTTAATTTAATGCCTTCGATATTCTTAGAGCTAATATGATGCTCCTTTATTTTATTTTATTTTTCAAATAAAAAATGCTAATAATCATAAAAATGATTTTGTATATTCTAAATACCGTTAGTTTGATGTACACTACACCTGAACAACGAATAAATTAAAATAGAATTGTTTTGCTTAATCAAGCTCAAGTTGGCTTGACCAAAATAAGTATGAAGTTAACAAATTGGACCCCCCAAAAAAATCCAATTAGAGACAGATAGCGTTTGTCTGATTGAGACTATTCTAGAAACCAAAAACATAGACCCAAATAAAGACCAAGTATCAAGGCTGTACTGGGCCACTCATTTCAAATAGAGTTGAATCATTAAGGTACTTTGATTCGTTCTTGAACAAGTATACAGTTGTCCTCTCTAAGCCGTGAAAACCGTATACTCGCCTGCTCTTTTCAGTTCTATTAAATTAGTCCTTTGATTCATTCTTGAACAGGTATACAGTTGCCCATTCCGTCTGACTTGCTACGTCAGTAAAAGTTTCACAATTTTGAAACTTGCATTCCATCACTTCTCCAACGAATGGAACTCCAATTTTAGTCATCCAATAAAAATGTTTATCATGGATCCAGATTATAACACACAGCCTATTTTTTAAATCATATAAAAATTATAAATTAACTCAAAACAAAAACAAAAACAAATAATAAAAAAATCCCCCTTTTCTCCCAGGCTGCCAAGCAGCCACTGGTATGCGTGGAAAACACAGGCTCCCCACATGGCACGCGTTTCTTCCGCTGCTAGTGCTTAAAACTTCATATATGACAATATACTTTTCAGTTGCTAACAATTCCACTCATTTTTGGAGCTTTGACTCCGATTAACTGCCACTATTTCTTTAGATTTTGACTTCATTGTCTTTCCAAAAGCTCAAAGACATGATAATCGGACTAAAAACTATACGAATTAATAGTTGCATTTTGAGTACAATAACACTAAAAGCATCGAACTCGACTTCGAAAATACTGGTAAGTTGATATATGATAACTAAAAACTTCATTTTAGGACACTTTAAAGTGTCTTTCATACAAACTTAAACATAACCCTTGCAACAAGAGGCAAACCTTATTTGCATTATACGATTATTTGGGCTCGCATGAGTAGGTAGGCGGCATTACATCGACCTTATATTAAAAACATTTTCCTGGTGGTGGTGGCCATATGCGTGGCCGGATGCAAATGACATCCTCGCAACACTCGATTCCTTCTTCTGGATGGCAAGTTTCGCCACGTTCTGCACATTTCTCTTGCCTCTTCCCCATGACTTTATCATTAACCATCATCACCACATGCGGTGAAACATTACCTCTGTTTTCTTCTCCATCCATTATTTTATCCTTGGACTTCTCCACAACTATTTCTTCTATTATCACCTCAGCTCCTCCGAAGAGTATGGGAGCTGCATACAGATATATAATCATTAATACAGGCGTTAGTTATCTTAATTGATGTAAAGTATATATATGAGAATTATTACTAGAGATCTAGGTTCGGATCCCTCTTAATTAGTTCCCTCCATTAAACTTGAAAATATTGTTTTATATACGACTCCTATTTTTGTATGTAGTTGAGACTTGAACTTGATATAATTGATTAATTATAAAGATTCTAATAGATAACTAAAAAAATTAAAAATTATAACTGAAAGTTTAAGTTGATAATCAAAATTTTAAAATAAATATTATATAACTCTACCGTCATGATTATTAGTTGATTAATGTTCTTGAACGTCGATCGCAACTGTAACAACGAGAGGACTTACTCGTTTCGGGACCACAGGTGTGGGATCAGTATGATTGAGGGAGATGAAGTAATAGTATATTTCCCATCATGGATCAACATAAATTTTGAAGACTATAATGGTTTTGATAATTACGTTGCATAACACACACAAAAAAAAAAAAAACCGTGATAGCTAAGAACAATTAAAAAAATCAAGAATTTGATAGTATTAGAAATATTACCAAATGTATTGACCAGAAGTACGAAAATGACAAGCTTAGGAAGAGTAAGTGAAGCTTTCTCCATTTCTAGCGGTGCAACGCTAATTTTGATACTTGAAATTATGTTGCTTGCTTGAGTTTTGCATGCATGCAAGTGTCTCTATTTATAGCGATGCCCTTGATTAATTCGTACAGTTTCTTACCACCCACGTCGCAGGTTATGGCCTTAAATGCGTTCAGCGAGTCGCCACGTCTTGCTCATGCAAATTTAAAATTGACATTTGACTCTCAGTTGAAGATTATTAACTCTATTGAGAGAAACGAGGTTGAAGACAAAGTTTTAAATTAAGAAGCAGAGTCGACTTTTCCAAAAAAAAAAAAAAAAAACAAAAAACAAAAGAAGAAGAAGAGGAGGGAAGGGGTCCGCCTATCTTTAGTCTACAATTTTAGAATAACCAATTCGAGGGTCAGTGTGGATTGAGGGGCGGGAAGTGCCTAAGCTGGTTGTCTTTTTCGATGGAAATCCCTCAATCAACCTTTGTCATCGGCCTGAACAGTCATGAAGGTCGCCAGGTACGAGTTTCTTGACTCTGACTTTATCTGACTCTCATGCGGGTTGATATATCCTTGAACATGAATCTCCCTCTGTCGGTCGGTACTCTTGATAAATTCATCGGGTCAAACCCGACCCTCAAAACCTTTCTTGTATGAAAATAATATTTTTTAATAATTAAGTTTTATTTTTATCATAAATTACAACACTATGCATTCTATTAAACAAACTGCCAAGTAATAATAGAATATTCTTATGAAAAGTATACTAATTACAAACACCACATAACAATTAGTTCATTCAAACAAGTGCGCCACACATCAGAGAAAGAGAGAGAGAGAGAGAGAGAGAGAGAGAGAGAGAGAGAGAGAGAGAGAGTAAGACAGTTAAGAGTCAGCGAGATCCCTAAAGGTTGAGTGACAGAGGGGCTAAACGGACATGAGGAAATACAAATCCAAAATGCTTCGAACAAATGAAATCCAAAATCTTTTATTTTAATTTTAAATTTTAATTTTTTTTTAAACTGAGGGTCAGTAGTCGAATCAAAAGGTCAAAGCCACAACCCAAACCCGACCTTCTTTATGATAGGGTGCCCTCAAGTGGAGACACAAAGTTTTATCGAGAGTTAAAAATTTGGAATATTTGGTTAAATAAATTTTTGTATTAGTTTTTTGTAAAACTAATTTATAAAAAGCTCTGTGGATGAGCTTTTTGCAAGAACTTTTTACTATTTAATATCAAAATTACCATATTATCCATTTATAAAAACCCCTATTTTTTTGCTAATATGATACTCATTCATTCATTTTGCTTGCTCTAACTTCTTTCTCTTCTCCACTCCCCTCCTCCTACATATTCTACAACTCACAGGAGGAGGCCATCCATGAGGATTTGTATCCAAGAAATTAATAATTTTCTTTATTTTAATAAATAATGTAGGTTAATTAGTCTTTTGAGATGTATAATGTTCTAAATATTATTATGTCATATAAATTTCAATTATTACTAAAACAAAAATTAAGTTAACATTAAATAAAAATATTGTGATAATAAATATCAAATTAGGGTGAAGATATAAATGTAACTCTATATATTTCATAAATCATAATTTATGATTCATGATTCATGTTGGAAAAAAATAAATATGCAATAAAAATAATTGTATTGTTAAAAAAATAATGAAATTATGCTATAGACATAAGTGAAATTTTGCCCAGTACCCTCGTTGGAAACAACTAATTTTACCAAATACTTCTTTTAGAAATAACTGATATAATCACCTAACTACTAATAGCTAATACAATTAGCTAACAGTTGATTGCTAAACAGAGTATTATACTTGACACTTGCCAGCAAGCTGCTTAAAAATTTTTAAAAAATCTCTCTGTTGCCAACAATGATATTTAAATTTTTTGGAGTAAACATAAATATTGGTGAATTTAAATTTAGATCTCTGTGAACAACTTTCATAACTTTATCAACTAAACTAATTAACACTGCCATAAAAATGATGACGTCGGCAAGTGAAGATTTTTTTTTAAAAAAAAGCATGTTTTCGTCTCAAGACAGTAGTTTTAATATCGTCGTTAAAAATAAAAACCAAGATTACCATTACCCACGTTTATTGGGGAGGAATCTAGTAACATTCTAGAGCCAAGATATTAACACATTGAATTCTAGAAAAAGTAGTACATATCTAGATTTTTAAAAGGACACTTACTCAAATTATTTCACGTCCTTCGATGATCTAAGATATTATTTCACCTTCTAGTGATATATTACAAAATATCTAAGATATGTAATTATAAGTCGTGTTGTTTTTGGACACTTGTTCACTTTTTCCACTACACTTTAAAGAAGTGGAATTAGTATAAGTGGGCACTAGGTTCCCTTATGTTGGCATCCACAAAAAGAGAGTTAGAGTATAAAAGAGTAAGGTATCAGGCAGATAAGTTTGTCTCTAAATCTCCCCTAGTCTTTACATATCTTTTAAAGTTTTACAATAGAAGTATTTTTTCAAGTAAAAAAAAATAAAAAAATATACCACTTGATTAGTTAATTTGTTATGGGTGACTATATATATACTAGTAAGTGGTAACCAGAATTATTGGACCAAGAGAAGAAATAAATTGGTGAAATTGGCTCAGGAGCTTAAGTGGAGACTCATTTTTTAAACTTGTGAACTTGTGAGCCTACATTGTTCAAACGTAAAAGGAAGCTGGCATCTGCATTACTTATATTATGGGATAAACTGATAAATATATGCGAACCTTAAACCCCTGTTGTGTGTGCATAAGCTAATTAGTAGCAGATTTACATCGACACTAGACATGTATATTGGTTTTTCACGTTACCGTCAGAGTTAAGATTCAGACTTGTAGGTTGGGAGCAACGAATATGTTTGGATACCTAGAGTTGTGGGATTAATTCCTAGGTTGTACGATTAGCGAGTCGTGTGCAATCAATCGACCCAATAAAAGAAAAAGTTTCAAAATCCCATTGGTGAGGGGCGCCCATGGATAGAGAACTAGGCGTGGCCGAACCTCTATACATAGTGTGTTTTGTCCACATTTACTTTTCCGCAATTGTTCTTATCGATGTGACCAGGCAGGGGGTGAATGACCGGTTGGAGAGTTGGAGGCATACGCTGGAGGCTAGAGGCTTTCGGTTGAGTAGATCGAAAACAGAATACCTCCACTGTTGTTTCAGCGGAAGGTTCGAAGAGGGGGGAGAAATCGTACTGGATGGGAGAGCAATACCGAAAGTCGCTAAATTTAAGTATCTGGGCTCGATCATCCAGCAGAATGGGGACATTGACGAGGATATTAGCCAGCGGATTAGAGTGGGCTGGCAAAAGTGGAAGTCAGCGTCAGGGGTGCTGTGTAACAAGAAAGTGCCAATTGGATTGAAAGGCAAAGTCTATCGGATGGTAGTTAGACCGGCTGTTCTCTATGGATCGGAGTGTTGGCCTCTAAAAAAGACGCAGGTCCAAAGGTTGATGGTAGCTGAGATGAGAATGGTCCGGTGGATGTGTGGGTTTACGAGATTAGACAGAATTAGAAATGGAGTAATCAGGGGTTTGGCGGAAGTGGCCCCCATAGAGGAGAAGATGAGGGAATCGAGGCTCAGATGGTTCGGCCACGTGAAGAGGAGAAGTGCGGCCGCCCCAGTGCGAAGGTGTGAGATGATCACCCCCCCCCCGGTGGTAAGAGAGGGAGAGGTAGACCGAAGCAGAGCCTAGAAGAAGTGGTTAGAGAGGACTTGAGAGTTGCTGGTCTGACAGAGGACATGGCTCAGGATAGGAGGCGGTGGCGGGATGGGATTTTTGTCTCTGATGGTAGGGGTCTGGCTTCGTAGGTGGCAGGATTTGGTGTGCTTGTCTGCAGGTCGGGCTTCTTTGGGTTGTGACGGCGCCAAGCGCCCCCTGATTTGTTGAGGTATGTCTCTGATCCCTCTTTATTTGCTATCCGGAACTTTTCCTCTTCCTCTTTCTGTTACTCGGTAAATGGTTTCGCAATCGTTTTCTCTATAAACCTTTTTCACAACCTTTTTCACAAAACTGTTTTTGTGAGTCTTATGGAATCAACCTCTCTATGGGTAGGAATACCGGTAGAGGTAAGGTTGCCTACAGTTGGATCTCCCCAAACCCCGCGAAAGCGGGACCCACTCTGGGAGTTTGTTGTTGTTGTTGTTGTTGTACTTTTCCGCAATTCTTTTTCTATTTATTTGTAAATTTGATCACCACCCTATTCACCATCCTCCATCCTCTAGGGTGATTTAATTAGCCAAATTGGGCCAACAATTGATGTCAGAGCTAGCACTGTTTTTTCAAGACTTAATCAACTAACAGTTTGATCCCTTGGCTAGTTATGATTTTGACTCTGATTGCTCTCCGCTTTTTAAAGGTAGTAATTATTTTTTATGGTGGGAAACAATGAAACTTTATATCAAGCACAAGGGTCTCGATCTTTAGGAGATCATAGTCAAAGGTCCAATAATTATTGAGAAATTGGAAGGTGAATATACCGAAGATGATTACAAGTGGAAATCCAAAAATTTTAAACACATTTTATATTGTACTCTTACTATTAATATTTATAAGTCTATCTTATATTGTGATAATGACAGCGAAATTTGGGAGACTCTTTATTATTTGTATGGTACTAATCAAAATGTGGTGTTAAGAAAATTTGTGGGATATAATAAAATGATCATGGATGAAAATATTAACCAAGTTGAGAATCAACTACATGAAGAGTAGGAATATGAAAGTAGTGATCCCTTTCAAGGCCTGATACATAACAATGTCAAGCATGCTCGAATTGAGGAGTTGCTTAGAAATGGTGAGAAAAATAAAGATTCTTGTTATTTATCTATTATCCAAAGTGGTCAGTGTGAGGTAAAATCCATGGTTGAATTTTCAAATAATAGTTTTTCTCCAAGTTGTCACATTTTGGATGATTTAAATGCAATACCAAATTTTTAACTTTCAAAAATTCATGATTGCGATGTTAAATCAAGAAAATGTGTCAAGATTGAGGGAAAGAAAAATTTTATCTCATTAATTATTCTTACTTCTACCAGTTTTGAACCCAAGAAGAAAAAGATATCAAGATTTGGTTAAAGCACTTCATTTTTGAATTGTGAAAAGTTATTAACTCCTTATTTAGGTACCAATAATGAATTTTCAATCATATTTAATCTTCCTGCAGATTCAAGCGGACAAGAAAAAATTGGAGCTTTGCAGTGGCATACGGTAAGTTATGGTTTGCCAAAAGTAAAAATAAGGTAAGTCTCACTTATTTTGTCATTATTTTCTAAAATACAGTCCAATGCCTTGAAAATTAGGCAGAACCTAGGATGTTACTCTCTGTAAATACCTAAAATTTAAAAGCTTGAATTTTTATGTCAACATCTTGAATACTGGTAATATTTGAATTCTTACTAAATATAAGACGATGTTACTTTGCATGATCTACTTAATTCCTATTTTTGGTATTTTCATTTCAAATTTTTAAAGTTTAATTTACTTAACTATCTTTGGAATGTGAGCATGATTAATATTCCATCATATTCTTTGCTATTATGACATGTAATTATTTTTGTGCTTAGATGATATCTTGTATGTGATCTTTTTTGGGTTCATAATTGTTATGATCTGTAACATTTAGATGCATGATATTGCTTATTTTTATAAGGGAAGAGTTATATAACCTTCATTTATTCCTGAAGGGGAAGAATTATTGTATTAATGCTCTTATATGTTGATCTCCTATAATGCTTATGAGAATATCAAGTAAATACATGTTAGGACATATTAATTGTTCAAAATGTTAGTGTTTAATCCCTAATGAGTGTCATAGATTGAGAAGGGACATCTTTATATATCATTGATTGTTAAGGGAAAGTTATATGTGTATGCCACGATTTTTTATACACTTCGATTTTTCTTTCTTCTTCTTGTGCTACCTTTTTGATGAAATATGAAAAGGGCAAAAGTATTTGGAGAGCCTTCGTGGTGTGTCATTGAATATTATATTGATATGTAGAAGGGGGAGATGAAAATTTTGCAACTTTAGCAAGCAATTTCTTCCAACTACTAATTTTATTTTTGGCTAATTAGAGATATTATAGGAATCCTTTCAATTGTCTTCCATAATTAAAGAAAGAATTAAGCATGAAATCAATCGTTGATCCTAAAATCTTGTTGGGCAAATATCAAGATAATCAAATTCTTGTTAAGCAAATATCTTAATAAAGTGGCATATCTTATCCCATAATATCATTATCAAATTTGAATCACAAAATATAATATCATCATGATCACATATTCAAATTTGAATATTAAACTATCTCAAAGATATTGCAACACATAATATAAAATCAATTATGTCAATATCTACTTATAATTATAACATATTTAAACAATAGAAGCACTAAGGTGGGTCCAAATATAATATAATAAATATACTAATAGGCCCACTCATTTTTAAGGACGCTACCAGTGTGTGAGTGTATGTGTGTGTGTGTGCGCGCGCGCGTGTGTGCATGCATGTATAAATAAATTGCACCATCAAATGCATCCCAATTCCACCCAAATCGTAGCCACTAGAAATGGGAGTAGCACCGAACCCCAAAAACCCGTGCTGAACCCGCTCCATTTATAGCGGGTATGGGTATGAAATTTTTTAAAAAAAAAATGAGTATGGAGCGCGTACACTGAAAACGGGTATGGGTATAGGTACGGTTCAGGCATAGGTATCACTCGCTCCATACCCACACCCGCCCCGTGCCCTAATTTTTTTGGAGTCAAATAAATTATTCAGTCGAGTTTTTGAGCTTTCAATGTTGCAAATTTGTTTTAAATTAAAAAAGGCCCACTCCCCAACCCATCCCCAACTATGTTGTAACGCCCCGAAATTTTTTTGGTTACTAATTTTGATTCAAGTGTGAATTCCTAATTAATGTGTATGTATTTTATGTGTTTTATTTTAGATATATATATGTGTTTTAAGTTAATATAATTTTGTTTTGGGAATAATTTGTTGAGTGAGTATATTACTAAGGTTTTGTTTCAAAAAAAAAAAAAAAGAAAAGAGGGGAAAAAAATGAGGAGAGGGTCGGCCAGAAAAAGAAAAAAAGAAAAAAAGGGGGGCGAAACAAAAAAAAGGAAAAAGAAAAAGAAAAAGAAAATGGGGAGGGGAGATTATTTTCTTTTATGCGTGAATTAGAAAGGGGGAGGGGGGTTCTCTGCTTCTCACACACACACACCACACGCACAGAGAAGAGAAGGAGGAGGAGGAGGAGGAGATTAAGGTTTTGGTTTTGAAATTATATTAAGGTGAGTAATTTTTGCTCTTTTTCAACCTAAAATTGATTTAGGAAATATTAATTTGAGATTTCTATTCGAATTTTGCAAGATTAATACCGAATCAAAGCTTTGAATTAGATATTCTAGGGTTTGATAGATTAGAACCATAATTCCACCCCCTAGAAACTCACCTCTATAAGTTGTATGATTGATTGTGATCTTTGGAATAATTGGATGTTATGAATTGATGTGTATGTTCTGAATTCATGCACATACATGTTCTAATTAGGATTTTTGGGTTGATTGTTTGTATTCAAAGAACAAAATGGAAGAAAACTAGATGGAATTTTCGGATTTGTGCAGAGCTCATGTACTCTCTGATTTCCTGGGAATTATTGGCTTGTTTAAAACTTCTGAAATTTTTACTGTAGGTTACCCATGATATTACCTAACTTCCGGTAAATTTTCATGAATTTTAGATGTTTATTTTATAAGTTATGAAATTTTGATCGAAACTTCCCTGTTATTGTGTGCGAAAAGTCAGATGATGGTTGAATTACTGTGAGCTATTGGGTTGGTTATAAATTATAAAATTTTTACTGTAAACTGATGAGGATGTCTGGAAAATCTATGCAAATTTTTATGAATTTTTCATGTGTATTTTAGGAGTTACGAATTTCCGATTGGGACTGTTCTGTTTTGGTCTTTGATTTCAGTTACTGTTTTAATTTTGTTTTTGAAGGATTTTCTTGGAAAAAAATTATCAAAATATTAATTTATATTTATTATGGTATTTGGTGTTTTTTGGAAATTTGTTATGAATTTTGGCTGTGTATGCTAAAAGTTATGAATTTTTGAGTTTAATTCACAGATTTTTCATTATTTTGGCTGACTGTTTGAATTTCTGGGAATGATTGGCCTGGAAAAAAATCATGAAATTAATATTTTAGAATCTATATGTTATTTTTCAATTTCCTGCAAAGTTTGGTGAAGATTGAATGTGTATGCTGTGAGTTATGAATTTTTGAGTTAATGTACCTCGTTTAGTGTACTTATGGATTATTTGTATGTATAATCCATAGATTAGGTAAGATTCCTAAAAATTCTGATTGTGCGACGAAGTATGGGAAACTTGTGAAATTATTTTGAATGGAATTATATTTTGTTTTGATTACGTTTTTGTTCAAATTGTGGGGTTTGAATTTCTTTGAATATACAATTTCATTAAGTTATGTTTTTGGGGAAAAAGATTCGTGTCTTGATTGAGGCTATTACATGACGTTCTAGAGCTATGGCCATAGAAGTAGTTGTCTTTGTGTTTGGAGCTGTGTGAGTCGTTGGTTGGTACCTCGACTGGGCACTGCCCGGTCTGCCAACTGACTCCTCAGTTTGTGTTATTTGAGAGCTGTGTGAGTCGTTGACTCCTCAGTTTGTGTTATTTGGGAGCTGTGTGGGTCACTGGTTCTCCAGGATGTGAAGGTGACTCTACAGTTTGTGATTTGAGGGCATCTACGTACTGTAGAGCGTTGGATCCCTGGTAGGTACCTTGAGTGGGCATCGCCCGGTCCACCAGGATGTATTTGTGACCCTTGTGTTTTGATAGTTCTTTGCGTGAGTCATGAATTGAATTCCCTTAAACTAAAAGTTTTGTATTCAGTTAAGAATGAGTGATGTGTTGTGAAATTAGTTTTGGCTTGAATTTTTGGACTTTGGATATGATATGGAATTGGGTTTTGTTTTGGATTTGGTTTTGGATTTGAATGTTCATTCAAAACATCTATGAGCTTGTAATTGATTTTGAAACGCATGTGTGATTCATAAGCATGTTGTAAGACCCATTTTATGTGTTTATGGCTAATATGTGAACTTTTGTGATAAAATTGCTTTGATGTGTGTGTCAATTGTGGTTATGGGCGGGTAGTTAGGTTGTTTAGCAAGTTTTACTTTCATTCGGACTCCAGTGAGGACTAGGAGCTCAAAAGACATGATTGGTATGGGACAATCATTGTTAGTTTAGTGAATAAATTAACAGCAAAGCGTGTTCGAGGACTCAAGTGTAAACGTGGGTCCTTGAAACGTATCTGGTATGGGACAGGTGCGGCTTAATTAATCTAATTGCCTACCTCATAACAAAAATATGTGTGTGTTTGTGATATTCATGAACAAATTAGATATGAACGATATAAGTGCCTTTTTTATTCTTGAAACATACAAATGTCCTCCTATCTCCCCTATATGATATATGAGATGTTATGTTTCGATGTCATAAGATACGTGTACTGTGTGCTTATGTGTTAATCGGTTAATGTGCAAAGTGTAACAACGGGGAAGGTAAGAGTTATTCACTGAGCTCGGGAAGCTCATGACCTCACCATTTTTCAGGTTTTTGGAAGCTAAGGAGACCACAGAAACGCTAGAAGATTAGCTATTTGCGAAGGACCCCTTTTGGGTAGCTGAAATGGGAGTGCAATTCTCATCGTATGTATTGCGTTATGGATGTAATAAATACAATTCTGATTGCATTTTTATTTTTGCACATGTGTAAGACCATTTAGAATATGGTTTAAGTATGTATGTAATGTATGTTTTAGACTGACCTTCTCGAACGTCATTTAGATTTCTATAAGAGCTTCCGCTGCTGTCGCTTATGATCAGGTTTATTAAGATTGAGAAGTTTAGAGAGCCTTGTGAGTGTTCTTAATCGAATATTCACGGCGGTGACGTGTCTGCCCCTTCGGGCAGGGCGTTACATATGCAATGCATCCTTTTGTATCGCTCATTTACTATGCCAATATCACGTGACTCCCAACTCACAAATCTAAAATTCTAGCCCATTTGTTGTGTCCCTCACTCTCTCATTTCAGTCATTTATAGAATGCAGTTTTTGTTTACGAGTTAAGTATGAATTCCTGCCCTTAATCCAATAACTATTAAATTTCTTTAGGACATTCTGCCTAATTGAATTTAGTTTTATGAATTTCTTTGGATAAAAGAAATTATCGTACCTAATCTATATGATCTATATAACTATATATAAAATTGAGTGATCATATATACTTATGTCAAATGTCATGTTATTAATGGCGAAAATTTATTAAATTATATGTCCTCTTAATTTTTTTTCTCACTCACAATTTATTTTTTAAAACTAACTAGACTTTTCATATTCTTCCTAATAAAGTACTTATAGATGTTATTAATTACTATACTAATTAACAGATTAATAAGATTGTTAATGTATATACATCATCATAGAATTAGAAAGTTTAGAAAACAAAGTATATGTAAACAATTATTTTTACAACACATATATGTAACTTGAACAATCCATAAATTTTGAAATCAATTAATAAAATGAATTCAAATAATGGTGTCTCTTTAAAAACAAAATTGAGCTTAAATAGTAAAAAGATATATACGATTAATTTTCTTGGTAAGTATTTAATATTATACGAAGTGGTACATTATTGATCAATATATTTTACATTTTACATTTTTCTAGCAATTTAACTCGAATAGTTAATTTTAAAAAATGAGTTTAATTCAATCCTTGCATCGCAAGGGGATTAAGTGTAGTGGATATTATATTTTAATATCTGTATATATCTAAATAAAATTCAAAATACCTTATGAGTATGCGTATGGGGATAGATTTTAAAAACCCGATGAATATGAGTGTGAGTATGGGGATACCTTTTGAAAAAGTAGATATGGCTGCAAATATAACTCCACCAGCCCCAAGCCCATCCCTAGCAGCCTCGCTTACAAACCCAATCACCAATCACCACCTAGCTTCAATCATGGACTGACCGATATACGGTTACATCACCACCTAGCTTCAATCATGGGCACGAAAATTGAAGTTATGGCCAAGAAATTGATGTTATATGCATGTCTACTCCTTGTTAACTATTAAGCAATTAATTGAGGGATAAGAATGGAATTTAAATTCATATTTTTAATAATAATTTCAGAGAACTTACTAGTGTGCCTAATTGATATCCTCATAAATAATTGAAATTAATATAATAATTCGAACAAACATAATTCATAGGACTGATTTTGCTTTTATTACAGAGAACTTACCAATGTGCCTAATTGGTAAGTACAACGTAGAAACATTAGACACCTCTTCTATCAAGGGATCTATCAATGCTATCATCAACTAGAACACCATGGAACTCATTAGAGGGAGGATACGAATAAGAAATATTAGAATACAAAGAAAGTAGGAGGGCTGACGACTGGACTATCTAATCAACCATCATATTGTCTTCTCTATATTTATGATTAACATAAACGACTTTTCCATCCGTACATTGAATTTGAACTGGAGTTTTGAGTCATGATTCATGTGAGTAGGCCCGACACCATGAATTCAGTCCCTACGTAAAGACGAACTTTTCCACCAAATAATTGAGATTTGAATAAGAGGTTCAAGCTAAGTCGTGATTCACGGGAATGTGACCAAGACCATGCATTATTCCCGACATAGATGGGCAGATATTGTGTGCTGGTCTAGCTCATTACCACTCACTCCACTCGTGTTCAATTTTACTTAAGAT
>JACYFF010003369.1:83454442-83468703 GCA_017589665.1 Selenicereus undatus
TATATATATATATATATATATATAGTAGTAAGTAGTAACTAGAACTATTGGACCAAGCGGAGAAATAAATTGGTAAAGTTGACTCAGGAGCTTAAGTGGAGAATTTTTTTAAAACTTGTGAACTTGTGAGCCCAAATTCCTTAAATGTCCAAGGATGTTGGTAATTGCACAATACCTATTATATACACCTGGAAGTACACACTTCTAGGTCCAAGTTATCAATGACATTACAAGCTAGAATAGACTTTAAAAAAAAAAAAGAAACACACACGCACACAACGTAATAAATTCCCATTTAGCAAGGCAACATGTAGCAATTTCCTCCACCCACTGTGCTTCTTTCTTCTCTCTCCTTTCTTTCTACATTTTCTTCTTTTCTTCGCCTTTTTGGATACACATTATTTCTCTTCTTTCCCACAAAATTAGAATAGGACAATCTTGCAGACTTAAAGTTTTCACCACTTTCAACACTATTGCTTGTTGTATCTAAGATCTACTTGATTCTTTCTTCCAACTCTGAAGAAAATGGATAGGAATAAACAATAGTCGAATCATGTGTTTATCTCATTAAGCCATGGACAAAAAAATTTGGAACAAATACTCATTTACATGATCAAGAAGAGGCATTAAACTTCAAAAGTTCCATCCTTTCAACTCGTTATAATGGTAAGGTGAGAAGCTACTAGCAATTTTGGGTCTTCAATCTCAAACATATATGATACATTCATAAGTTAGTTCATCCTAAAGGTAGCACAAGCATATGCTCATTAATTACTACATTTGTTCATTATTCATTCGAAGCCAGCATATGCGAGTTTCTCGTGGTTGTCTCGTGGTTGTCTCAAGTCTTGAGGTGAGTTCATCATAAGAAGTTGATCCTAGAAATATAGGCCATGTAATTTTGTGGGGTCTATTAGAGTTTAGGCTACTCTAAACTAGCTAGCATATGTTTCCAAACATTTGTTTGATACAACATCCTCAGGTTGTTCACACAACATAGAATATTTGTTCATTGGATGTCTAGTGTTTATTCATTAGAATTGGCAAATGTGTTCACTAGATATGTTGTGATTGTTCACTGGGCCTTCGCTTTTCTGTTCTTTTTTAGGTTTGATGCCAAGCAAGTTATTCATGATAAATGAAGCAGGGTACCATCATTTTTCTTGACCCAAACAACAAGTTTTGAGATCCTACAATGATTGTAACAAGAAAAGATGTAGATATGAGGAAGGTAGAAGACCCTAAAATCCACTAGCATTAGCACTTTGACTTCAGAGTTATCTCTTTGGATTTGTTCATGTAAACCATGCACTAATACAAAGTGCCCAGCTAAAGATTAAGACCTTTTTGGATTACAAAACTATAAGCAAGTGTATTTGATTTATTCATTTTTTCGTCAACATGATACACTACACTTGGAAATCTGTATTGTATTCTATGCCACTCGTGGTGTTCAAGAGACCTTAGGAAACTAAGGTTGTTCATTGTGCCAACTAGATACATTCATTTTTAAACTTTGATCAACTTGTTCACTGCACTGAGGGATATAGTTTACTAGGTTAGTGAGCTTTTTTCACTATAACTAAACAAGTTTCATTGTATAATATTGCTTATTAAATCACTTGCTCAGCTCATTCCCAAAGTTGAGTTCATATAATATATTTCATCATGTTCTTGATTTCTATACTTGGACTTGTACACATCAAATTGTTCACTATTTCACTTCTATTTGTTCACCAGCTCAGTATGCTTTTTCGCTAAGGCCAAATAAGCTATGTTCACTATGTAACTGAAATTGTTCATTAAGTATTTAGGTTACTTGTTACCTTGCTCACATGTCATGCAACTTTATTCATCTTAAAACTTCATTTTGTTCATTAGCTAATCCATTATTGCTCTCTATAAAATTGGAGCTTGGTAATTACTAACAAGGGAGACTTAAGTTCATTACAATACTAAAGGATGTTCACTGTGAGAATTCAATTTGTTCAACAGTTGCTTGATGCCTTTATGTCAAATTTAGTTTGTTCATTGAGCCCACACAAATTATTCATTGTGATTTCCCCGTCAAAACTTTAGGAACTTTCATGTTTGTCATCACCCTTGACAATTTGTTTATAAAAAATGCAATTAATAAAAATTATCTATGTAGATAGAAATAGGGAAAGAAAGAGAAGGGAACTATGAAAGGACCTACAAGTTACTATATACAACTTGCCTACCTTTTTTTTTGGAATAGGTATTACACTACAAATCTTTATATCTTTATATAATAAACAGTAGAATAATGGTGTCTAAAAAACTCTCTCTCCTTCATTCCAAGCATATGGTGCAATCCCGTCTAATTATCACATTTTTAAAATTTAAATTTAAATATAAATTAGAGATAATGATATACAATTTTTAAAAAAAATTCTAAAGCAGTTATAATCTTTATCAAAACAGTCCCCCTTACCCACGATTCTTAACACCTTCAACGCTTCAATCAAAAGCAACCCTCACGTCTCCTCCCCATCTTCCCCATCATCAGCAATCTTCATCTCTATCTCTATCTAAAGGTAACAGCCTAATATCCGCTTAGATAAAATCTCCGCTTCTCGTAGGTAACGTAACTGCTACTTACAAACTTCTCCATTTTCGTAAAGAATCAACGTCTTGATTTATTTTTAAACTCATCCACAGTTGAGATCCCCTATTATTCATAATTAATCGTATTCTCAAAGTCATAGAAGAATGGGAGAGATGAGGATATATATATTGTGTGTGTCTACCATGATATCAATATGCTGAAATTCTCCACTGAACTGTTGATCAGTTGGCTCTATAGGCACATTTATTACCCTAACTCTTTTGATTTCTTACATTTCATTTTGGGCAACTAATTGAGTTTTATTTTTGTTTTCGAGTTGTGTTTTAAACTCATATTGTAAAAGTTTCTTTGATCAAATTTCATGAGATACAATCCCAAAAGAAAAATACTAATCCTTTTCCATAGCTAAAGTTTTTGCATTCTTTGTATGTTCCTTATTCCTTCTGTACCATTTTTAACTTCATTAATTTCTATTTATTTGCGTTTATTTTATTAGTGATTTATTTGCTTTACTTCTTTGTTTTCAGTAGAAAATCAAATTAAATTATCCTATTCTTCAGATCCATTCGTCATAGTTTTTAAATTTTTAATATATACTGAAATCTTTGATTATATTAGATTTGATATGAGTTGGGCTAACTTACATGAATTTAATTTGTATAACACTAATTTCTAAATGTTATTAAAATTTCATGTTCATGGTTACGAGGAGAGCTATCATTTTCCATTATTCTTTATCTAGCAAAGGAAAACAAGAAAACCATGATATGTTAAAGTGCATTGAAAATATTGCACTCTTTAACAGCAATAGTTTAATATGCTGATAGTAAAATTAAAAAAAACTCGACCCCCCCCCAAAAAAGAAGAACAAGAAATGATAGGCTAATATTTACATGATTCTTTATCCAGGAAAAGGAAACAAGAAGAGCATGCAATGATATATAGCACATTGATAATATTATCCTTCTTGAAAATAACAATTTAGTACATTGATAGTTAAAAAAAAAAGAAAAAGCTTTTGTCCCTAACAAGAACAACAAATGAAGGCCAGTTACATTATCATCTTCAATCAATGAGATTTTGAACCAGGATCGATTTATGTTGGGTCATTTTTTGTTTAAATTGATTTTTGGATCAATTAATACTTGGTCCAATAAATTTGCCTTACAAAATAAAGCAACTTTGGAGAAAAAAAAAATTCATGTGAATTTGGATTCATGTCCAAAATAAGTTAGCATATTGTTCATTCACGTGTGGGTTCGGGTTATTCGAATTGAGTTTCAGATTTCGTATTTGAAGTGAATATTTTATTTCTTATTTCCTAAACTAAAAAGGGAATATATTTAAGTTGCTTATATATTGCAATAGAAGTTGTGAAGTACATTTTGTTCAATCAACCTTTCCATTCAAAAGGAAAAAATATTTTCGTTCTTTAAATAAATAATTCCTAACTTGGATAGGATACTTATATGAAATGTCTTCATATTATGCATCCATATATTAATTTTTTTTAATTTACTTTTACCATTTAAACACCCCGTGCATGAGCTCGGGCCAAAACTAGTAAGAAAAAATTAAAGGTATTGAAAAGTCTCTCACAAATGTACCACAAAAAATAGAACAGGATTTTCTATATTGAATCGAAACTTTGACCAATTAAATAAAAGGAAAAAATTAAAAAATAACGTAGATAATTTTGAAAAATTAACCCTAGTTATACAACATTGAAAATTAAATCCTAAAATGTGCTAGTACGTATACTACATAATACAAAGAGGTTACTGCGTAAAAGCAACGTAGTTTTTCCCCCCAATAAGTAGCCTAATTGAAAGTGAAACAAACAACACTTTCTTTAGACAAAAACACTTTCATTAGACACAAATGTCTTAAATATATGCATAACATTGTGATTGGCATAGAATCACAAAAGTCATTTGCGTGAGGAGGCGTGTTGAAGTATAAATTTATTCCTGAACCTTTAATTATCTGCTTAAACTTTTAGTTGAGATAGTTTTTCAATACTATATAACAATCACGTACTCTTTCATAAACTATATATAGCATCAGGTAGGTTACCATCTATCTTCAATCAGTACGCTAGCAAAGTGCATCTTATTTGTGAAAAAGGAAATTGATAATAAAGTAGGAAGCAAATCATGGCAATGATTATTTTCGATAAGTTAGGCTACCAACTGGGTTTTCTATCTCAAGAAATACCTGATGAGACAAATAGACAATAGATCTGAAAAGATAGGAAACAGTTTCCAGCCCTCAAGTCCACACACCGCCCCTCTATTTCCCGAACAAATGAGAGCAATACAAGTCGGGCCAACAGTGCTCCATTCCACTAAAGTTACAATAAGAGAGTTCTACGTCTACCACTTATTGACCAACAGTGCTTCATTCCACTAAAGTTGATAATCAAAGTTTTTTTTTAAAAAAAAAAAGGAAGACAGGCAAAAAAAAATTGCATCATGCATCTGGATTTTTGGATCGATTTTATTGTAAAAGGGAGAGGGGGAAAAAAAAGGAATGAAATAGACAAACTGGTGGCAAATGATGAACAGTGGCAAGCAGCCAAAGCCCAATCCAGAAAATCAGAGGCCCCCAAAAACTTGACTGGATTTTGCATCAATTTTATATTTTTATTTTGATTTCGATTTTCTTCGAATGATTCTCCAAGTTTTTCCTTCTCAGAAGTTGAAGTGCGGAAAGAAGCATTTCAATGGGCGTATTGAAGGCAGTGGCTGTCGTCTCCGGCAACACCAACGTCAAAGGCTCTCTTCAATTCGTCCAAGATTCATCTGGTTAGTTTCTCTCTCTTCCCAATTTCGCAAAATTACTGAAATTTAATTTGATTTGATTTGATTTCATTTGTGGGTTCAGAAGCCTGTTTGTTTCTTTCTTGATGTTAGTTTTACTGAAATTCGATGCATGTGAACCTCATCGAACCCCATTAATGATGGAATTATCGTTCTGCCTTTTGATTTTGGTGTTGATTTTGGCTTATGAGTGGTGGGTATTCGACTAATGCTGATTGTTTGCACCCAAAATAACCAAAAAAAAAAAAAAAAACAGGGGTAACGCATGTCAAAGGGAGCATTACTGGGCTGACCCCAGGGCTTCATGGATTTCACATCCATGCCCTTGGTGATACAACCAATGGCTGCAACTCTACTGGTGAGTGAGTTCTTAGGATTTTTTTTTTTGGAGGGTGGGGGGTGGGGGTGTTTGGGGTTGCATAAATAGAAGTATTGGTTGGTGTGTCTATGATGTGGGGTTTATATAGGCTTTGGGTTCTCCCAACCCTTGAGCTAGCTTTTGGGATGAGCTCTTCCAAAGTCCTATATCAATTGGTATAAGAGCCAACCCCATGACGCCGATATTGCAGTGTTTGCCCGGGCTAGAAAGGTTCTAGCGCACAGCCAGCCTGCGGGTGCCTGGGCTGCAGAGTGTGGTGGAATGTTATGGTCCAATTGCAGGGAATGGGACTTGAGTCCCACATCGATCATATGTGGGGTTTATATAGGCTTTGGGTTCGCCCAACCCTTGAGCTAGCCTTTGGGATGAGCTCTTCCAAAGTCCTATATCAGTCTAATATTTTGATTTTAATTGATTGTTAAGGGCCTCACTTTAATCCGTTGAAGAAGGACCATGGAGCTCCTTTTGACACAGAACGGCATGCGGGTGATCTGGGTAACATTGTTGCTGGCCCCGATGGTAATTTCCCTCCATTGCTTGTGATGTTAATCTTGAACTTACTGTTCTACCGGAAACTTGTAATTCCTTTGATGTTGTGTTTAGGTGTTGCTGAGATTTCCATTAGCGATTCCCAGGTATACAAGAACATAGTCCTATTTGATTTCTTTGAGGATTTGTTGTACATTACTTGGACCTTCTATTTTTCATTTCGAGTTCCTTTGCATTCCAACATGACTTCGGGCAATTGCCCATTAGACCTTTCATTTTGAGATTGAAAACGCACAGAATCTTAAGAAAGGACCAAGTCCGGGTCCTGAATGTTTATGGGGTTGGGTACTTGACACTCTTTGACATTGGTATGGACTATGGACTGTATGGTTGAGCACTAGTTTCACTGAGTCCTATGTTCTATGGCAAATGGGAAAATTTTAGATTGGATGGAGGGCAATCAGAACAGGTTAAATAATACTTGTTTGTGTTTTATGTTGAGTGATGCATACAAATAGCTGTCTAGATCTCATGATATATATTGTTATGCCGAAATGTAATTTGATTTCCTTCATCTTTTTCTTGTGAAATCTAGATACCACTCAGTGGACAGCATTCTATACTTGGAAGAGCTGTTGTGGTGCATGCTGATCTGGATGACCTTGGAAGAGGTAAGAAGGGTCCTGAATTATGTTGATCTAAAGCTCCATTCTATCTTTGTTCCATGGCTTCTTGTCGGAGTGTAACTGAGTCCTATTTTTTTTTCAGAATATTGCATCTGTTTTCAAATATCCCAGTTCAAAGGAATTGTTGAGGGTACCCACATGTGGATTGTGCTTTAGTTTGAACTAATGTTCTCTTTCAAGCCAAGGTTTGGAGGGGGTTTGAGTTTGTCTTCTTAGATATTGTTGAAAAGTGAAAATAGCCAAAGTGTTCTTTGAAGCTAAAATGATAAATGAATATATTATAAAATTTCACCCTTTCATCTCAAATGACGCAATGCTCATCTTGTACCATGAACATTTATGGGTGTTTTGACATGCTTCTGCTCTCATTTCAAATGTTTTCAATGCTTAAAGCTTTTTTTTGGGGGGGGGGGGGGAGAGGTTCTTCCAAATAAAATCCTTTCTGGTTGGTAGGTTTGAGACTATATGCATGCAGATCTCAGAGAACCAACCCTGTTTGGTGTGACCACATTGGGTGATTGTTGTCATTGTTGTTTTTTCTTTGCCATTATGGTTTTTGCTGGTACCTTGAAGTTTTGAAAATCTCCCTCACGAGTCATGATCTTCTATGCTCGTCCATGATGAGTGTCGTTCGGGGTTGGTTGGTTGGGGGGGGGGGGGGAGGCTGGATCACATTATACTTACAGTCACCATTGTATCCGAGTGAGGTGGATCTGGCTGCCTCATTCCCCTTCAACAAGCAGCTTAGAAATTTTGCTTCATTTCTGCCACCAACCATTATTTTATCACTGCCTAATGGGCGTAAAGTCTCTTGGAATCAGCCTTTCTACGGGCAGGAATGCCGGTAGAGTAAGATTGCCTGCATCCGGATCTCCCCAGACCCCGCAAAAGTGGGACTCGTACTGGGAGGTGGTGGTGGTGTTGTTGTAATGGGCACGAAGCTTCCTGATTGCTCCATTCAGTCATTCCGAGTTTGCGTGTCTCAGAAAGGTTGTGTTCTTTCCCCATTCCCTGTTATTAATTAGGACTTAGGGGCTGCTGTACTAGACTAATTCACATAATCTTAAAAGTTAAAACTATAGACAGCAGTTCATACTTCATACTTAAAGGATTGCTCATCCTCCTATCTATGTTCCAAATCTTACATTCCAGGAATGGCATACCATGACCCAACATATAAAATCCAATGTAGTTTTTAAACTCGGTGGAGTTGTGTTACTATACTGCATTCACATTCTCAACATACCACAATCCTATTATTGGAATAGTTTGTCGAGAAAATAGTGTTTTCTTGCAATTTTGGGTTTCTTTTTTTAACACAAAGATTTTCCTCTTATCACTCCTTTTCAAGATGTTCAACTAACTATATATGATCACTGGTGCAACAGGTGGACATGAACTCAGCAAGACAACAGGAAACGCCGGTGCTAGAGTAGGATGCGGTAATTATATCATCTTTATCTATTATCATATGATGTTTTACCGTTATCTATCCCAGAAGCTACTGCAATGCGTAGTAGTGAAGTTTGCTTGAGAACTTTTACTTGTGTGTCACTGACTGGTGTATGGATATGCCTGGATGGCCTTGTGTCACCATTGTCTCTGCACACCAAGATGTTGGCAGTTGGTATCTGATCACATGTGGAACTTTTTAGAAGTAACTAGAGTACCACTAATGAAGGCCCCAAACCACAAACAATCAAGAAAGGAGATTGGGAACCATTACTTGTTCTTGGTCGTGAATTACTAACCGTTCTTGATCTCTCTGGATTCTGTGTTCTATGACTCTCGTGACAGTTCCAATTTGAACTTTCCTACTCGATCTTAAGTAGGGCCCATTCCCGCCCAGAACCCGTAAAATCCGCCTTAATGGGTATGGGTATGGGTATGGGTTGTGAAAATGAAAAAAAAAATGATTATGGGGTGGGTATTGCTAAAAGGGGTATGAGTATGAGTATGGGTATGAGTTCTACCCGCCCCATACCTGTTTTGTCAATAGTTGTCCCGTACCAGCTCCATATCTCTCATATAGAACCCGTATCCGTTTGTTTAAAGTTCTAATTTGTTACTTATACTTGGATATTTTGCTAGTTGTTTTGAATTGTATGGTATTAAGACTTCGGTAGGATATTTTGTTAGAAATTGTAATTGTCAAGTAATAATTTATTACTTTGATTAGCAAACTTTTAGTTGCATTTGACGTGATATGATATTTTGTTAGAAGATTGGGGTTAATGTGACATATTGGTTATTTGATGTCGAAATATATGTACAAATGAGTTTAATTCTTTGCTGTATATATATATAATAAAACCCACATACTCGCTAGACCCAGTGGGTATGGATATGAGTATAGCTTTCTTTACAACACCTGATGGGTATGTATTAATTTCGAAAATGGGTGTGGGTAGGGTACGGCACCCCCCCCCCCCCAAATTCGTAATACTGTGACATGGAAAATTGTTGACTTTGATTTCAAACTGGTGACATGTAACTAGAAATGGGTTCATATCATGATTTTTCAGTACAATTTTAACACCCTGAATCTTTCGGACCAAAACTTTAAAACTGAAGCGAATCTTTTCCATTCATTGGCACCTGTGAATCGTTTCCATACAAAGGCTGATTCATTTCCATGGCTGAAAGCTGTTGCAGGAGTCATTGGGCTGCAGTCATTGGTTTAATCCCTAAATTTTGCAACACAAGGCCGGTTTCGGAGTGCATTCTCTATGCCTCTCAGATGAAGTGCGTTTCCTGCGTTGTTGTAAGTTGTAACAAGTGATGGCTAAATACTGACAGTTTTGAATTTTCCTCCAATCTTTTTTCTTTTTCTTTGAGGTGGATTTTTCCTCCAATGTTTGTGTGTAATGACCATAAGCAGAAGAAGTTGGGTTAGAAATGTTTTATGCAGTATGTAACAGAGAATTTGGCAAGAAAAATCACAGCCATTGATAAATAAATCTCAATCCACCATATATTACAAGGAAAGAATATCAAATTGAGTTTGAACAGAAAAACCATAAAATCTCTCCCCAGTATCCTCCTACCATTGCAACCACAATGAATCACTAAGCCAGAGGAGAGAAAGAGAGACTTCGCATAATATAATCCAATCAAAGAATTGATCACAAACCATCCAGAAGCTACGACATCAAACTTAGAATAGAAGCCCAAACGCCAGAGCGATAACCGAGACAAAAGCGGCGGGCAAGAAGGTTGCAGCGTCGGAGGCGGCTTCTGGAGCCGGTGCCGGAGCTTCTACGGCGGCGGCGGCGTTCTGGACGGCGAAGACAGCGATGAGCATCATGACGGCGGTGAATGCGATCCTCATCCTCATCATTCCCTCCATTCTCTCTCTCCTAGGGTTTGAAGACTGAATGAATGAATTGTAATTTGAAGAGAGAGAAACAGGAGACAGAAAATTAGAGAGGCAAAGAGAGGAAGGGGGAAGATGCGATGGAGATGGTCGTGTAATGGTGTTTGTTTATATAGGCGTTGCACTAGCCGTTCGCCTTGCAACGGTCATATTCGCTGTATGAGTCATGATTGATTTCTTTTCCTTTTTTGAGCTTTTTCTTTAGAAAAATAATTAATGATTAATACTTTAATAGTGATTTGGTTTAATTATGAGTTGGCGTTTGCTAAGTTTTTTTTTAAAAAAAAAAATTTTAAAAAAGGGCTAGGTGGTAGAACGACAACGAATAATACAACTCTTTACAGCCTAATTTCATTTAATGAATAAAATTAAATTAGAGACAGTTGTAGGCCAGAATTGTAGGGGACTGACAGGCTCATGAGAAGTTGGCGACCTCGTGTACCATTGATCGTTGATGCCTATGTTTGTGGTTTAAATGTTAGGTTATTGTATTAGATATTGAATTATTGATTATAACAAGTTGGTGGCACTAGTTGTTTGTATTAATTAAAAAGTATTTTGACTCCAAAAAAAGGGTAAAATAAAATGTTTTTGAAAAATTATTTGATGCTTTTTACGATTAGTAATAAGATAAAACCCAAGGTAATGCCATGAGGCATATACACAAACAATAGCTAAATTGTAAATACACAGCTAGCAAACAAGAAAAATCCCACCATAATAGCTGATAAGAAAATCTACTAAAAGCTAATCCTCATGTCAATGGGGTGTAGACTTATATTTCTTTCTTGGTTCCCCTGACTTTGGCGTTTGTATAAAAAAAATGATGTTCTTTGTGTGTTAGTTTAGTGTCAAAATTTCAATGGCTTGTTTGTAGTGCCCCTTTTTTTTTATAAACGGACCTAATTCAATGAGCCCCATCTCAAGGGTACCCCCAGTAGGTCGGAAGAGACCTAGGAGTAAGGGACACCAAAGCCCATAGATAAGAAGCCTAGCAACCAAGCTCAATCGCACAACCTCATGCACACAGCACCGCAAGTGCGTCTCCCCTAAATCGAACCTGAGTAGACAGCATGGGAAAGACACTAACCATCCGACCAAGTTGTTTGCAATGCCCTGCAATTGAATACGTCGGGAATAATTTGTACCTCGTTATGTATAACAAATGGCTCATGTTGCTGAGATTTCAACACGGATCCAAGTCGATTGAACTTTCGATAAGTTGTTATTTAATCCAATAAACTTGTATTGCAATGAAAGCAACGTTGTGAGAATAATTTGCATGATGTCAGGTGAATTTGTACTTTTGGTGCGTTAGATTACGAATTTTGGGTTAGCTTTACCCCAAAAAACCACAATTATGGCGTCATTCTTCTCTTCTAAAATAAAAGAGGGAGTTAATGAAAATAGCTACAACAATTTTTTGATAATTAAGGACATTTTGCTTCGTATCACTAATTTATTATTTTCCTCAAACCCTTTTTCTTTTTTTGTTTAGACATTTTACTTTTTTGTATCTTGATAATTAAGTCTATTATAATTAATAACTTGAATAAAATCATTCGATCTTATCATGATTTTTCTTTTTTGTGGATGATCAAAGTCACTTTATATTTTACGAAGTCAAGTTTAAAGGTACATGTTTGTAAAAATAATTTGCACTTTTGACTTCTCCATGCTTTCGATTAGCACATAATTAATTAGACAACTGTAGTTGTTATAACCTTTATTCAACAAAGCGTAAATATATTTTTCTCTCAGCTCAACACTTAAATAGTGTTTCCTTTTTTTATGCGTAACTTAAGTTGCAAAATGTATTTATTTTATTTGCTACATATGCAGCAAAATAAGGTACAAAGAGGAAACTATTAAAACCTCAATAACAAATATAATTTTCACCAAAACAAATAATACTGATAATTTTTTCTTGCCTGAAATACTAACTATAACTTATTTATTTACAATGAAGCAAATAATGATTAGAAATTATAGTTTAGATTTGGTAAAAAAAATAATCAAATGTTATTTAGTGTTGCATGTGTTTAGGGTTGCTTTGCCCGGGCCTTGCATAGGTCCAAGCTACCCGATGCACTAAGGCCCTGTTCTTTTCTGTGACAAGGAGCATACAACTTATAGCTTACATCTTCTTACAGTTAATTTACAACTGTCTTACAACTACTCTACAGTTTCTAACATTTTCTAACAGCTTACAACAATATTTATTGGCAAAAAAAGAACAATGCCTAAATCTTCAATAAAATTTATCAACCTGAAATAGAGTAGGTCCATCACTCATCACCCCAGCCATTTATGACGGATTTTTGAAACAAACCCACTTGATCCTCTCAACTAGCACTGCACAAGACAGCCCAAAGAAGGCCCAACGGAGGAATCAGCATGTGGGTTTCTGTTAAAAAAATAAAAAAAAATAATTGATAGGAGGGAGGCTTGTGCAATCAAAATGCTTATGTTATTTTGGGGGGGGGGGTAATTTAGGTTGTTTCATCTTCAGATGTGGCTCTCTCTCTGTCTTCTCGTAGTTTGTAACTAATTACAAAAATACGGCCATCGCATCGAATTTCACTTCAACCATCTACTTGGGCAGAACTTCAAGGTATAAACTTGGGTTTGCATTTTTTGAGATGTAGCGTTCGATTAAAAAAGACAAGGTCAAAGAATTTGAGGTTCAAATCAAGCCATCTCAATACAGGCTAATGACTGGGCTCAACATGGGGGCTGTTAATATTAGTGCAATTTGACATGCCTGATTAACATCCAACGGGGAGGGATACTTCTCAAACCAGAAATAAACTTTGCTTGATTGTGACCAAACCCCCATTGGCGAAATCGATAAGGACTCTTTAACCATTTTGAATGGTCATTTGTCCAGGGTAAGGTAAAATCCAAGTGTACAAGATTGGCCAATTTTTTCTTTCTTCTTTTTGTTTTTTTTTGGGGGGGGGGGGGGGGGGTTGTATTTCTTTCGGTCACAGCCTCACACTCTCACAGGACCTGGTGTTTCCAGAATTATACAGTTGCACAAGTATTTACAAGAACAACATGCTTAGTAGCATCACATTTGAATGTTGGCTCCTCTTTCTCTGTTCTGGAAATGCATCTGCTGCATCTTATCATATATATCTTTGCCATACATGGATGCACTAAACAGGCGCTTGCTGTGAAAACCTAAATTATATGACTATATGAGCATCATCATACCTGTGTCTGGCATTGACAAAAACATAAAACATGATATCAGAAGGTCTGGCTAACTTGCTTACTCAAGAAGAAGAAGAAAGAGGGGTAAGGGAGACTAGGGAGTTGATCCTCCAACCCCTACGGAGGATAAGGGAATACTATCATCTGTCCAGATGGATTTCCAATAATTTGTTTGGTTATGAAGCCAAAATTTTCATCAAGCATCACGACTAGATCGATCAATTTGACAGTAGAATCCAGTCATTGGCTTTCTCTTGACAATAAATATACAAAAAAAAAAAATACAACAAATAGATTATTTTCAAATCATTGACTAGGTCTATTTTGATCTGAGTCCAGTTTAGGTAGTGAACAAAATTGACAGCCAGCTTCCTAAAAATGCTCATGCACACAACAAATACAGTGGGCAATCGACCATGCAAAATATGTAACACATATACTGTATGTATTACACAACAAATGACGCTGGCTTTACACTAGTATAACTCAGCAAGTTACTATGTCAAAAGTCATGATTTGAAGTGACCTACCTTCTTCAGACGTAAGTTTCAATAGCCCCCCGTCTTTGCTGCCTGAAGCATTTCAATGACGAGCATCTTCACATCCCTTTACGAAAAATACATGGGAGATTAGCTTCTGCCAACTCCAAACAGTTGCTCAATTTATTCACAGGTAACAAATTTTAAATATAACACTTCAG
>JACYFF010003369.1:83469103-83507701 GCA_017589665.1 Selenicereus undatus
GGGGGGGGGGGGTGTATTTCATTCGGTCACAGCCTCACAGGACCTGGTGTTTCCAGAATTATACAGTTGCACAAGTATATACAAGAACAACATGCTTAGTAGCATCATATTTGAATGTTGGCTCCTCTTTCTCTGTTCTGGAAATGCATCTGCTGCATCTTCTTGTATGTATCTTTGCCATATATGGATTCACTAAATAGGCGCTAGCTGTGAAAACCTAAATCATATGAGCATCATCATACCTGTGTCTGGCATTGACAAAAACGTCAAACATGATATCAGAAAGTCTGGCTAACTTGCGCACTCAAGAAGACGAAAGAACGGTAAGGGAGTTGATCCTCTAACCCCTACAGAGGATAAGGGACTACTATACTCTGTCCAGATGGATTTCCAATAATTTGTTTGGTTATGAAGCCAAAATTTTCATCAAGTATCATGACTAGATTAATCAATTTGACAATAGAATCCGATCATTTGCTTTCTCTTGACAATATATATACAAAAAAAATACAACAAATACATTATTTTCAAATCACTGACTAGGTCTATTTTGCTCTGATTCCAATTTAGGTAGTGAACAAAATTGACAGTCAGCTTCGTAAAAATGCTCATGCACACAATAAATATGGTGGGAGATCAACCATGTAAAATATGTAACACATATACTCTATGTATTACACATAACAAATGACGCTGGCTTTACAGTTTACACTAGAATAACTCAACAAGTTACAATGTCAAGTCCTGATTTTAAGTGACCTACCTTCTTCAGGGGTAAGTTTCAATAGCGCCCCGCCTTTGCTGCCTGAAGCATTTCAATGACCAGCATCTTCACATCCCTTTAAGAAAAATAGATGAGAGATTAGCTTCTGCCAACTCCAAACAGGCATGAGTAACAAACTTTAAATGAAACACTTCAGTATGAGGTTTACAGGTACATGACAGAAATAACAACCCCCCCCCCCCCCAAAAAGTAACTTTCCCTCCCAGTATCTTACATGTTTCTTCAGGGCAAGTCCATGGAGATGAACATAGATACATTCAACTATAAACATCAATGAGATAACTCTGCTTGGAAAAGAGTGAAGGCAGGTAGATTGTTAATGACTTACCTTCTAATGACTGCTGGTCTGGGAAAAGGAATTCGAAGCTTGTAAGTTCTCCCCTTGTACCTAGCCTGCAAAATCAGAAGCAGCCTTTCAGCTCAGTAACACAGAAAGACTACTAATCTATAAACTTCGAATCATGGTCCTAAAATACAGACTACCAAGTTCATTCATAACTGGATCAAATCCTACAATAAATTGAAGAGTGCATTTCACACTATTTTAAATCCTACATCTGTGCCAATATGAAATAACAAGTGCCAAAAAACAATATAAGCGGCAATCTTATGAGATGATAAACAAATAACAAACACAACATCAGATTACCTTGACACACAAACCCAGACGGTCCACATCCAGCATGTAAGCAGACTCCACCTGCAGAGATACCAACACTCAGTTTTCAAAAGGTTCAGAAGAGTCTGCTACCAATATTCAATAGACAATATACCAAAACTCAGGTACACATGAACGAGGCATACGTTTCCAGAAAAATTTGAAAATATTTAGTCATATAGTCCCAAAGGAATTTTTGCAAGGAATTGTGCCATGAAAAGCTACTTACCCCTCCCCTTGTTCTTTTTTGGGTGAGTTAGAGAGAGAGAGAGAGAATTCCATTACCGGAATGTTTGTTGAATGCTGCACTATTAGCTTTGTGTCCTCGGCATGATCCTTGTTCATGTGCGACTGCCATGAATCAATTGGGTCAAGTACAAACAACAAAAAGTAAGCCTTATTAGACGATTATAATTCAGCAGCTATAATGTCGAGGCGATACCGCTATAGGCTCAGAGAACTGCGATATTGGATCGACTTCTGCTGCAGCATATTCCTCTCTACAAAACTCTGTGGAAAGAGTGTAAAATCAAATTTAATTAACTGCACAGCATTAATCTCAGAAGTAACCTGCACGATGACTTCAAAGATAAGCGCCCTTAATCAACTAAGATATCACCCACATATATTTGTTTTGAAAGCAGATAGGAATAATATTGATCAAACCTCCTGATCGCAATAAAGCTGTTGCAACCCCTGATACATAGCGGACTACTTTTGGTTGGATCTTAAAAAATTGAAAATCCCCAAAGTCGACCTTCAAAATACAAAAACTCTGAATTTTAGTACTGTAGTGAACCATGAAAAAAGAATGTCTAATTTAACAAGACTGAATGCACAAGATAGAGTGAGAAATACCCAAAAAGCATCGGAAATTTTGGCCAAATATGTGGTGCGAACTGCTTCCCTATCTGCTTCAGCAACCTAAAATTGTTAGGGGGAAAAAATCAGCAAAAGAGCAATTTGTGTTTAAAAAGCAAGGCCGAAATTCGGGATGGTGAGCACTTACAGAAACAGCATCACCATGTAAAGTGATCACTAGATCAGTTCTATCCTCTGGATCCTTTGCTACAAGTAATGAACAGGTTGGGTTAACCAACAGGTCCTGCAGAAACAAGGTTGTTAGACCACACATGGTACATTCAAAATTCCAAAGGAGGCACTTGGTATATGTGCATACTTTTAGCTGTATGTTGAATTTTTTATATATATTTAAAAAGAAATGAAGCAATGATACATCACTAATGTAAGAGAAATGAAAACAGCAGGGTTCTGTTGACATACAGATGAAATTACAGGAAACACATGAGTATTTCCTTATTTTCTGTATAGAGAAGTCAGGGGGCTAAAGGATGATCTAGCAAATCCCAGGTGGTAGAAACATATTCAAGCTTTTTTTTATCGAAAAAGGAAAAAGACAGTTCAAACATTAAGCTACCACATATATGTCTTGAAGGAGATGAAGATCAACCTGTTCAACCAACAACCCTGCCAGCAACTGATGCAGACCCAAGCTCTATGAGCTGCAGCTGTAAGGCTTGGGAATTTGGAGGTAGTATTCCAGACAATTACTTACGATTTAGCACTCCAACCCATTTTATCAACGGAAATATCTTTTTGTTTGGATTTATTTGAATATTGACTATTTAAGTATTGGCAAATCAAATAAGCCAATACAACACTCAAACGTAAAAAAGTTTCTCACAACAATAACGTACTGATCTACTAGAATTGCTGGTTCTGGAATAATGAATTTGAATTCTATGTAGGTGTTACAAGGAGTATATGCATTAGAGCAAAGCCAATGGTGAGCCATTTTTTGGCTCACCAGTTGGGCCCTACCGCTGCTACATCAACTCTTTCTCCAACTTTTTGTCCCACAATCCTCAGTCTCTCCAATGACAGGCTCACTACCTTCTCTCACCAAATAAAATAATACCTCTAGACCCCACACCTAATCATATTTAATTGTTTGAGATTTATTTTTTTTGTTTGGTTGGTTATTTGGTTTAATTATTTTTAGGGAAAATAATTTGGACATGATAATTTGGTAACACAACAAATTGGAGGGTCATAATTTTTTTGAAAAGAACAGTGCAAGAGTTTAAATTAAGAAATTAACATATGCCTAAATATAGAAACTATAAGTGTTCGATAAATAAAATAAAAAAGATACGTTGGTTGACATTAAATGAAATAAAAATTACAATACGTGAAGAATTGAAAATAAATTACAATATGCTTATGAATGAAGACAACTAATAATTACCTTGCTTTCATTTTTTTTTTTTGGGATGGTTATTTGGGTATAACTTTCTTTGGAAAAAAAATAATGTGCACGTAATAATTATCATAAACAACTAATTAGAGGGTCATAATTGTTATTAAAAAAACACAAGATTTTGGGGGGGGGGGGGGGGAACCACACAAGCATGAAATTAGAAATTACAAGAGTCCGGCAGTAAAATAAAAATAAGATACATTGGTTAACATGGGACGTGAAAAAAATTACAATAGTTGAACAATTTAAAAAAATTACAATATGAAGATCAATCAACTAACCTCTCTGCCGCGGACCCGAATTTCGCTTCCATATTTCCTCAATCAAGTCCGCTTGAAGAGCTAAATGCGTATTGGAGTTGCGAACTCGACATGATCGTTGAAAGTACGTCTCATAGCATGGATGATGATCATGGTTAACAATCGGCTTCGGGACAGTTCCCTCAACAACGTTGCAGTCAAATGCAAGCTCGTAGTTGTCCCGCTCATCCTCCACAATTATGTTATGGAGTATCACAAATGCTTTCATAATAATATCAATCTCTCTTTGATCCATAAGACGAGAAGGGCCACGTACAATGGCAAATCGAACTTGTAACACACCGAAAGCTCGCTCAACATCCTTCCTTACTGATTCTTGACGTTCTGTGAAAAAAATTTTCTTCGGCCCTGGGGAGGTGGATAGTTTTAACAAATGTCGCCCATTGTGGATAAATTTCATCCGAAAGATAGCATCCTATGTTGTACTGATGCTCATTGACGCCATGCTCACATTGAGGAGCACGATCCTCGTACATCTCTTGGAAAACCGGTAAGTGATCAATGATGTTGATGTCATTGAGACTTCCAGGCAACTCAAAGAACGCATGCTATATTCAGAGGTCGTATGATGCAACGGCTTCAAAGATGATTGTTGGCACCTTGTAAACTTGCTTTTGAAATGATGTCTCCAAGCCGTTGGACAATTCTTCCACTCCTAGTGCATGCAGTCTGTGCTTCCCAACATACCTGGAAAGTCACGGGTTTCAGTAACTTGCAGTAAGCGATCAACATCAGCTTGATTTGGTTTTCTCAAGTACTGCTCCTCGAATACCTCAATATCGCATGAGGGGAACTTTTTTAAGCATTCAATTGTGGTGCTTGCACCAATCTTCATGTACTCATCAATGCAATCAGCTGCTACACCATAGGCAAACGTTCGCATGGCTACGGTACATTTGGTTAATGGCGACAATCCACGCTTTCCGGCCGCAGCGTACCTTACCTGAAAGTATTTTGAATGATTGCCGAGTGCTTCCACAATACGGAGAAACAAGTGCCTCTGCATTCTGAATCTATATCGAAAATGATGTTCGTTGTACACTGAATCTTCGGCGAAGTAGTCTTGGTATAAGTGGATGTGGGCAGCTTCTCTATCTCTCTTAATACATCTCTTTTTCATCCGATGCGTCGATGCCTATGGCATCATCTCTATTGCTGCTTGTCTAAGTTTCACAAGGAATATCATTTGTTGTTGCACTCGTTGATATTGGACGTACGCCCCCATGACGGGGATCATGAATCATCTGATGAAGAAGAGGACGATGATGATTCCTCCTCAATAGTTAGCATGTCCACATTAAAATTGTCCATCACAAATGGCATGCGTAATATAATAATGATTATACGTTAATGTACATAAGAGTAACCATTTCTATTAAACAATAATAGGCACACCCATTTTGCATAACTTCATAACATAACATGATAATACCAAACTCATGTCTAATACAACACATGGGGAACAAAAGCTATATAGTAAGCTGTTGCAACATACGATGAGATATATAATTCTCGTAATCTACAACATTATGGGGAGGGTAGACATATTACCGATGTGACGATGAGCTTCCATATCTCCTTTGCATTATTTCCGCTTTTCTTTGCTCATAGTAAGACGCTTGTTGAGGAATCATTGTCGAGGCGCCGATCATCATTATTCTATCCTACTCTCTCCTCATTTTGGCTTCCCTCATTATCATTTTCTGAGCTTTGTCTTATTTTGCTGTGATGATGAATTCCTTGAACATTTCATTCATATCAATGTTCGAAGTCTTTATCTCCTTCAACTCAGTTGTTACTAGATTAACTAGAGTGTTGTTCGTCTTTTGTTTCATCCTTCTCTTTACAGCTTTCCGGCCTTCGGGTCTTTCACTCCCACCGACACCTTCATCTCCAGCCTCTTCAGTGTCGGGTTTGGACTTTTTTGACGATCTTGACCCTGACTTAGGTGGGTCACATATCGCCCGCCACTTTGGCTGGTCCTTGAGCATCTCATACAAATGCTCGAACTCAAACTTTTTCGTTGTAAGCTCAGTGTACAATCTGTGGGCCTCTTGTAGAATCTTCGCATCATTCTAACTATTATGATTACTACGTTCCACTTCCAGCATAGCCAACGGTCGTTTTTTTAATGAGTACCGTCCACAGGGGGCATTAACACGAACTTCAAAGACATGTAACAGCCGATGTTATTACTACGTTCGACTTCGAGTGAGACTTTTAATGAGTATCGTCCACAGGGGACATTAGCACGAACTTCAAAGACATGTAACAGTCGATGGCTTTGGTGCGCCCCAATAGTCAATGAATGGACATATATTATGCTCGAAGTGGAACGTAGTAATCACAGTAGGTGGAATGATGCGAAGATTCTACAAAAGACCCATAGATTGTACACTGAGCATACAACGAAAAAGTTTGAGTTCGAGCATTTGTATGAGATGCTCAAGGACCAGCCAAAGTGGCGAGCAATATGTGACCCACCTAAGTCAGGGTCAGGATCGTAAAAAAAGTCCAAACCCGACACTGAAGAGGCTGGAGATGAAGGTGTCGGTGGAAGTGAAAGATCCGAAGGCCGGAAAGCCGCAAAGAGAAGGATGAAACAAAAGGCGAACAACACCGTAGTTAATCTAGTAACAACTGAGTTGAAGGAGATAAAGACTTCCAACACTGATATGAATGAAACGTTCAAGGAGTTCATCATCACAGCAAAACAAGACAAAGCTCAGAAAATGATGATGAGGGAAGCCAAAATGAGGAGAGAGTAGGATAGAATAATGATGATCGGCGCCTCAACAATGATTCCTCAACAAGCGTCTTACTGCGAGCAAAGATAAGCGGAAATAATACAAAGGAGATATGGAAGCTCATCGTCACATCGGTAATATGTCTCCCCACCCCATAATGCTGTAGATTACGAGAACTATGTATCTCATCGTATGTTGCTACAGCTTACTATATAGCTTTTGTTCCCCATGTGTTGTATTAGACATGAGTTTGGTATTATCATGTTATGTTATGAAATTATGCAAAATGGGTGTGCCTATTATTGTTTAATAGAAATGGTTACTCTTATGTACATTAACGTATAATCATTATTATGTTGCGCATGCCATTTGTGATGGATAATTTTAATGTGGACACGCTAACTATTGAGGAGGAATCATCGTCCTCCACTTCATCGTCCTCTTCTTCATCAGATGATGATGTCATGATCCCCCGTCATGGGGGCGTACGTCCAATATCAACAAGTGCAACAACAAATGATGTTCCTTGTGAAACTTAGGCAAGCAGCAATAGAGATGATGTCATCGACACCGACGCCTTGGATGAAAAAGAGATGTATTAAGAGAAATAGAGAAGCTGCCACATCCACTTACACCAAGACTATTTCGCCGAAAATTCAGTATAAAACGAACATCATTTTCGATATAGATTCAGAATGCGGAGGCACTTGTTTCTCCGTAAAGTGGAAGCACTCGGCAATCATTCAAAGTACTTTTAGGTAAGGTACGCTGCGGCCGGAAAGCGTGGGTTGTCGCCATTAACCAAATGTACCGCAGCCATGTGAACGCTTGCCTATGGTGTAGCAGCTGATTGCATTGATGAGTACATGAAGATTGGTGCAAGCACCACAATTGAATGCTTGAAAAAGTTCGCCTCATGCGATATTGAGGTATTCGAGGAGCAGTACTTGAGAAAACCAAATCAAGCTGATGTTGATCGCTTACTGCAAGTTACTGAAACCCGTGACTTTTCCGGTATGTTGGGAAGCACAGACTGCACGCACTAGGAGTTGAAGAATTGTCCAACGGCTTGGAGACATCATTTCAAAAGCAAGTTTACAAGGTGCCAACAATCATCCTTGAAGCCGTTGCATCATACGACCTCTGGATATAGCATGCGTTCTTCGGGTTGCCTGGAAGTCTCAATAACATCAACGTCATTGATCACCCACCGGTTTTCCAAGAGATGTACGAGGATTGTGCTCCTCAATGTGAGCATGGCGTCGATGAGCATCAGTACAACATAAGATGCTATCTTTCGGATGAAATTTATCCACAATGGGGGACATTTGTTCATATTATACCACTTCCCCAGGGCCGAAGAAAAAACTTTTCACAAAACGTCAAGAATCAGTAAGGCAGGATGTTGAGCGAGCCTTCAGTGTGTTACAAGCTCGATTTGCCATTGTGTGTGGGCCCGCCATTGTACGTGACCCCGCTCGTCTGATGGATCAAGGAGAAATTGGTATTATTATGAAAGCATGTGTGATACTCCATAACATAATTGTAGAGGATGAGCGGGACAACTACGAGCTTGCATTTGACTGCGACGTTGTTGAAGGAACTGTCCCGGAGCCGATTGTTAACCATGATCATCATCCATGCTATGAGACGTACTTTCAACGATCATGCCGAGTTCGCAACTCTAATACGCATTTAGCTCTTCAAGCGGACTTGATTGAGGAAATATGGAAGCGAAATTCGGGTCCGCGGCAGAGAGGTTAGTTGATTGATCTTCATATTGTAATTTTTTAAAATTGTTCAACTATTGTAATTTTTTTCGCATCCCATGTTAACCAATGTATCTTATTTTTATTTTACTGTCGGACTCTTGTAATTTCTAATTTCGTGCATGTGTGCTTTCCCCCCCCCCCCAAAATCTTGCGTTTTTTTAATAACAATTATGACCCTCTAATTAGTTGTGTATGATAATTATTACGTGCACATTATTTTTTTCCAAAGAAAGTTATACCCAAATAACCAACCCCAAAAAAAATGAAAGCAGGGTAATTATTAGTTGTCTCCATTGATCATCATATTGTAATTTATTTTCAATTGTTTACGTATTGTAATTTTTATTTCGTTTAATGTCAACCAACGTATCTTTTTTATTTTATTTATCAAACTCTTGTAGTTTCTATATTTAGGCATCTGTCAATTTCTTAATTTAAACTCTTGCACTGTTCTTTTAAAAAAAATTTATAACCCTCCAATTTGTTGTGTTACCAAATTATCATGTCTAAATTATTTTCCCTAAAAATAATTAAACCAAATAACCAACTAAACAAAAAAAAATAAAACTCAAACAATTAAATATGATTAGGTGTGGGGTCCAGATGTATTATTTTATTTGGTGAGGGAAGGTGGTGAGGCTGACATTGGAGAGAGTGAGGATTGTGAGACAAAAAGTTGGAGAAATGGTTGATGTAGTAGCGGTAGGCCCAACTGGTGAGCCAAAAAATGGCTCCCCATTGGCTTTGCTCTTATATTTTCATCAATTACTTCTTCCTCATTATCAAGAAACTTGCAGACAAAAATGACTCTCTGAAGTCAAAGATGCAAGAGAAGAAACAGCAGATTGAGCAGTTAAAAAGAAAAACAAAAAACCCACCTTTGTATGAGCAGCTAGACTGCTGATTGCCAAGATAGGAGATCCCTCTGCATCACATACAAAGTCAACCATTGATCCAGATGGGTATCCATCATATTTCTGTACATGACAAAGAAATTGGAAACCAGAATAAAATTCCCAGTTATCATTCCAATTAAACCACCTTCACCTGAGATTACAAATCAACCTCCCCAATTTCAAATTGACTCTTCATACACCATGAACGACAACAACCCAATGCAATAGGTACAATAATGCTTAAGCAGTGAAATGAGAATAACCTGAGAGAAGGTCGAGAGCATGCCACGGGTACTATTAGCAAGAACAGTCCGAATTTCTTCAACTGGTGGAAGTCTTGCCGCTTTCTCCTGCATCAATTAGGTCATCAACATTACAAACAAGACATAAATTCAATCAAGCTCGATTGAATTCATTTTTGCGCGATCAGATACCTCGTGAGATTGAATTCGTTGAAGAATGTCGATTTCATCGCCAGATTCTCCTGTTGCTACAGTCTGAATCAAAAAGGGGACAACAAATCGATTGATCAATCCGCAACATTCGAAATGCGAAAACATGGAATTGAGTCCCTAGAAAGCTTACCTGAGGAGTGGATGCCTGATTAGAGGAAGCCATGGATGAAGACAGAGATCGGGGTAGAGAGAGAAAAGCAGTGCAGGGCAGTTGAAGAGAGAGGGAGGTTGAAGGTAGTTGGGACGAAGTGAAGATTCTGGTCCAGCGCTGGCTGAATAGGAGACAGAAGCAAGGGTGACTAACAATCAAAGAGTGGTTGGACCATGTACCGAGGACCAGGAGAGTTACATTTGCGGTGAATTAATAAATATAGTATAAAAAAGTAAAAATTTAAAATTTTTATTTTTTTATACTTACATTGCATAAGTTAATAAATTTAAAATATTTTAAATCAATAGAAAAAGACGCATTTCTATCATTTCACTTTTGTTTGTTATGAAGGCAATTTAACTATATAGCTTATTGAGATGTAATTAAAACCAAAATTTTTATAGGTTGTTATAGGTTGCATGAGTTAATAAATTTATAATGAGTTATATAAATCTTTCATACATATGCAACAATGAATGATGTTATAATCATTGCAATATTTTAAGCTTGATTATAAATTCATTTTAGATTAGTAGAGTATTTTTTGTTATACTGTAAAAAAGTTAGTACAATTGTTTTTGATAAGAATATCTAGTGACTCGTCCAATAAGAAGGCGATCCGTGGTGCTAACCAACTTGGTGGGTTAGAGTTGACCATAAGGAAGGTAAAAGGATGTTGGAGGGGTATAATGGTAATTTGGCCCCCTAAATGGATAATTACCCTGCTCTTGGGTGCCAACCCTAAAGGAGATAAATACTCCAATATTTTCCCTTTTTATGGACTTTTACTATTTATGACTTGACTAGTTCACTACACTCCCCAAAATAGTAAATTGTCTCTTTCTCTCTACTCTTTTCTCTGTATCTGCTACTTTATCTGAGACTAACTTCAGTGTCGGAAACGTCTTCCTTAGGAAAAACACTCAAGGTTGACCTCGTGCAAGTCATGCAAGAAAGAATACGTCAGTTCGCGCGATCAATAGACACATCAATCAAACTCAAGTTCAAGCGTCACGACCATCATTTAAGTAAGTTTCTTCTGAAACAGTCTTAATAAATAACGTACTTTATCGAACGAGAAATTACGCTTTCATTATTCTTGATCTTTCTATATTTTTCTAATTGTTTTACCTTTTTAAGTGATCGCATGTTTTTTTTTAAAGACAAGAAAAACAAAAGCGATAAGGGAAGCAAATGCACTATCTAAAGTTTCTATGATAACGAAACATCATAGAACACATTTACTATCGTTGTAGAAAGTTCGATACACATATCGGATATCACTCTAAGTTTCTTTATCAACTAAACAAAAATACAATTTGAATAAGTAGTCTACAAACATTCCTCACCACGTCTTCTATTCGCTCATGAATCCTAACTTGTCTATATACGCAATGTGGGTGGTTCCGCACCTAGTCTATATGTAAAACAAAATGGCACCTATTGGTTGAGAATACTTCAACTCATATCAAACCAAATTAAACTTGTCTTGGGTATAACAACACAATCAGTGCGAGCAAACCATATTTGCATTTCGGTGATACTCATCGTAATGACTTTGGCACCTGTTTCGTCAGCGCGTACATTTCTTCTTCTTCTTTTTTAAAACTCCATTCGCCCCCCCCCCCCAAAAAAAAAAAATTAAGGGTTTGCTTTTTATGAAACACAAATTAAGTTCTTCGTTTTAAAAGAAAATTATCGTTTTACAAAAAATGAAGTATTTATGTGATGAATGTGATTTTATTGCCATTTAACTAGTACCTTGGTGCGTGCGTGCAATGCTCATTTGCCGGGATGAATATTTGGTAACCAACATGATTAGCAACGACTAACACTCATTAGCAATGAAAATTATTTATAATAAGTTAAAAGAACAAAATGAATATCATTGGCTAATTCTTTTTATCATGTTCAATTCCTTCCAGATTATTAAAATTTAAAAAAAAATTAAAACCCTACATACATTATCAAATATCACTAATAATGAGCAAAATAGTCAAGGAAAATTAACAACAATATATTTCATCATATTATGTAACTCTCCTCACATATATCTATGACTCTCTCTCATAAAGATAGTTTTATTTTTGCATATGCAATGATAAGTAATAGTATAAAATCAAAGTACCACGGTAATTATTAACTTACACGTGTGAAAAATTTATAAAGGTCAGTATTTATGGCCTCGCAACTTTTGACGGAAAAAATCAATATGATCTACTCAATTTAGAATTGTGAAGATTCGATTGTCGAAATCAATTCTGATCCTCTCTTCCTGCAATTTCAACTATAAATCTGGTTCTTGTATCCCTCATTTCCACAATCTCATCCCCTATGGCCCCCTCCCCAAAGAGGAGAAAAGAAACGGTAATTATATATGCAATTTAGTTTATTTAAATTTACTTGATTGAGCTTCAAATTTAAGTTGCCAATTCACCAATTCTACAAAAATCCATTTAACATGGCCAATATGTCCTACAGCAGATACAAAAGGGGGAGAATAGAAGCAAAAAGGCTTGGTTGGAAGAGAGCCAAGATTAAAAGCTATATGCATAGCAAGCCTAGGCATATTACATCAATTCAGTGACTTACCTAATTGTAAGTATTTTATTATGTATCCTTTGTTTTATTGTCTATGTTATGCAATCAACAATATTGTCACCAACATCACTAACCCTATTTCTTTTTAAAACATGAACAGGTTGACTGCTTGTGTAACCAAAGTAACCGGATGTTTAGAGAGAGACTAGATGTGCATTCAATTGGCATCGATTAATTCATCTAGTTAAGTCTCTATGGTTGGTACTAAAGGCATATGTTTAAATTTAGAAAACATCGGCCTTTGTGCCTCCCTTCATATAAGACATGGATTAAGGTCGGGTCGGATATTTTATCTTATTCTCTAATACATGGATCAAGTTCCGAGAGCAAGTCAGGAGCACAATAGTATGCATTCTCAAGTGCCGCCAGTGCCACCAAGTGCACAACGTATCCTCAAATTTTCTCATTTCTTTTGTAAGATCACTCTTAGTGTTTACCTCTCTTTTTGATGAGAGACTGATTGTTGTCTGATTAGATCTCAAGTTCACAACTAGAAATTTTTAGCCAAACCATTATGAATGTAGACTCTATTTTTCGAGCAAATATTATGACATAGGGAAGAAAGAATCAGCAGAATCATCAAAAGTATTATTTTTTATGAGACTGACTATTTCTTTTAGCATTCATATTAAGTTCAATTACTATTATCTCGCAACTCTTTCGAGTGATGTATTCTCAAATTAGATAAGCAAAAAGATTGCAAATTAATTTATGGCTCCATTTCTAATAATTGATCTCCAATGAACAAAGTCCATAGACCGAAGAACAAACACACAACAGGGCCACTGGGGATTCTACACCTACAATCACCTACAACCACAGTTATAACTTGAATAAGAGTTGACCTATGCATCTTATTGGTCCAAAAATTAGTTAAATTATGAAATTGAGACTAACAATGATACTACGTTCATATGTTCAAAAGAGACCGTCCATGTTATTCAGCGATAAAGTTAATTAGTATTAAATTCCAAAAAAAAGGCCATTCACTGTCATAAAAAAATGTCAAAAATAATAAAAATAGCAATAAACATAATAAAACATTAAAAAGTCTATTAGTAGATGTTATTCTACCCTTTAATATAATAAAAATGTACAGAAATTAAGCACATTATTAATCATACTACGCTTTACAATATAATAATAATAAGAAATTCACTATAACAAAAATAACGTTTCAACAATATTCTTGTGCATCGTAAGGGAAAAAAAATCAGTTACTACTGTTGTACCTAAAGTTTGGGATAGGGAACCCCTGGCCGAGGGGTGCTAACTACTATGACTTTAAGATATTTTTATTAGTAAAAATAGGAAAGAAAAGGTAGGCATGGATAGATGCCCGTGTGTTTTTAGCAATGTAGGACACTGATATCGAGTATCCATTCTTTTCTCTGGGTGACCTTGCAAATACAGTACGGAACAAAAGTAGGCCCTTATAGCTACTTTGAAAGAAATAGTCTTGACATGTTCATAATCTTTAGGGAATTTTGTTTGAAACCTTGTAAAATTCATATAAGCCATGACAACCATGACCCCGGTGCGGTTTGGTAACAACGATAGCAAAGTATTTGAGGAGACGTAGCAGTGCAGTATGTTAGTTTTTCTCTTCTACTGGGTGAATATAAATAGTAGAGCTAGAAAGACGTAGTGGTCCTTCGAAATGTTGGATTAACAACTATAATGGATCTCAGGTGCGTAGGAGAGAGCTGAAGGTCCTAACTCCTAAAGCTAAAAGTGTAAGGGAATGACCAAAATTAAAACCAAATGAAACTTCAAAGTACTTTGAAAGCAGATCTACCAAAGTAACTATAAAACAAGCTAGTAATCAAATACTTTGAAAAGAATTGTAAATGCATAAATTAAAGGGGACAAAACATGCGATGTTTTCATGACGTTGCCTAAGGCTCTTCTTTCCTTGGTATTCAAACCGTTTCACTTTCTATTCACTTAAGACTTAAGAGGTTGCAATGTTGAGTTCTAGACTCCAGAAAGTTTCCTTGAGTGCTTCGGAGGCTTGCCACTCAATCTAGAGACACCCTTCTAGATCTACCAGTCAACTAGGTATCTTAAGTTGAGTTGCTCACCAAGTATTGTTTCACTCCTCAACCCTTAGCTACCCAAGCAAATTCCGCAACTTACTTGGTAAATGTTTCCCTTACAAAGATTCAGTCCTCCCAAGAGAATACAATTAAGAGCACGAGGATATATCAAATTATTATCATAATATGATCAAGTCTTGTGTCTTGCTTCTTGCTTCTTGCTTCACCTTCTCATTATATAGCCTTCCAATCCTCTTATGACTATTGAAATAAACTTGGCAACTCCTCAAACTAGGCCGATTTCGTGCTGTCTAGATTTCAAAGACATTGGCTTCATCTTTGAAGCTTTCAAAAATAGCTCTTGGAGGAAATCTTAACTTGACCATTGGAAATCATCACATGGCAAGTGATATTCTTTATATCATTGAAACACATAAGGTAAGATCCAAAATATTCTGATTGTGACACCCAAGTCTATTTCAAATACTTTGATTGGATTTGAAATATGGACAAGATCTTTGCTTGGTTATTGTTCTTCTTACTTAGGCAAGTACCATCAGATAATATCAATGTCAATCTCAAAATATTCATCAATATCAATCAAGATAATCATCTATTATATTTCCAAATATTCCAAAAATACTTTCCATGAAATAGCATTGAAACTTTGGACAATTTTAACAGCATGTAATTTTTAGAAAAAATATGACAATAATAATTATACAAATAATCTCATGAGATCTCTAAAGATATTGACTTAGAATAGTGAAAATCTTTTCCTAATAAGGTTCGCCATACTTTACGAAAGAACTTGAGAATCATATCAAAATCAATAATTAAAGACAAGCATTTTAAACATAAAAATCAAGATAGTATCTTACCATATTAACTAGGTATAAACCGCTCAAAAGGATATGAAATTTATTAAACTAGAATTCTAAAGTCAGCTTAACCGACTTTGACTAGAGTAATCTAAGCCTGTATAATATGTATAACTTTACAACTATGATTCTTTACATACTCATGTATACTGACATAACAAAACATTCAAATTGCAATTTTGCTTTCACTCAAAAACATCAAAGAATCATTCAAAGCACTTTGAATATAGGACTTTGAACATAGGACATTGAATGTATGATTATGAACATAGGACTTTGACAGAATTAGATCAAAGTTCATATAAACTTAATAAACTTATAAACATGATATTTTAAGCAAATACATGCAATGACATAACAAGGTTTATTTAGCATGCTTAATCACATATATAAACATGTTATCATATAGTATAATCTTGACACAAAACTATCTCTTTCTTAATTTCTCTTTTTGGGAATCAATGATCCATGAAGGATGGTACAATACAATTGGTTACAAAGGGGAAGCGGGCAATCAAACCTATGAACTAATGTATTTGGTCGTCAATTTCAACCCTCAGGGGCTGAGACCGCATGCAAAACTAGTATCTTTAGCTACAACTAAAAATATGGTTGCACTCATTTCTTTCAGACATGCCCAGAACAGATATCAGGATTAAGAATCCAACTCATCTCGTGGCCAACGCTGGATCGATACGATATTAGACCGTAGGATGTGTTTGGACCTTGGCAAATATTTGGTAGAGCATGGGCGGCAGAAATCCGAAGTGAAGCTGGTCATTCTGTGTAATGCAAGAAGCCTCTGTCCCCTAAGTACGATGCCACTTGCCCAGCCATTTCAGATGGAGTGGGACAAATTCCATTCAGCGTTCTCAATTCTATCTGTTAGATTTAAAGAGCGGGTTAGAACAAAAAGGTGGCACTCAGAGACCAGAGCTTTACTCATGATAGATTGGGCCGATATCAAGAATCTTTAAATTTGGAAACCATGGATAAAACATCTGGTGCGGCAAGCACGAACCTCGCAATTTAATGGAGGCTCATAAGGATCGTCAATACCGGTAAAACCTGCAAGCCACACAACCAATTGATTGAGGCATAAAGTGATTTTTGCCACAGGTTGCAACAAAAACATTTGGTAGGCTTTACAATTGCAAAATGATCTTACTTGAACAGGATGTGTTCTATAGGTTCATACCTCTATATCCTTGAGTACTAATTACAACTGCAAAGGTGTTAAATAGATTTGGCAAAACTGACGTGTACCTTATGACCTAGAAAACAACCTAAAACAAGGCCCCGGGGGCCCCCCCCCCCCCAAACAAAAAAACCCCTCAAAACAGGTACCCTGGTATAGACTTCAACAGAACTGAATCGATCCAACCCAAACTGAATTTGCTGGTACTTGTTTACCAGCAGACGTTGAATGCATTTTTTGAACATTGCTGGACGAAGCTTGATCTGATGTGCATCAGATCAGCCCAAAAAGTCTATGCAAGGATGTTGTCCTCATCAGAAACCATGGGGAAATAAACTCGGCTAGAATTGATCTCCTATGTAAGGTCTAGTAGTGAGAGGTTCCCAAATTTGAGTAGATTGAAGAACAAGAATGAGACACAACCTTTTATCTTTCCAGCACGTGCAAGCTTGTATAGACCTTTGGCATCTCTTTGTTCACAAACTTCCAAGGGTGTGTTCATGAAAACCTGCCAATGTGTCAATATATTAGCAAATTTCGGTTGATGACAAGGATTATTAAGCTACATGTGTTAGAAGTTTGATTCACAGAGGCCCTACCTCAACAAAATTTCCATCCGGCAACATAGCACGACAAGCATCACGATCTTTCCTGTAAGGAGATATCAAACTTGCGATGCAAATCAAGCCAGCATCTGCAAATAGCTTTGCTACCTCTCCTGCGTGTATAGGTTGAACTCAGAAAACCTTTAAGCATTTTTTTAAAAAAAATCTACTATTTTATTATCATGTGCAAAATGCAGTCATGGACTCAAATCAAACATAGGCTCCATCTTTCTTTGAACATCAGAACTTTCAAAGTTTTGTTACATCTAATCCCACCACCAGAAACAAAATTGCTCATATTTAAAAAGCATTTATAGCATGAATGCCAAACAGATTTTGGACATAGAAAGAAAACGTAAAACCAACATGTATAAAACTCAAATGCTTCACCCCCAATATCTAGCACGCATTAAACAACAAGAACAACACCTAGTGTGGGCCCTATTTTTGCAGGGTTGGGGATCTCTGCAAGCATACATACCAATTCCAATAGGACTAGTTTGAATTAGGTAATTTGAACAGAAGTTAAGAAAGGAATGCACATCCCTTGTCATGAAAGAGCACACACGAGGCAAAAGCATGGATTCCAAATATGTGATAGTACATTTTTTTTTTCTTGAAGTAGGAAAGTTCAAGCCATCCTGCCCGCTGCCTATCTATTCACTTTTGGTGCGTACCCCTGTTTCATCGCCTTGTCTACAACAGTGTAGTGCCAGAAAAGAGGCATCCACAAAATGGCAGTGTGCACCAAGTTATCAACAAGTAAAATTGCTCAAAAGAATCACATAATCTAATTCTAGAAAGCCAAACCCTCAAGGAAACTTACCAACCCTACGTATGTTTTCAGCACGATCCTCCGCACTAAAGCCTAGATTCTTGTTTAAGCCATGTCTAAGATTGTCTCCATCAAGCACATAAGACAGCTTCCCCCCGGAATGCAATTCTCTACCTAAGGAGCAAGCTAGAGTGCTTTTTCCTGCAAATGCAGGAAACCATAAGACAAAACTTCAAACTGAAAATCATTCACCAAATTAGCGCCACAATATCCCTTCCCAAGACACATAACTAACAGAAGTTCTGCATCTAACTGGAAGCTATGTCCTCCAACACCTGGCTGAAGTGCTGAACTCACATAGTAGAGGTAGGAGGACTGAGCAATCCTGCAACGTAGAGAAATAACAACTACAATGGGTCTCACCTTGGTAAAAGAGTGTGGTAGAGAAAAAGCTGCAAAGAACATGGTGTTGAGTGGTTAAGCAATCTAGCATTAGCACACTGTCACCCATGTTTAACCGAACATATAGCATCAAACCTCAGCTAAAAGACCAAAACACAGCACAGGTTAACTAGAACCACCATAGGACACGATGTCAGCAGCCACGAGACAGGATGGCTGAGCTGAGCAGAAGAATGCCACTGTAACCATTGCATAAAATGCAGCACAAAATTATACAATAGAAGAGGGTCAAGCAATGATTCACAACATACCTGATCCACTGAGACCAGTGATCCATACAACGCATCCCCTTTGATTTAGTAGCTTTTGTCGATCAACCTTATTAACCGGACACTCATGCCAGAAAATATTTGTTGAGTTTCCCACAGTAGCCATAGCAAAGTTTACACCTCTCTCCCCTGTACATGTACAAAACCATGTCAACTAAGGCAGTCTTCAACCATCGATAGCTTATACTGCAAATACATAGAATAGTTCATATCTGCTACAGTTTCAGACAAAAATAAGACAGCTAATAGCTGTGGTAATCAGCAGTTTTGTCAAAGATTCAAGACCAATACTCAGCATAACCAAGCCAACATGCAACAGTCACAACTCACTCACAAGCACCTAATGTGATCTCTCCCCCCCCCCCCCACACAAGGCAAGGTATGGGAAAGTCGATATAGAATTATAGATGTAGCCTTCACCAACATCAGGGACAGACTTATCATTAGGTAGACGGCATCACAGCAGCCGTTAGACCCAAAAAATTCTTAAATTCTTACCAAAAATCCCTTAATTTTTTTAAGTGGACATCCATAAGAGTCCATTGGCACAGATCAAAGCCCAAAAGATAAAGATGAACTGCCTGATCCAAAATTTCTAAAATCAGCCACATAAAAGCTTTATGCAGCGATGTTTTCAAATAAAAAAGCGTCACCATGCCATGGATCCGACAAATTTTCTGCTTACTGAATATGTCCCAGTTATTACGTGTAAGAAGAAAGGATATTCTTAACAATGCCCAATAGTGTTAAGAAACTAAAGCCTCAGTTTGAATCATGACAACAATTTGTCACAATGCAGCCTGCTGGAGTACATTATGAGTTCCAGCGAATCCAGCAGGTTATGCCAACATACTCAAAGCTAGCAAATGCATAAGAGGGGGAGAGAGAGAGAGAGAGAGAGAGAGAGAGAGAGGATCCATCGATTTTGTTGACTTAAGTTCTCGTTTGGTTCAAAATGGCAAAACTCTGATTGGAAACCAGAGACAGTTTCAACTGAAAATGATAAAAACAAGCATTAATTGTTTAAGACTAGGCCGATTTCTCCCTTGCAACAAAGAAGAAAAGCAAACAAAGAGGAACCCAGTTCACGAAATCAAAAATTGATATCACAAACATCAATGCCGTGATTAAACCAAACCAAAAATGCATTGAACATAGCTTCAGAAAACATAACACTCAAAACGACAAAATTCTGGGTGAAACCCAGAAAGAGTTTCAACCAAAAATGATAAAACCAATTACAATTTGGAAAAACCAGGCCCATTTCTCTGTTCAACAAAGAAGGAAAACGCAAAGAAAGAGAAACCCAGTTCAGCAAATCAGAAATTGATACCCGAAACATCAATGCCATGATTGAAACTAAAAAACGCATTAATAACTAATCTTCATGAACATAATACAGCAGCAAAGATCGAGCAAATTACCAAGGTTCTTCAAAAGGCAAGACCTCAACAATGATCTTCAGCAGGTACGAGAGGGGAGAGAATGAGGGAGAGGAAGGGAAGGCAGAGAATGATAATAAAGAAGAAAAGAAACTACAAATGACTGCGAAAATTTAGGGAGAAACGTGAAACCTGTTTGAATTGAATCCGGGGCGTGCTCACCTCCACTTTTTAAAGAGAGAGAGAGAGAGAGAGAGACGGATGAATTTGGGGGGTGACAAAAATCTAGGCGGGGGTGAAATTGAAGAACAGGTACAGGGTGTACAGACAGGTTGAGCACTTGAGCCTTTCTAAATTCTAATCACTCTCCTCTTGTTTTTGTAGGTGTAGTAGGTTTTTGTATTGTGGGGTAGCTTTGCTTTTGTTTTTGAGTCAGGTTGTGGTCCGGCTCACTATAAATACGGCCTAAGAGCACTTCTAATGACCTCCTCACAAGGTAAAATTGAGGAGAGAGAAGGAGAATGAGGGAGGGAAGCGATTTCAATGGTTGGCTCAGGGGGTCATGTCTCATGAGGAGGCTTCCCTATGTGAGAAGGCTCCTCAGCCTCCACCAGTTTTTTTTTTAATGTATTTAATTAGTTTTTTTATTTTTTTAATTTGTGTATTGTAGAATGGGTTCATAAATATTATTTTATTTGGTGAGGTAAAGTGGTGAGTCTTTCATTAGAGAAAGTGAGGATTGTGAGGTAAAAAATTAGAGAGAGGATTGATGTGGCAGTAGTAGGCCCCTACCGGTGAACCAAAAAGTTGACTCACCGTTGGGTTTGCTCTAAGAGCATTTGCAGTGCTAGGATTATGATTTAATATTTCTATTCGCAGTTTAGAAAATAGCATGCAATATTGATCCTTCTACCTCATTCCGCGGTTCAGCTTGCGACTATGATCCACTCACCATCCTTTTTTTTTTGGCCAGATAAGTTTTAAACTTTTTTTTAAAAAAAGTTTGATAAATAATATATTAGTAGTGGGGTCCACAGAGTATTATTTTATTTGGTGATCCAAGTTAGTGATCCATGGGGTGTAGATAAGAAAGAAAAAAAAGTGACTTCTTGGGTGATATGGAAGGTGTCGACCCCCACTTATAATCCAAAATCATGGATCACCATTGCATATACTCTAAGTTGTACATTGCAGCCTGTGATACAAGGCATGTTCATCCTTGGCGTGGGGTGAGGTCAGTACATTGTTCTCTGTTTGAATGGGGTTGATAAAAGGTCAGGTTAATAGTAAACATTGCTAAGTGGTTATGTTAGGCCAATGACTCATGCAATAATTTGTATTTTTATTAACTTGTATGTCATTTAAAATTATAATTTAAACTTGTTTAAAATTATAATCAACAATTTCTATGCAGTAATAATATAATACGAATCTGTTTTTAGGACTTAATTAAATTATGAAATTGAAATTGATATAGAAGTCATCCTTGACCAACCAAACTCAGCCATTAATTCACATAAAAAAAACCCCCAGATAACCCACATTTCTAGTAGGTGACCATGATCAAACTTTGCGTTTTTAATTTGGACCGCCGGGGAGGGGGGGGGGGGGGTTAATGTCACCTGTTTAACTCGTAAAATTTTGTGAAAGAATTACTGATGCAACAGCGATAACTAAACCCCTTTATATTTTACATTTCAAATTCAATGCTCCACCAAAGAATTGGATGTATATACCAATCACTGTAAGGCCCTGTTCTTTTCAATGAAAAATGATGGGGGTGGGATGGGTGAGTGTGGAAAAGGGGGGAAGGAGTTGTCGAGAGTCGGTAAGAGTGGTATTTTTTTTTAAGTGTGGAAAAGAGGGGGAAAGAGTGGGTGAAAGTGGGCAGGAGTTGAAAGAAGTTTGGGAGTTGAATGAAGGAGTGTGGGGAAAGAGGGGGAGGAGTGAGTGAGAGTGGGAATGAGTGGTATTTTTGTGTAAGTGTGGGAAAGAGTGGGAATAGGGGAAGGAATGTGTTGGGTTTATTAAACCACGAAAAGAACAGAGCCTAAGATAAAAAAAATACCTAAAATTACATACAAAACCATGAAATTAATGGCTATCTTGCTAGCTATTTAGAGAAACTCCTCACAGCAATGTCGAGCATACGAATTAAGGATCCAATACTTTTTATACGAAAGTGCAGTATGAGTTTGACCCAACTCGGATTAAAATTAGTTAAAATTAGTTGAAATAGATATTTTTTTATCAAAATTGACAAAGTGAATTAAAATTAGTTAAAATTAATAAATTAATATTTACCAGCGAAAAGAACAGGGCCTCATTATGCGGTCAAAGCTTAACATATGAAAAACAACAGGTGAAATCATAAAAGATCTGTTCCATACCATACGGAGAACCTATGACGTATACGATCGATTTGTACCGTTGCAATCTGTCATCCTCACTACCCTGGTTCGATTCTAACGGGCACGTTCTTATCAATTGCCTGATAGGAAGGGGCACTGAGACTTGTGTGTGAAATTAAATTTTGTGAAAATCAAAGGTTGGCTTAACGTAGAATAAACGCAACAGACTTGATAAATACATAGCAAAGTGCTCGGCTGTACTTGGACGCTCTCAGGTGCTTTGTGCATCTGTTAGTGTTTGACTGATAGGTGATGGTGGAATATGTGGATTTGTTGGTACTTTATTGGCAAATAATTACATTAAGAATACTGCATCTGTTTTAATCCTTAAGTCTACTCACTGTTGGGACCTCTACCAATTGGACATCAAATGTCAATTCATGAGTACTTTTTTCGGGCTTTTCGGGAGTAATAGTGACATGTTTGATTGGAATTTAACCTTCCATGATTCTGTTGGGAACTTAACATCTTGTAGTCCTGTTAGGAGCATGTTCTTTAAAATTATGACAAGTGTTTAGTATTAGAACATGCTCAATTATGCTGAACTAGTTTATTTGGTTAGGATTAAATACGATGTAAGACTATTTGTTGAGAACAGAAGCACAACAGAAGATTTGATCACATACATACACACATCAAGAAAAGGAACATCGCAAATTTCGAGTCAAGGACATCTCCACATTAAGGAGAAGAATTTAGCAACAACTGGTACATCATTCACTATCATAAGAAAATATATAGATTACAATCAAGTATACTCACAAAATTGCATACTCTCAGTCTCCTCTATCTAGTGTTGAGTCGCCCCTTCACACTTCCAAATCTATCCCCCCTCACACAATACTCTCCCCATACTCACTACTCAATGCTTGGGGTGTTCGAGATGTACCTCATGAATACCCGATCTCAAATAATTACTCAAGACCCCGTATTAAATCAAGTGGATACCATCCACAACCAATAACCCATGTTGGGTTAGGAGGATTCCTTTCTCACTTTTTGAGGTAATTGTTTACCAAGGATGAAGACCTTATAGTATCAAGTCTTTCCATGACTTGCAAACACATCCATGCATTAAATATCCACTTTTCATGTTCTTGGAAAATATTCTCCATCAACTGAGAATTATTCTCCAATCAAAACTCATTATAAAACTTGCCAAAACAATTGACAAAATCAACCTCTATGTCTTGAAATCCAATCTCACGTAAAGTGCTTTCCTTTTCTTTTCTTGTTTTTCTTGCCTTTTTTTTTTCCTTCTTTTCTCACAAATCAAAATCAACAAAACCTACTTCAATTTTTGGCTGGATCAAATCATCAAATCCTACAATATGTGATTGTAATTATGAAAATAATCGGAGGAGACATCCAAAGTGAAAGCACCAGCGTGAAAAAGAAAAAAAAGAATTTTTTTTTACAGGGTAGGGAATCTAGATCATTGTCACTCGTATTATGATTTAGTGTTTCTAAAATCAATATATACTTCTTTTCTTGCAGTTTCCAGCTCAATGTCTTTTAAAAAAAAGTTATCAACTCAATTACTTCATTAACAAAAAAAGGAGATGGCCAGTTTGATATAGTTTTAACGAAAAAAGTTTTTTTAAAAAAAAATTGATGCAGATAGAAAGAAAAAAATACATATTTGATTCAAGGTTTAAATTATTGATTATAAGATTTAGAGTTAATTTAGATTGAAAAAATAAAGTCCAAACAATGTATAGATTTTTGTAAACAGAGTGTCCATTTAATTAACCAATTTAGGTGAAAATTTTTACTTTTTGTGTAACTATTATGTGTTTTTGTTAAAAAAAAAAGATTGTCCATTTAATTAACCATTTAAGAGAAAATTTTTACTTTTTGTATAACTATTATGTGTTTTTGTTATAAAAAAAAAATCGGACTTCTTTGTTATCAAATTATCTTTCTTTCATAGATTGTTTTTTAAAATTAAGCACCAGTGTAAGAGCATGGGCACAAACTAGTTACACAATGGGAGGAAGAAGAATGGAACCTGAGACCTAATGTACTTAGGACCTCAATTTTAACCACCTGACTAAGATCTCATCGGTACACATTGCAATAAGTTGTATACATATGCTATTATATTTATAAATTAATTTATAAATGCAACTCAAAATATCACTATCACTACCACTTAGAATGGAACTCCCAATACAGATTTGAGCAGTAAACCAAATACCCACTACATGTCAAGCAACAAAGAAAAAGTGTAAAGAATGAGAATTGTTGAAATTAACATATTGGACTATCAATCAGCCAAAACAATCATGAGCAGATACGACATTGTAAGTTTTTTCTTCTTGACTGAATCTACAACCTTCGTTAGCATATTCATTTTTTATGGCTTTCGTGATCAAACTAGAAGTTACCAAAGAATCATCCCTTTTTTTAGTTGATATGTATAATGTACAAATACTTCCAAATTGACGATAATATATGTCTTGCTACAAGACATTTCTTAAATGTTATATTAAAATTAATATGTTATATGACTTAAAATCATCAAGTTTTCAATGGTTATAATTAATTATCAATTATGAAACTTTAGGATTTGTCGACTACATCGATGAATACAAAATGATACCATAATCGGATCAACCCCATCCACGACAACGTACCATATGCGCAATTTCATAAATGTGAAAAATTGTAGATAAAAAATTAATTTTAGACAATTTATAAGTGGAAATACTCTCATACTATTTGATCATACCCTTCTTTTCAATTTAATCATGGTAATATGATTTTTAAATCGAACATTAGACATTTAAGAAGTGTTTTATAATGAAACATTTATCTTGTAGCTTTGCGAATATACCTACTGTTTTAAGTCGCCTTAGCAATAATACAAAATTTTTATATATTGTTAGATGTAATGGATTGCATCATTTGTTTCATTTTGAAAATAATTATAATTGGAACTGACGAGAATATATATTTGGGCAGTTATTAGAACATAACAAGTCGAAATTACAAATTTAGGATTAAACATTCGGTACATTTTAGTATAAATATAAATTAAAGTACACAATAGAACTATAATTTATGACTTGCTTTTCAACCTATCATAGGATTCCATGTGTCATCAGCAAGTGAAGTTTAGAATTCATTCATTTTGCAACGTTGTTACATGTATCGATTGTGTAAGGATTGCGAGTTGCGACTTCCTTCCACATATGTTACTCTTGAAGTGATTATCGTACCATTTCCTTCAAGTTGACTCAGGTTTTCGAGTGCAAAAATTGTTATAAAAACGTAAACTTGATGACAATGTTTTGGTTTAAGCATCATCTCCAATATCATCCACCTTTCTTTTAACGCTCCAGTAACACCCCAAAATTTTAGTTAATTTTTTTAAAACATTTTAGAACCCAAATATGAGTCAAGGATGGTTCTTGAGGATTATCAACATCATGCTTCACAAAGGAGGACACCGGTTTCATAAATACGAACAAGGTTTGTAATACATACTGTGTTTACAATTGTTAAATTTTCAACTAAACTTAACTAATTGATAATCTTATGATAAATGTAACTTAACAACATTAGCTCAACTATCAATCCAATCATATTTTGTTAGGGTTAGTAGTAATGCTTGCTTATGAGCAAACCTCGCTAAAACATCGTACCCAGAATCCTCACTGGTGCACACACCTGAAAACAAAATATTTCAAAAGTGAATTGGGTAAACTTGGTAACACAACCGTGAAAAAAATAAAAGCAATTTAGTAATACCGGTGTAAAATCTAGTTGGGAAAAGGAATAAACTAAAGAATGTAATGAACCTTGAAAATCTCAATTAATGACATATTTCAGAACCTGCATTTTGAAGGAAACACGATACTTAAATAGAAAGTGAAAACAGAACTAATGAACGGACATTCCTTCTATAAGCTTTAGTGGAATAGGTTCAAAGGAGAAAGGAAAAGGAATAAGTTCAAAATGGAAGTAATCCTTTAACGGACAACCTTAGACGAAAAGTTCAATACACATATAATTGGAATAATTTAGGATTTCCCCTTTTTTTCAAGGAGAAAGAAAATAGATACATAATCTAGCGTTGTCAATGTAAAACCTCTTTCTAGACTTACACTTATCCAAAGCACAAACAAAAACAAAACGATTTCCTAAACAGGATAATAAACAATGGTCCCAACTTCCAAATAAATTAAGGAAAAAATGATTCAGAAATCCAATTTTTAGTTCAACAGTTTGATGGCGCACATGGGAAACAGGAGATTAGGCATCTACTCGATAGATAGAGCTAAGGATCATCTTTGCAATGACACCTAGGATGACTAGTTGTACACAGAGAGATCGCACAGCTTGAATAAGATGACAGAATAACCCAAAATTACTGGGAAGCAAAGGGGTCAAACCCCAACAGGATTAGTACAAGAGTTTTTAGCCATCAAAAATCCAATTTATGAGTAAAATACTCTTAGTTTAGGAAAATAACTTTTTTTTTAACCTTTGTAGTTCAAGAAACAAAAAAACAGGTTGAAGAGACTAAGTTTCTAAGAAAACACTCAATTGAAACTCTTTTACTTTCTAAACTTGAAATTGTCATACTTAGGAACTTAACAATATAATACAATCATATGATTCACACATAGGAAACGTCCAAAGACTTTATATTTCCAAAAACATCTTTTCACGACTAATTTAGAAATATCATTAGATACTTGAAAATAAGTGGAAAAACTCCTTGATATAGAATTTGTTGAATTAAGCTACTGGAATCCAGCTGCAGCAAAAAATGTAATCATGGAAAATATAAAACGGTACAGATGCCAAAATGATCTTTTAACAAACTGAATCGTGGATCATATACGGAAACTGCATTCATGATTACATACGCAATTATCAAAATTACCAACATGTATGTTACCTCTCTCGCTTGACTATCGCTGACTCGAGCTAAACCTAGACAGGGATAAACTATAATTGAAAATTTACACCAAGTGGTTAAACAATCCTTGCTATATCCCTTAAATGTACTTTTGGCTCTCTGTAAAACCCCGAAAACTTAATTTGGGGGATCATGTGACGTGGACTAACCTTCGTAATCCAAGTCGATCTAAATATTTTTCTCCACATGTTTTTTTTTAAAAAAATTTTACACAACAAATTTACTTATTCTTCATCCGGGCTATTTTTTTTTCCTTGATTTAATTATTTAATTAGTTGCTTAAAAAAATTTGTTTTTTTTGTTTCATAACTCAACTATTTATTTCTCTCATTTGTTTCTCGTTTCCATTTATCTTATTTTGAAATTTAACTCTTCCCTCCCAAATCAACGAAATCAAACCCTAGATGTATTTTATTCTCTTTCCTTTTTTTTCCTTTCCTTTTCCACTCATCTCTCTCCCTCTCCCCCACTAACCGCCCCCCATTCCCCTTAAACCCTAACCGAGATCCTTCCCCTTTCCCTACGCTCTCTCTCTCTCTCTCTCTCTCTCTCTCTCTCTCTCTCTCTCTCTCTCACACACACACACACACACACACACACACACACACTCCCTCTCACCCTATCCCCTCTCCCTAGCAGCAACCGCCGACCAGCCTTCTCCCCCTCTTCATTGGTGGTAAGTGGGGTGCACCATGCACCCATGCATACAAAAAAAAAATTGGGTTTCTCTTGTATTTTTCTTCTAAACTCATGATTTTGATGTGAGATTTTAAGTATAAGGCGTTTGATTCGAATTTCTATAATTTTTCATATTTAAAACCCCAAAGGTGCGACGTTTCAATCGCTTCTCCCCCAAAATCGCAACAAGGTGAGTCTAAATTGGTTCTTTGTTAATCATTTAAATTAAATGTTCAGCTTTTATTGACTTGGATTATGAGGGGTAGAAGTAAGGCTGTCGGGAATGTCACGGATTAGTCATGAATGAGATTTCATGAAAAACCAAATCAAGAGTAACTATTGGGGATGGAAAAATATAGTCAGAAACTGCTAGGTTGAAGGGCTGCAGAAGCACTGACTTTAAAAATTCGGCCAGGACATACCAGTGGGCCAAGAATTGTGAAATTTTTAGAGTAGGTGCGTCTAGATGTTCTGTGTAACTCAATTTTTGAATCGTATGAATCAAAGTAGTGTAACCTAAGTTATGGTCGAATTACTGGGGGTTGTCTACGTCAGGACAATCAATGATACCATGAAAATAATTAGAAAAACAACCCAATTCGGGCCAAAATCTGACAAAGCCTTAAACATAAGAAGTGTAGGGGACGAACCGAACTTTATATAATGGGCAAGAAATTTAATTTTTAGCGTCATGAGCCAAAGTCATAGGTTCTAAAAATTGGACCCAGAACCTGGCTGAATCTGGGCCCAGAGTTGGCTTCGGTTGGGAACCCTAGGCAGGGGTAAAAATTATAGAAAAATTCCTAGGGGTAGGGAGAGGGCTGGAGTTTTAGTCTATGAAGTTTTGGGATTGAGTATGGATGGTATCTTGGCCCAGTAGGCCCAATTAGTAACCAAGCTCGTAAGTTGTACTAATTCCAAGTAACAATCATGCGCTAACCATTCTCCCAAGTTGCTTGAAAACTTAGTGCACATTGAATGCGATAATAAACGATTTACTTGCTAAGTTAACAAAATTATGACATTAGTTAAGTGAATGTGACTGTATAGCTGCACAGTTGGGTTATGTCAATACAAGTCGTATATCGCGGTAATGCCCTTGAGGATCAAATTGAGTCTGAATGAGTTGTGCATGTTAAATTGACTTTTAGTTTGGATAAGTATAATAGAAACTGTAAAGGTTGATTTTGGATGAGAGTGTTAACTGAATTATGTTCATTGAAGACCAATAGTCTTCCCCTGGAAACAGTGCATGCATGTGAGTGGTCGCGTGCCCTGATGGGACGTGGGTCAGGTTAGTCGTAACCATTCATGGTGATGGTAGGCCAGGGAATGGTTAATCGATAACCGTCATAGACGGCGGTAGGCCATAAGTCAGTTAAGCGGCTACGCTAAACCCAAGTACAGGCCATGAGACCTAGTGAGGTCCCTCACCCTTTAATCTGATTATAAGTGGTTGAAGTTGAAATAAAATGAGTGTATCACTGGGATCACGTAAGAATGGGCCATTATACTAATGGAAAACGAGTCAGTGTGACCTTGTTGTTCCCCTACCCCTAAAATGCTTTCGAAATGAATTTGTGTGCATAGTTTAACTATTAGGGGTGATTGATTACTGAGTTTATCTCACTTTTGTAAAATATTTAGTTTTCAGGTGAATTAATTTTGCATAGGACTAGGGGATCGAAGGTAGAGTGAGGCCCTAATGCTTAATCGAAGGACACTGGCCTTTTGTTATTTAGAGAATAAATTTCATTGAACAATTGTTTCAATTTGGTAGTTGTTTATTAATAATTCAATCCTTTAAGTTGAAGTTATGAAGAAACTTTGTATTAATTTCTATTCGATACATAGCGTGGTATTTCCAAGAAGGAAATACGGCGGTAATACCCCAAATTAGGTTCCGTTGCCACATAGGTTAATGATTAGTAATAAGGTGATGAAATTGGAAATCAGGGGTGTTACAAAGTGGTATCAGAGCCTAGGTTGACTGACCTGAAGGCTCGCCTAAAAGAGTGTAATCAAGAATAAGAATTAAAAACTAAAACTTGTAGACCTAAGAACTTCTCGAAGAGTAAGCGTAGTAAGGGGGCAGGGATTGCATGCATGTGCATATAGTATTAAATGAATGCATGTTATGGTTTGGATACATGTCTTATGTGTAATTACTTTATATAGGAATGGAGGGTACCCAATACTGTAGTTGCGTAGGAGGTCCGTGGTTGTGTAGGAGGTCCTTGGTTGCACGAGCAATTAGCTAAGAAAACGGGTTAAGCCGTATGGGACCACATCCAACATGTGAGGTGGGTGTTAGCCAGATATTTAGAGGGCGTGCCCAATAGTTGTTTAAGTATTGAGGATAACCGGGTGATCTTTCTGTTGCTGACCTTGAACGGAAACCCTGAGTGGCACTACCGAGTTGACGAGCTGCACCCCTGGGCTTGTGATCATCTCTCGTGGAGAAATTTTGTTGGTGTGATTGGAAGCCTATGGGGATGAGTGTAGTTAACCTGATAAACTACCTGAGACTGGAGGGACCCCATGACCCAGACTGTATACCCACAGGTAGTGAGGAGGATGCCCCACCCCCGGGAGATAAGCTCACTGATGCGGAAGGAGATTCTAAGGAAGAGGGAGATGATCCTACTGAGGCGGGTCTAATAAAGGAGAAGGACCCTGAGGAGGACCCTAGCGAGGAGGAGCCGATGGAAGAGAAGGATCCTAGTGAGGGAGAACCGGGTGAGGAGGAGGATCCTGATGAGGACCTAAGCGAGAAGGAACTGATGGAGGAGAAGGATTCTGAGGTAAGTGTGGGAAAACTTATGGAAGTGGCGACCTCAAGGGAGACTCTGGCGAGAGCGAGACGGAGCCTATTGAGAAAGAGAACCTCGAGGGTAGGGCTGGCAAAAATCTGTCCAACCCGATTTACCAAATTTGTCCGTCCCGAAAAAAACCAGGTACGGTCACCAAATTTATGTCTGAATTTAAAATTCAGACAACCGGTCATGTCCGAATTTAAATACGGGCCTGGTTCGGGTTTGGACATTCGGGTTGTCCGGATTTTTGAACCGTTTCGGGTTCGGACAAATTCGGACAATCGAACAACCAGGTTCGAACATCGGACAACTATGCTTATATGTAATTTTAGTCCAAATTCTTTAGAAAATTTTATAAAAACAAATTTGGACAACCGGGTTCGGACATTAAAAAATTGGGTTGGAGTTCGCTCACACAAAATTTTGGTCAGAATGTCCTAAAATCACATCACAAATTCGGACATTCGGAAATTGGGTCCGAAAATCGAACATTCGGGTCCGACTCCGGGTCTGGGCCTGGTCAAAGTGTCTGATTTGTAATCCGAAGAGGGTCCGGGTATGAAAGTTTTGTCCGAATGTCCGATTTGTCGGGACCCGAATTGACCCGAACCTGAATTTTGCCAGCCCTACCCAAGGGGGATCTGAAGGAGGGAAGGATAGAGTTCATTGTGCAGACCGATCAGAAGAGGGATCCCGAAAGCTTAAGTGAAGAGACAGATCCTGTAGAGAAACGGGGTGAATATGAGACTGGGGTGACCCACTGGGAGCGGGACAGGTGTGGCCGAATGTATAGGGGTACCTGTCCACTGGACGCGCTGGCCAGTAGAGGTTTATAGCATTTAGGAAGTTTTTGTTTTCTAGGACAATGCTGTTAGTGATCTTTCTATTATATTGCGAAGCCCTGTGGGCTAATGAAGTTATGAATTGTGATGTAATGAAGAGTACTAGTATGGAACACCTATGATTTTAAATTCTATGCAATGAAATCTTTTGAGTTACCTGGATGTCAGCGTTCTTTAATTATGAAGTATCGTGATGCCTGTATGATGTGTAATGCATGAGCATGTAATGTGGTGGTTGGACCACGTGGATGTGTTAACATGATGTGATTGAAAACCTGTAAAATGTTGCGCGATGCATTGGTATGTGATATGTTATTACGCTCTAGTAGTGCGCAGGTAATGAACTATTAGAAGAAGAACTAAATCAAACTTATTTCCTGAACAGTATGGCGGGAAACAATGAAGAATCTTAAACCGAATCTCACCCCATGTCAAGAATCCCCGTGAACCCAGAGATTCCCATGTCAACCTTCAGGGAACGGTTAGATGCATTACGCCTTAGGAATGGGAATGGATCTCACAGTCAGGTGGAGGAGACCAACCCACCTACTGGCGTAGACCTTACGAACCTCCTACTGCTGGAGTTGCTGCAGAAGTAGAGGGAATAGTTACAGCTCCAAAATGAACAATTGCAGAAAATGATGGAAGTCAAGAAAAAGAGGGTCGAGGAGGATAACTCCTACATGTTCAAGAGACTCGCGAGCCATAACCCACCCACTTATGATAGCACCCCTGACCCCAAAACTTTTGAGGACTATGTTAGGGGCATGGAAAAGTTGTTTGATAGTTGATACGCTCCAATGCCCCAAGGACTGGAAAGTCGGTTTCGCGGTATCCTACCTGAGGGATAAAAGCCGACCTATGGTGGGCCATAGTGAGGGAGAGGCAACACGAGATGCGTTTCAATTGGGGCATGTTCAAGGAATTGCTCAAAGATCATTTCTTTCGTACCTCCCTCCAAAAGGCCAAAGAGAACGAGTTCATGCAACTGCATCAAGGAAGCATAAGCGTACTGGAGCATGCCTCAAAGTTTATGGAGCTCTCTTGATTTACCCCGGCCTTCGTAGCTAACGAGAGACTGAAATTGAATCGGTTTGAAGACGGACTTAATCCCACTATTAAGAAGAGAATGTCAGTACGCTAGTACACCTCCTACTTGGATTTATATGATACTGCAATCAACGCAGAGAGAGCAATGAATGAAGGGAGCAACTATTTCAACGAGCAACGAGGAGTTAAGAGGAAGGGGGATAACTGGGGAAACTTCCGACCACAGGAGCAATACCAGAGGTCTTTTGGGAATCAACACTCGAACAACAACGTCCCGGGAGGCCAGTATCTCAATGCACGACCTAAAGTAACATGCAATGCCTGCAGAAAATTGGGGCACTACGCCTGAAAAATGTCGTTAAGTTAAGAGGTTTTTCCGCTACAGAAGCCCTCAACATCAGATCCGTGACTGCCCACATCCCCCACCTAGTCATGGGGGACAACAACAAGGGTAAGGATAGGGACAGTGACCCCAGCAACCCTACCAGAACAGGGGTAGGCAGGCGGTCAACCCCAACCAGCAGAACCAAACACCTCAACAAACTCAGGCCCGACCTCCCAACCAACTGCCTCAAAACAATGGGGGCAGGGTCTATGTGATGCACAAGGAGGGGGTAGAGGATGCTCCTAATGTCGTAACGGGTATTTTTTCAATCTAAACTCAACCAGTAGATGTTTTGTTTGATTCGGATGCTACACATTCTTTTATTTCTGTTAAATTGGTTGAGACATTAGGACTAGTCTCCACCTGTAAATCTTCCTTGCTGTCTGTGATTCTCCCCGATGGGAAGGTTATAATGTGTAAGGAACTGTATGAGCATAAGTTCTTGGCATACCTATATAGGTTCGATTTAACTAACTTTGGGGTTATCCTGGGGATGGATTGGTTAACCAAATACCAGGCTCAGAGAGACTGTCCAAGATGAAAAATCACCCTACTGGGGCCCAATGGAGAGAAGGTGGTACATAAAGGTAAGGGACCTAGAGCGAGAGTGAAACTGATATCCGTAATGAAAGCCCGCAAAATGTTAGATAGAGGGTACGAGGAATTCCTGTGTAACGTGGTAAATACGGAGGGTGCCGAATCCTTCCTTGAAGACATTCCGGTAGTGAAGGAATTCCCAGATGTGTTCCTAGAGGAGATTCCTGGTATGCCACCCCTTAGGAAAGTAGAATTTTGTATCAATATAACCACAAGAGCCACACCTATCTCTAAGGCATCTTACCGTATTGCACCGACGGAACTTAGGAAATTAAAGACTCAACTGGATGAACTATTAGAGAAGGGGTATATTCGACCAAGCACTTCTCCGTGGGGAGCCCCGATGTTGTTTGTGAAGAAGGATGGAACCCTAAGGTTGTGTATAGACTATAGGGAACTGAACAAAATAACGGTCAAGAACCGTTACCCTCTACCCAGAATAGACGACTTTGACCAGTTACGAGGCGCAGGGACTTTTTCTAAGCTAGATATTCATTCGGGGTACCACCAACTCTGAATCAAGGATGAAGACATACCCAAGACTGCCTTTTGTACCTGGTATGGACATCATGAATTCATGGTGATGCCCTTTGGCCTCATTAATGCCCCGACAACATTCATGGACCTCATGAACAGAGTTTTCAAACCTTACCTAGATCAATTTGTTGTAGTCTTCATAGACGATATACTGATCTACTCGAAGACTCCAGAGAACATACCCACCATCTAAGGACAGCTCTGGAGGTATTGAGAGGAAACGAGTTGTATGCCAAGTTTTGAAAGTGTGAGTTCTAGTTGAGTAAGGTGGCATTTCTAGGATGCGTAGTATCCAACGAGGGAGTGTTTGTGGACCCCCAAAAGATAGAGGTTATGACGAACTATCCAATGCCTAAGAACCTGACGGAAGCAAGAAGTTTCTTAGGTCTGGCCGGGAACTATCGTAGGTTTGTCCAAAACTTTTCGAAGATCGCAATTCGCTCACCAATTTGAACAGGAAGGTCGCTAAGTATGAATGGACATAACAGTGCGAGGGAGCGTTCCAAGAGCTTAAGAAAAGACTGACGAATGCGCTGATACTGGCCTTACCCACCGCCGATAACGATTTTGTGGTGTATAACGATGCGTTTAGGAATGGGTTGGGGTGTGTGCTAATGCAAAAAGGTCGTGTTATAGCCTATGCTTCAAGGAAACTGAAGATTCATGAGCGGAACTACCCGATTCACGACCTGGAGTTAGCAGTTGTCGTGTTTGCACTCAAGATCTGGAGGCATTACCTGTACGGGATACGTTGTGAGGTTTTCACGAATCACCAGAACTTGAAATACCTCTTTTCACAAAAGGATCTGAATCTAAGGCACACGAGGTGGTTAGAATTCCTAAAGGATTACGATGTCCATTTCTAGTACCATCCGGGAAAGGATAATGTAGTGGCGGATGCGTTGAGTCGCCGACCGTACCCAACACTAAGCTGCTTACTAACACTTCCGAATGAGTTGTGTGAGAAATTTCGAAAGTTAGAACTTAACATAATTACCCCGAGGGCCAAACCTATGCTTTGCGCCTTGGAAGCGCAACCGACCCTCATAGAGGAAATTCGAGTAACTCAGGCTACAGACCCTCAACTCGAACGGATCAGGGAGGAAATATTGGTGGGGAAGGCACCCGGGTTCGTAATCTATGAAGATGGTACCATACGTTTCCATAACCGGGTGTGTGTCCCAGCAGTATAAGCACTTAAAAAGAAAATCCTAGATGAGGGTCACAGTACTCTACATTCAGTGCACCCTGGGGGAAATAAGCTATATAAGGACCTGAAGTGGACCTTATAGTGGAGTAACATGAAACAAAAAGTGGTGAATTACGTGACAAAGTGCCCAACCTGTCAGCGAGTAAAAATCGAACACCATCGACCAGCGGGACTTCTACAACCCCTAAATATCTCTGAGTGGAAATGGGACTTAGTGTACATGGACATCGTAGATAGGTCACAAAAACAGCCACTTCATAGCTATGAGGAATACTTGGACCCTGGATCTATTGGCTCGAGCATATCTCGAGGAGATAGTGCGATTACACAGGGTATCCAGTTCCGTAGTGTCGGATCAAGACACTAGATTCCAGTCAGGGTTCTGACAAAAGTTACAGGAAGCATTTAGGACGTTATTATGCTTTAGTACTACCTTTCACTCAGCTACGGACAAGCAAACTGAACGCACTATTCAAACACTGGGAGATATGTTGAGGGCTTACGCCCTGAACTTCAAGAAAGCATGAGACGAACAATTGGCACAGATCAAGTTCTCCTACAACGATAGTTACCATGCAATTATTGGGATGGCCCCATACGAGGCATTATATGGAATGAGGTGTAGAACTCCGCTCTATTGGTAGGAGATTGACGAAGCTCTGACTATAGGACCGAAATTGATCCAATTCACCACAGATAAGATAAGGCTTATCCAAGAACGAATGAGAGCCGCCCGGAGCCGCCACAAAAACTACGATGATCGAAGGCATAGGCCCCTTGAATTCCAAGTGGGAGATTAGGTATTTCTTCGAGTTTCTCCAATCAAGGGAATCGCGAGGTTTGGTATGACCGGAAAACTTAGCCCGAGGTACATCGAACCGTACTCCATTATACAGAGAGTTGGGGAAGTAGCATATCGGTTGGAGTTACCGCCCGAACTTTCGAGAGTACACAATGTGTTCTATGTGTCCCAGCTACGAAAGTACATTTCAGATCCCCCGTACATAATTGAACCCGACCCTGTACACCTCCAAGAAGATCTGTTGCATGAGGAGCAGCCTGTCCAAATCCTGGACAAGCGGGAAAAGCACATTCATAGGAAGACAGTGCCCTTGGTTAAGGTCCTTTGGGCCAATCACGAGATGTCGGAAGCAACCTGGCAACCAGAGCAGAAGATGCGAGACAAATACCTCCACTTGTTCCTACAACCAAGTGCGTACAAGTTTCAAGGACGAAACTTCTTAAGTGGGGTAGTGTGTAAAATCCCGAAAATTCATTTTCGTAATGGTAGTGTGTCGCAGTCTGGTGAAGTTTTGAGGATGAAACTTTCTTAAGTGGGGTAGTATGTAAAACCCCGAAAATTTAATTTGGGAGATCATGCAACGTGGACTAACCTTCGTAATCCAAGTCGATCTAAATCTCTTTCTCCACGCGTTGTTCTTTTTAAAAAAAAAAATTACACAACAAATTTACTTAATCTTCATCCAAGCTATTTTTTTTCCTCGATTTAGTTATTTAATTAGTTGCTTTAAAAGAAAATTTTGCTTCATAATTGAACTATTTATTTCTCCCTCCCATTTATCTTATTTTTAAATTTAACTCTCCCTCCCAAATCACCCAAAGCAAACCTTAGATGTATTTTATTTTGTTTCCTTTTTTTTCTTTCCTTTTCCACTTATCTCTCTCCCTCTCCCCCACTAACCGGCCCCCTTCCCCTTAAACCCTAACCGAGATCCCCCCCCAATGCTCTCGCTCTCTCTCTCTCTCTCCCTAACTTGTAACACCTGGGATTTCATCCCCTCCGTTAAGCTTCTGTATATTGTTATAAATTGACTAATGTCGAGATAGGCTACCCGAGTGTTGTTTCAATATGCTTATTCTCACGGTTAATAGCCTTTTTGTTTTTTTTTTGGTATTAACGATTCCCGAATACGATTAGAACGTCGAACCTTGGGAATGATCCTCCAATTTATTGAATCGAACCTTAATATAATCAAACGGCGACTAAACCAGCCGAAGATTATATTAACGGTTACAGATGAAGATTTGAAGGTCGAGCATTGAATTTATAGCACAACAGGCAAATGTTTTTATTAGCGGACAAAAAAAAAGAGAAAAATAAAAAATAAAAAAAAATAAAAAATAAAAAAATTTAAGGGGCCGAAGCCCCCTTTTCGGGAAGAAGGAGAAGCAGCGCGAAGGGGGGGGTCCTCGACCTCCCTACCCCGTGACACACACACACACGCCGGGAGAGGGTGAGGGAGGCGCCGATGGGGTCGCCGGCGACGCGCGCCCAGCCGTCTCCATGCCAGTCGACACCCCAAAGCTGGGCTAGAAGAGGGGGAGAAGACAGACGAGCAAGGAGAAGGGCTAGAGCAAATGGCTGGCCGACCTGACCCTCGGTGGCTCCTCCACGCCGGCGATGGCGACGGTCCGGCAGGGTGGGCTGGTCAGTAGCTGAGAAGCAAGGGAACGACCCGAGCCGCATTGAACCACCCAAATCGAACTCTAAAATGGGTCCTTCAACTTGGATTCGAGGTGGGTTTCCTCATCCTCCTAATTGTTGTTAATTTCGGTGAAAGTTTATCGATTATAGTTCATTGAGCTTGAAGCTTAGTGGTTATTGATTATAGTTCGTTCAGGTTGAATTCGATGATTATTGATTATAGTTCGTTCAGGTTGAATTCGAATCAATTATCAGTGATCTGATTGTTAAGTTCGATAAAACTTACCGAGTATTGATTATAGTTCGTTCAGGTTGAATTCGAATCAATTATCAGTGATATGAGGAAATTGTAGCGTAAATTGAATGATACCATATATATATATATATATATATATATATATATATATATATATATAT
>JACYFF010003369.1:83517315-83618029 GCA_017589665.1 Selenicereus undatus
ATATATATATATATATATATATATATGTATATATAGGTTTTGATTATTTGAGAGGGTAGATGGAATTAGTCTAGCACAAACTTTTTAATTGTGAGAGGTACAACACAACATGAGATTCCTATGATTTAAAATCCTGTAATTTCACTTCAAATAGATCTAAAAAATATTCAAAAATTGATTACATTGTAGAGTAAACATCGATTCTTCTCCTCACTATGAGAGTTCCTAATCCTATGACTTCTCTACTAAGGTTTATTTAAAAAAATTGATAAAAATTTCAGGATTATTTCAGTAATATTTCTTCTAAAGAAAAAGAAATTGAGTTCGTAAGCAAGTTAATTATCATTGGTAGATTGAAAGAAAAAGTTCTTGATCATTCTAGAAGCGAAGAGGGGAGGAAATTCTATGAGAGGACAAAGTGACGGGCAGTCATGTGCTATTGATGAAGACAAGAAGAAGTTTCTCTCTTCTAAGGGTTTTTGGGTGAGTAAGAGAGGAAGTATGTTATTTTTTCCCCCTTTTATTCCAAAAGAGGAGAGAGAGAAAGTAAAAAATTTTGACCAAGGGGTGGCGGTTTCCCCTTTCTTTCTTTTTGAAATGCATGCTAGAATTTGGGTCGGTCCAAAATTGCTACATCTTATCCGGATGCATTGACTTATTTGCTAATTTTAAGATAACCCAACAAATCTATTACTTCCTAACCACACATCCCGATCTCAAATTTAATCTATTGAGCTTGAATGCAAACACGCCATTTTTAATTTTCAACTCAAGAAATCAAGAATTAAATCCCTTTGTTTATTCCAAGATATTAGGAATTTCTTCCTCATATTTAATTCTGAAAATCATGAATTTCATCCTCTCAATTAATTCAACTATTTTTCTAATTAAGAGAAATTATGAGGGTATTACAACTCCAAATGACCCAAAAAAAAATTCATTAAAAATATGAATTGAAAAAGATGGATTAGTCAATTATAGTAATATGAATTGAATTGGAAGCTGTTAGTAAAGCAATTAATTTTTCATTACTATTTTTTTTTAAAGAAATTGTATGTCAATTTCAATTAGGTTCTTAAAATAATTATACAATTTTAGAAATTAATGAGAAATTTATAGAGTTAAATAATATAATATTTCTTCAAAATAGTAAGCACTTTACAACTGCAATAAAATTCATATAAACATCTTTAATAACAGTATGAAATATTTTATTTAGTTACTCAATGACATAATTTTTTCAACATTCAATTGATTTTACAATTACAATGGTTAAGCTATTTACGTTACTAATAAAATAAGTCTAACTAATTATAAACAATTAGGTGACTTGGGTTTGATGACAACTTAATACACAAGTGGTTTTTACAAGTGCTGAAAATTGTTAAACTATGCAGAATTCTATTAAATTGTTGCCAAAAGACGTCGAATTGTGCTTAATTGTGGTGAATCATACTAAATATTAACGACAAATATTTATGATAAATTGAAAGAACATGCCCTAAATCCATCCCAAATGTTAAGGGTGATCACAATTCTTTGGTACTAGAATTGGACAAGAATCGGCTAAAAGGCTTTGATTTCTATTACAAGGAAAAGAAGACTGATTACTATCAGAAAAATTTGGGGGGGGGGGGCAATGAAGTACTTATTGTATCATACTTCCAAGAGTACAATGAATTGTGGTTTATACAATTCAAGTAGGTTTAACCGGAAACAATTAATCTATAGCTTTGCCACATAATTGCAAAAATAAACACCATAGGTTTGAAACCATCAAGTTTAGGGATCAAGTAAAGCCAAGGATCCAAAATATGACTTTTCAATTTGGAGAGAGTGAAGCATAGGCAAGCGGAAGTATAACCTAATTTTCAAAGAAAACATTGTTGGCATTACCTTTCGTTCCTTTCCTTTTCTTCATAGTTTTCTTTTTTAAATTTCTCTTATAAATTGAGGGTTATATTTTTTTTTTTTGTTTTTCTAACACAAATTAGTAATGGTTTTTTAAATTTCTTGATATGGGCATATTATGATAAATACCCCTCGAAACATAGGGAAACAAATTAAATTTGTTAGGGCCAAAATTTATTTTAGACATGAAGTCTATCCTAAAACTGGAACCTCAATGCGGTTTGATCTCAAAAGTGAGGAACAAGTTTGACTGATTTCGATTTTCATTCCTAAAATTTAGGAAGTAATTTGACGGATTCTAGTTTTGATATCCAAATTTTTAGGCAAGTATTCCAAACCCCTCACTCCTACTAAATGCACCATATAAATTGATTAGTCAATGAGACTTTGAGAGATCATGTCCTAATGCTTTTCTATCAACAGTTAGAGTCATTGCAATACAAGTTCCAATTTTTCGATCATGCTCGTCCACATCATCCCGCAGTCCACCTTTTTGGAACTCAATCCCCCACCTCCACAATATATGCAAGGATAGTAAGTTTGTACCATCAAATAAAATATTTATTATGGACCCACTTTACAACACACAACTTGTTTTTTGGGCAAAACACAAAAAGGAAGACCAAATCTTAATTCTTAAGACAAACGATAAAAATAAAAAAGTAATTCCCCTGGTTGGAACTCTACAGTGTGCCCTCACGTGATCCGTTCCAAACGGAACATCCGCTACACATGCAAAAGTTGTAAAAGTGGAATCATGGAGCCCAACGTGTGGAATTCTTTCCATGAGTTGCAGACGCTGAGCATTCCCAGTGGAGTTCCGAATTTTGAAACTCTGGTCTGTCACGTCAGTAAAAGTTCTATAATTTTGAAACTTGCATTCCATCACTTCTCCAACACATGGAACTCAATTTTAATCATCCAATAAAAATATTTACCATGGATCAACTTTATAACACATAACCTATTTTTTAATCATATAAAAATTATATATTACTTCAAAAAAAGGAAAAACAAAAAATAAATAAAAAAACTCACAAAAAGTGGCACAGGAGGGGGGATCGCACAGATGAGTTGACACGCGTGCCCCCCCTCCATTCCCCTTGCTGCCAGCTTCCAATTGCCATGCCAATGACAGGCGGGCCTCACATGTTTCCATGCGAGGCAACCGCTGCCAATGCTCTTAGAGCATCAACAGCCCATGGAATGTGTTCTAAAAAACGCCTATGTTCCAATTGTGCATCCACAACCTGCATGCCAAATGGAACGGAACGCGTATTAATTGGATCATGAGCACGACATTCTATTTCATTTGGTCTTTTACTATCCCAAAATGCATTGTATTGAATGGGCTTTGTCAATGTTGCGCGTTGTCTTGCTTCGATTTTTTTTTCTTTGAGAAAAGAAAAATTCAATGCAAGCCTAGGAATAGCAGTTGGGCTGGATTTCTAATGAGCTTTTGACTATTACCCAAACTAGTTGTTTCTCATTTTTCTTTTTGGTGATGAACTTTATTTGTAAATACTCCACAATCTCAAGGTAAAAGTTCATAACAAAATTCCCTTTTGTTAAAATTTTGTCTTATAATTTTTCTTATTCATGTTGAACATTCAATGTAATTGTTCTTTTCCTAGTTCAACTTTTGTATTCTATTTTTTCAATCCAGCCTTTCGTATTGTGTTTTTTTTTTCTTTTCTGGTTGAACGTTTGGATTGTATTTTTCATTGTCGAACCTTCATACATGTATTTGTTTTAATCAAGTTGAATTTTTGTGTTGTATCTTAATCAAGTTGTGCTATAAAAAATTTGCTATATTGTTGTTTGATATTTTCAAAATACTTTTGTCATCGTAACTTACTCATTCAATTTTCTAGAAATTAAAAAAAATTACAAGTTATAAACTTAAATGACAATGCGAAACAAAAAAATGAAAGCAATTAAACATGCTTAGTTGTGGGTTCAGTGGGAAATATTTTATTTGGCGATCCGAGTTGGATTTTCATTTGATATGGATGTGATGGAAAAAAGTCTCAAAAGTTGAAACTTGGATGATTTGTCATCCATTTGGATTTTCAAAAACTAAAACTTGCATTGTAAATACAAAGATGCCATTAAGGCTATGATATTTTTTAGCCTAAAATGTGCAAAGAGGATGATATCTCTGTCGAAACGACTCTACAACCTTTTTACGAAAGACAAAAACTCACGAAGTCCTCTAGGTGGGACTCTGACGAAGAAATCCAACTCACATGCTATTTTAAGGTAGTGGTCCAATTGCATGGTGCTGAATATCCAAACTCTCCTTTTGAGCTCAAGGTTTGTGGGTGTAAAATTCTTAAATTGAACATTTGTGGTGTGTAACATACACATAGCCTTAGAACTTGTGGAGCCATGGTCTAATTTTACCATATCTTTGAGTTTGTTAGGTTGCTAAGTTAACCATGAATTGTAATAGATTTCATTGTCATGTTTGATTACTACCAAGTAATGTAATCTAAATTAAGTCATGATTATATTTCACTTAACTATACAATTACAATTACTTTTGCTAGACAACTATGATTACACCACCCATTATATTTAAGATTCAGCCTGCTTACAAATAATTTTGACCTTTTTATCAATATTTCTCCCTTTTCTAAGCATCCCTAACTCTCATTTTTTTGCTCTTGGTTGCTGTGACTTTCTATCTAATATGTACCATAATTGCATATATCAACATCAATACCGTAAAATTTTATCCTTAATTTTCATTTTGTCCCTTAAAAGTTATAACTTTCTATCTGATATATACCATGACAGTTATATATCACCCATCAATATACTAAAATTATGTTGAAACTTTTATTTAAACTCCTACCAATTATCATTGTAAGTAGAGTTGTTAATTAGGGTACATGAATGAAAGCCACATACCAGTTGAGATGGAATCCAAGTCCCAGCTGTCTCCCCTCATCTCTCAATCCACAACTGCCTTCCCCATTGGAAATAAATTAAACCCCAAAAAAACAAAAAAAATCAAAACGGGAACAAATATCGTCCTCGTTCTCCACTCTCCTGTCTCCCCCACAGTCCCAGCCCCCAATTCTCTGTCATCTCAGCTTCAGACCTTCAGTAATGTAACGATACTCTCTAAGCGATCACTCCCGCAAGAACCCAATTCACCTACGCATAAAGCACATCGGAAGAACGAAGCCATGTTTAGGCAGCTTGCAGCGGGACCCACTTCCTCCGGCGGCTTATTGACGGCGACGCCGTGCTTGTGGGACCCATTTGGGCGGCAGAGGTGGTGGAGTAGGAGGGTAGTTTTCTGGGTATCGGCGGCGCTCGACAGTCATAAGCAGAATTACTATGCTGTTCTGGGTGTCTCTCGTTCTGCTTCTATCTCTGATATTAAGAAGGCCTATCGCGTTCTTGCCCGGAAGGTTCTCTCTCTTTTGTTTGATCATTTGGTTTCATTTTGTGTTTGGATTGAACTACTTATAGATCAGTTGACGTAGATGTGAAATATTTGGAGTTGGGTTTATGTTGATTTTGTGTGATTGTGGATTTGGGCTTTGCCTGACCTGTCTGTTAGTAATGCATGGATGAAATTACGGTTTAGAGTCTATTATTAGCGGACATTAAAATATGTTTTGTATACTTGTGCTTGATAGAACTCATGAAACCTGCTAGAAATTGTATAGAGCCAAAATTTAAGTTGAAGAGAAGTTGGGCATCAGCAAAAGAGAGTCATAGATTCATGATTTTCCACATTTTGGCTGGTGATCAATACCCTTTTGCCTTGGGAAGGCTCTGGAGAAACCAGTGGGGTAACATATTTCATTATCATGGCCACAACCTTGCCAGGGGGGTGAAGACTTAGCAACTTCTATTCAAGAGAAGGGCACTCTGTAATCATGGGTTTGTAAAATGCAGTTTTAAAGGGCATCTGGTGTGGGTGTCCTTCCCTTCATAACCCTTTGTAAGCTAACAAGCAACTCAAGTAAAATTCAGTCAACACCAATATTTCTTCGATTTATAGAAGCTGACTGTTCAAGATGAATACTATCAGCAACAATGTCGGTGGTTTAATTAGTACGCATCTTTCACAGGATTTGTGGCTCTGTGCTAATGTTAATGAAGTGCGGTTAAACACGTGAGGAGTGAACCTGGAATTTAGCACGAAAAGCCGGATGGTATCTTGTACCATCTTTCAGCCCCGTGTTTGTTTACAATATAAGGAGTAATAGCAGAGAGCTGCTTAGCCTCACTGCTATTAAATTTTCGTATTATTTGAGAAACTCCTAGTGAACTAAGTACACCGGGGCATCTTGCCTGCATCATCATAGTTTGGTGACATGTTGTTCCTTCTACAATAGTTCCATAGGAGGAAGTAGCATTGCCATCTCTAGGTCTTACCTAAGCAGCTCTGGATATGTGTCTCAGAAATAGCTCATCGACACCTTTAAATTTGCAACTCGAAAGTTCTTGTTGCAAAGCATGCTACTGCTGTCGATACTGTCTGGTGGAGCGAAACCAATGTTGCATGCCATTTCACTCGTATTGAATGCCTATTTTCATATTGATATTTATCTTCGCTTAAGGAGGAATCAGTGTGCCACAAAAAAAGAAAAAAAAAGAACAGGGAATATGTGCATGTGCAAGTGGGACTAAGGATGTAGGATATTGTGGGTGCAACACCTCAAACGCCCTTGGGTGCACTGTAACCCTGCCTTGGATATAGCAACATCATGAAGAGGGGAGCTACCAGAGACCAAAGAGATCATCTCCCTGGGAACCACGTAGTGACATAGAAATATGAGAACTCTGAAGCAAAGTCAGATAATCTCAATTGGTATTCGTTGGTAAACTTGTTTCTTGCAACTTAGACATGACATGATTCCAAAAATTAGCTGAACTACTGAGCTCAAAACACAAGAAACGAAACAAAGTTAAAAAAGGATGGCTCGAAACAGTTAATATCTCATAATTTCACCTTGTTTATTGCTGTGATCCCTCTAGACCAAACAATATAGAGGAACGTTCACTTTGTTCCATCTTGTTAATATGATCTGTTTCATTCTAGAATAACCACCAACATAATGATAGTTATGCATCCTATCTCCAATATCTCATATCGTAGAGCATTTGCTGATAAATCTCTCCCATTTTGTGTATTTCCCCATCAGCAAAATTGATCATTGGAATGATAATTGCAAAGACAAGATTTGTTATAGCCAATATGGTATGAACTTTATCCCAAAATGTCTCATCATTGGAATAATTTGTCTTCTACTCCTATGTGTATTACTCATCTAGTTGAATGCAATGCTAAAATTTTGGAGGATTAAATTGAGGTTGTGAACGGTGAACCACATATGAAGACCAAAAGATATGCTTAAGTATTTCACAAAGATATTCTGCTTTGCATGTTTTTCCATGCCAAAAATGTCCTCAACATATAATAATATGGAGTCTTGAACATGGAGCTAAGACTGTTAGCCGCAATTGCATTGCATTTGTGAGAGTATGATATCTTATGTTTGACCACTTGTTGGAATTTTTCCTAAGTTTCTTAGATGATTAGAGCAATGGGTTGCTTCTAAAGGACCGCAAACCTCCCTCATTTGATACTTAGTCCCTCCAAGAATATCAATTATTTCCAACAATGAGACATTTTGGAATAAAATTGATAATATATTGGCTATTAGCAAAGCCAATCTTGCTAGTGATCAAGTTTGTCGATGGGGAGGGACCAAAAATGGGGGACATATGTGAGAAAGTGGATTATATGATCGGATAGATTAGAGATGGAATGCCTAACAATAAATATACTAGGGATCATTTTAGAATGGAAGAAATCATGTTACCAAGATGAGAGACAATGAATATTCCACACTATTGTGGGGGTCTGGTATTAACCATCATTTCTATGACATTGGTTGTCTTCAATCTCCTACCTTCCAAGGTGTTGCTTAATTGGAAAAAAGAGGTTGTCAAAGGAATTCTCGAAGCATTTGATGAAATTGGCGAGAATGAAGTAGAGCGGAAGATTTTTGTGCCAACGAATGTCGGCCTTCTAAGCACAAGAAGGAATCTTTGGATTAGTTGCTGCAAGAATTAATGTTGTCACCATGTATCTTATATCTTTGTGGTCCACATATGGGTCCTATCCATTCATTTATGAATAAATTTAAATATAGTTTCTGGGTTTGTATAAAAAGAATCTGATTGTCCCAAAATATGCAACTATCTACACCTGTATTCATGATTCCTTGTAGGTACTATCCCACATTCCCCTTCTAGTACTGCGTACCAGTGCGAGTGGCAACTAGGGTAGCAACGAAATAGACTTGCTTTTTATGTAGCCTGATTATATCCTGGTTAATCATGACAGTATGTGGTAAGACTACCTTTTACAGCGCACATTTAAGGTAATTCCTATACCTTTTTTTTAAATTCAGGTTTTTATTCATACCCTAGCATTTCTACATAATCACTTTCCTGGGGTAAAAAATGGTGAGTTCCACCACCAGAGTCTATATCCTCAGGCATTGGGATACCTTTATTATTGATTGCTGTGCCACGAGGGTATTGCTTAGCTTAGAGACACTGAAAATTGTTATATTTCCAAAATATGCTCAGACCTTGTCTTAAACACCAAAAGTGGCAGGTGAATGGTATCTCTAGTCCCTGGATTTGTTTTACAAGATGAGCCTCTCGAGGTTTACTTCAGGAAGCCCTTTCTCTATGGCCTTTGTCTCTTACTCACAAGCCTTTGAAATCCCTTCTTTTCAACCGACTATTGAGGTCTTGGGAAGACATGTTTGACCAGATTATTTATTGTAATGATAAGCATAAAATACAATGATAAATGAGGGGTTAACATACTTCTAATGTTGCTGAGTAAGAAAGAAAATGACACAGAAAATTCTAGCCACTGAGGGGTTTGGAATTAAGCTGATCAGAGACATGATGAATCTTTGGAATTGTTGATTGAAATTTGTCCTCGTTGACCAAATTATGCTTGGTGGCTGGATCATAGTCAAAGCGATACATTTAATTATATGTAGATTAGAGAGGGCTGACACATGGTTTTTATTGGTCAAGACTTAAGACGCAACTAAAGTTGTAGTACCAGGAGAGGTTTCACAGATGTGGTTGAGTAAAGATTACTGAAGAAGAGTTCCATTTGCATATATTCCTGTCACCAAAGGCTTGAGCATTTGTGCTTGTGTACTAAAAGGTGATGTTGTATTCCCATTGATATTGAGGGACACTACTTTAAGTCGTGTTCTTTATGTAGTTGCTACAGAAGAGCTCACAAGGACGATTAGGATCATCTGCTTAGCTCTTTTTGTTTGCCGACGATTTCCATCAATGCTAAGCTAGAACCTTGAGGAGTTGTTCTGCAGCTATGAGCAGGGATGAGTACTATGCGAGTTTGATGAAAAGATGTCTGATATCCAAGACAAGATTGGGATGCAAGGCACATCAAAGAAGGAACACTTGAGATACTTGGGTCCATCTCTTTGTGCAACTAGAGTGTCTCATTTACGCTTAAGGAAAATACTAATGGTCTAGCTAGTTGCACTTGGACTAGCAATGACATTTGTCCACAGATGTTGACAAGTAAAGTGTGCTCAAGTTGGATGTTGATGCCCTAGCGAGGAGCCGAGGATGGAGGTGGAAGTGGTGAACTGAAGAATTGGGATGAAAACATAAGACATGATTGGCTCTTATATATCTAATCAGAAGGCATAATTTATCTCTATTCTGACTTTGCTCTAGGGTGTTTCTGTCTGGTGCTCTAGCTCCTATTGATTTCCTTTTTTTTTTTTTTGAGGTTATTTATTCAAACTTTTTTAATGCTTCAGGGCACGTCTTCTTGTTGTGCTTTGGCATGTTTGTCCCCCCACCCCTTTTGAGTATTTCCTTGGGTTTCAGTAAAGTGTTTCTCTGATTTATTTCCTACTGTGTGTTATTAGATTTGCACCCAGTACGTATTGTCTAGTCTCGCTAGTTGTATATTGCCTTCGCCAGTCTCGGTCTAGCATCTACACTCCACCATTCATATCTTTAAATATATTGAGAAGTCAACCCTCTCCCCCTTCAGAAAAGCAAATATGTTTTTGTTCCTGATGGGTCTTTGGGAAACAATGTGTGCTTGTTCGAGGTGACGTTGTTGCATCTAAATGCTGGTTTGGTTGCTATGGTGGTGGTTGTTATTGGAGGTAAGGTTATGTGCCTCTAGCTTCGATATTGTGCTCTGTTTTTAATTGTTATCATTGTTTCCATAGTCTTTTGTTGTTAGCATATGGCCATATGGCAATGCTCAATGGATATTGTTGGCAAGTTGCTCTGTGCCTGTGGTTGCAGTGGCATCCTGATGTCAACAAGGATTCATGTGCTGGTGAAGTATTTAAGAGTATTCATTTTGCATACCAGGTGAGCAAGTCCTTTCTCTCTTTGTGCATTGTTTTGGTGTGTCCTGAACGGCAGTTGGGTAATTTTTTATCAAACCATTGTGTTCTGGCAACATAGCATCTGTAGCTCAACTTCTGCCATTGTGATGTTGTGCCCCCTCTTTCTTTTTATATATTTGGCTCTTGTTTCTTGTTGACATTGCCGACTTCTCAGATAGCTGGAAAAGTCACTTGTGACAAGTCTCTTCCCAGCTTGGCCCAACGTGAACTGCAAAATGCCTTTGAAAACTGTTATTTACTTATCTTGTGGATATTAGGCAAGATTTTGGTCTAGGTTCTAATGGAAACAAGCTCTTTGTTAGGCAAGGCTACTAATCTGAAGACACCCCCCCCCCCCCAAAAAAACAAAAAAAAGGGCTGCTTGGGGTGTCGATTTGGATGTGGACTTGGATTTTGTGGCAATTTTATGATCAAGATGTCTTTACTTTCTCATGTAGGTTTTATCTAATGAGGTGACAAGGGGTCAATATGATAGAGCACTCAAAGCTGACGAGTATGCCAGTGGCGCGTCTACTAGAAGGAACATATACTATGATTCCGAGGTTGAAGATGAAATAAGGAGACATCGATGGAGTCGTCTAAGACGAAAGAGGCAAAAAGATAGATACCGACAATGGTATTATGATGGAGGGGAGAATTTCTCCTCCTACACTGAATCAGCTGAAGAATCTGAAGACAAAACATCTGTGGAAGAGAGAGGCTCATTCATTGAAGTCCTGCAATCCACTTTCCTCTCCCTATTTCTAATGCAAACTTTTGGTTGCCAACTATCTCTTATGTTCAGCAGCCTGACCGCCTGCCTCGATAGAAAGTTGGATGGTGGGTATAAATTGGGGTACTTCATTGCATGGGTATTAGGTGGTCGAGGTGGTGTCTTGCTCTCATTGTGCCTCTTGTATGCAAGCTGGGCTTGTGGTAAGAGCAGCAGCAGCACGGTCACCCTAGTGGTGGTTACTATGTGGGTCGTGTCGAATCTGTTGAGTTATGCACCATTTCCGCGAGGTGCACTGCTCGCTCTTCTGTACATGTCAGTCAAACTACATGTTGATTTGAACTAGAAAGGTGACTTTCTGTGTATTGAACTCAATTTTCGTCTGTGATTTGGGTTCTATTTTATCGGTAGAATGTACATATTCTCTGTTGAGTTAAAACCCACTTTATCACTGGATTGACTGGAGTAAATTCTTGTGGTGTAATCTTCTTTTGTTGTCTGATCTTGGTATTTGTGAACTTCTAAGGACGGACTCATATCTTATGTATAGCAAATGGAAGCAATATCCTTTGCATGTTTCATATGGCAATCGAAGTGGCTCGTCATAGTGCATTGTTGGCAACCATTATAATATCATATCATATTAATGCCGCTATGAAAAGCCCTACCCTTTGGTTATGTTGTGTGGGGCTTGTATTTGGCAACCATCTCTAATCCAAGTTTGGGATATTATCTTGTTAACATTGACATTGATTTAGAAAAGCAACTAATCCTAGAATTACAAGCTGGACCCTTGGGATGCCGCCCTTATTTGAAGAATGTGTTCACTGGAGTAAGAGAATTGCTGGACCGTGGCTAGAATGTCACTCTGAATTGTGTGCATCGTGCTATCAAGTTGACTGCTTCCGTGCTTGCACTGCTTCACCGAGGGCAGAATGAGGCCTTGGTTGTTCATTTCGTCCTGCCAAGCCCGTTGGAACCAGCTCTGGAGCTGGATAAAGAAGCTTTCCATCTTGCTTAGAGGATTCACGAGGATGATGAACCAGGTGTTATGGAGTAAGATGAGGATGGTGAAGCTCTTCCTTTTTTGGATATTAGGAACAGTGTGCTTCCTGCATAAATGGATGTATCATAGAAAGGAACATGTCTTGTCTACCCATTTTGCTATGTTAGGGTGGAATCGGTGGACCTTTATCTTGTTCAGGGCTTTTTGGTGTTCATGGCATGTCTTATCTTTCTGTATTAGGTTTGATTTAATATAATTTTCGATGCTTTTCCCAAAAAAAATCCTATCATTTTATGTAACCATATCATTTTTGACGTTTGGTAACTACCTTTTTTTTAATAAATTGCATCTCCATTGAGTTATAAGTTATTTGTCGTTTCCTGTGTTTTGTACGAGCTCTTCTTAATTAAATTGCCCTGCAATGAGTTTATGTAGGCTCTTGAATAATCTGCCCATACAACAAGATTTAGGCCATGTTTAGCAAAATTAGCGGTTCAAGTAACAAATAGCGGTTCAGGTAGCGGATAGTTGTTTAGGTAGCAGATAGCGTTTCTAATTTAGCTGTTAGCGGATAGCTGTTTAGATGAGCAATTGAAATAAATGTGTTTGGTAAATTTAGATGTTGGGTTAACTGATTAATGTAAGTTGACATAAAAGGATATAGATAATTTCCAAAGGATATTTTTTGGCAAAAAAATATGAAACGCTACTTTTGAATGCAAAACGTTAATACTATTAGCTTTTCAGAAACGCTGCTTAAAACGCTAAACACTACTTGAAATGCTTGTCAGAACACTATGTTACCGAATACTAAAAATTACCTAATGAGTGTATCGACTTGGATAAAATGCCAAGCGCTATCCAAAACGTTGTTGCCGAACATGCCCTTAGTTTCCTCATATTAGGCGGTTGTTTTTGCATCTTTGTTGAGAATAATCATCATCATTGCAAATGCACATCTTGCTACTATCCCTGGCTAAGTGGGGAAGTGAATTTGAAATAGCTCCACAACTAAAACTTATATCATAGGTCCGGACATTTTTTTTTTGTTGAAGTGTGTATAGATGTGGCTTGCTTACTCGCCCAACATCATGACATGAGCTTGAATCTGTAACCTACTGACTTTATTTTATTTGTTTCTTGTTTCTCTAATTTATGGAATTAAACATTTTATTTTATATATTTGAGCAATTTATTTTATCAAGTTGAGTATTTTGTTCTACTCACTTGAGCATTTCTTACGTCTATAGACCCGAGATTATATAAGCGTTGCTCCGCAACCCTCCACTCCCCACAAAAAAAGGGCCAAAAGAAACAAAAGAAAGAAAAGCTCAAATAATGCGTCTTTGTCCTCTAGGAGCTTTACTGCTTTTTGTTATGCAAAGACAACTGAAATTTAAGCAGATTACAAGATAATTGGTTTGTCCTTTCTGTAATATTTGGTTGAGTGTAAACAACTTTATAATGCAAATAAATTTGTAATTGTATTTCATTTTTTTGTTTGGTTGTTAGAGAGTATTGTAAATAATAATTATTTAGCAATTGTGATTATCATAAATTATATAATCATGGTTACATTACAAGGTTAATTGCATTACATTACATTACATTTAACTAAACGTCACATTACTGTGTTTCATATAAAACAGCAATTGAAATTTAAACAAGTCATACAGTTTATTTCAGGATCTCTAAATTTTGGCCCAGTGACTTGCATAATCATTAGTTTCTAAAATTTTAAGATATTATTATTCCAAATAGGATAGATAGGCTCTTTACTAGAAGCAACTTAACAATAATTCTATGGAACATACCCGTGTACTAAGCTATATACACACTTATATAAGAGGGTGTGTACTGTGTTCTAAAAATTTTTAGATACAAACGTATGTATTCTAGTATGGTATACACCTTCTTATATAAGTGTGTACATAGCTAGGTACATGGGTATGTAGCATATAATTTTTGGCAAATCAATAGGTCAATTACAAATGCATTGCTAAAAATTAAAAAATAAAAAACAATAATAAATAGTTAGAAAAAAAAGAGTGACAGTACTTTGTCATATGTACATTACCTTCCCTTGTGTGTGAGAGAGAGACTGAGAGAGAGATACACCTAAGTACGTTGTTTTATCTATAAAATTCTAATTTGAGTATTTATGGCATGTTCTTTTCGTTGGTCTTTTTTAGTTTATTAATTTCAACTAACTTTAACCGACTTTAATAAAAAATAATAATTTTTAACCTACTTTAATCAACTTTAACATACTTCAACCCAATTCAACCAACTTCAACCAACTTCAATCAACTTCAACCCACCTCATTCAAAATTTTATTATCACTATTTTAACCAACTTAAAAAAATATATCAACTTCAATCCACTTCAACCTACTTCAATTCACTTTAACGAAAAATACAAATTTCAATCCACCTCAGCTAACTTTATTATTATTTTACCCTTTTATCAACCACAATTTACCAACGAAAAGAACATGCCCTTAAGAGTGAGAGTTAATAATAAAATTTAACCAACTTAAAAAAAATATAACAACTTCAACCAACTTCAATATATTTTAACAAAAAATACCAATTTCAATCCACCTCAACCAACTTCACCCTTTTACTAACCTCAATTTACCAATGAAAAGAACATGCCCTTAAGATTGAGAGTTAATAATAAAACTTTCTTATATTTGATTACAATCCACATATCACATACATTCAATGAAAAGGTTTTTTTTTAAAAAAAAAAAATGATCCCAAACCCCTGCCCTCAAGCCCAAAAATAAAAAAAGGAAATCTCACTTAAAAAGAAAAGAAAAGAAAAATAGATGCTCTCATGCTTAATTTTTTAAAATTTTTTGGTTGTTCAGTATTGTATATAGATTCAAAATGTAAGCAGTCTACTGTAAAAATCGCAATTTCACCACGATATAAAAATACGATTTTTGCATTAAAGTAATTTTTTTTGTACCATAATTAAAACACAATTGTGATTGAAAGTGTATTTTAAATGCTTTATGCTGTCTGAAATCTTGGGGGATTATGTTTCAATTTCCCAGAGCAAAATGACGTGTCAGATCCACTTGAAAATTATCCAGACTGCATTCATTCGCACACACAGTCACAGATGACCCTCCTATTCGGACTTCCATTATTAAAGAATCGATTCCTTTCCTATCTTCAATTTTCTCACTCTCTGCCCCAATCCCAACTCCACCATTTGTATGTAAATAAATAAACTCCCAAGACCCATTTGCTTGGCTCTATTCCTAATCCACTCTACTAATAGTCTACTCAGTGCCCAACAACAAGAAGCAGCCTGTCCTTTCAAATTCTTCCCCAGTTGAATACTGTCTCTTCTCAGTCTTCCCCACTTGCTGCCTTCCCCAGGTTAGTGTGATTTCAACCTCCCCCCCCCCCCCCATCTTATTCTTTTATCTTTTATATGCCCTGTTTGATTTGGGGTTTTTAAAGGTTGTATTTTTTGCTGATTTGTGATGGGATTTTGATTGCTTTTGCATGCCACTGTGTGATTCTCTGGTTGTTTTGAACTGGGTTCGCCTCTAATTAGAGAGGTAACTACTGATTCAGTTCTAGTGATAATTGTTGTTTTGTTTTGGGCATCTGGGATTTCATGCTGTTTGCTGGATCAAATTCATTTGAGGGCTCTCAAATAGATCGAGGCCTTCATTGAATTGTCAATAATAATTTAGTATGAAGAATATTGTAAAGCAGCTTTATTAGACATTGTCCGGTTCTTTTTAGTAATCTCAACTAGTTTAGTATAAATACAGCTATGCCCATATGTGCTTAATGAGGATTTGCTGTCGTTGTCGTTGTCGTTGTCGTTGCCTGCCGCTCCCCACCAAACCCCCAAAAAAAATTTAAAAAATTAAAAAAAATTCTGGGTGAAAGACTTGATATTGAGATATATGGATTGTATTGACCAAGTACCAAATCAACTCAACAAAGCCTCAGTCGTAACCAAACGTTACATCAGAACAGTTATGTGCTAAAGATGGAGCCAAGTTGCTTGCCCTTCTTGGGTGTTAGCCTTTTGATATTTCTCATCATCTGGTTAAGCACTGGACTAAGGTGCTTGATATGGGATGGGGACTTGTGATGTCAATGACTTTTTGATGACTGTCAGCGATCATACTAGCTAGTTTCGTTTTGAATACTGAGGAAGCTCACTAATATTTTCTGTGCTGTTTGCAGCTTGCTTTGAACGCACGAAACAATGAATGCACTAGCAGCAACCAATAGAAATTTTAAGCTCGCTGCTCGACTCCTGGGCTTGGATGCAAAGCTCGAAAAGAGTCTGCTGATTCCATTCAGGGAGATCAAGGTAGCCAATGCTTTTCATTAATCACAGAATCATATTTGTTACGGTCACTGATTGTAATGTACTTACTTTTGTCGTATCTACTTTGGCACTGAAGTCATTGAAAGCATCTGGAATTTTTCAAGTTCTACTGAATTGTTGTTATAAGTTAGGTGTCTGCAAAATAGTTGGGCTGTCGATAGTGTACGTATTTTGATTAATCATCTGCCAAAATGTGTTGCTTGGGCATCTTATTTTCTTGTATTGGAACTCACTGTTTCTGGATGTGTTGCAAATCTGTCTCCTTGCTGCCAAGAATGAGGCTGTTCTTCAATTCTTTTTCCTCTTCTCCCCTGTTTTCTGCATTCATGTTTGTGCAAATCAAGTTGCTTTGTCCCATAGTACTTATTCAATGTAAGTCACGGTTATTAATTTCTGTTATATGTTAACTAGTGATGTCAGGAATCTGTGTGTGTGTGTGTTTCTTTTTTTTCTTTTTTTTCCTTTGTGTGTGTGTGTGCGTGTGTGCGTGTGTGTTTGTGTGGGATTGCTGCTTATAAGTTTGGAAGCAACATCATGCTTACTGCTTTTTGCTTTCTTAGTATTTGGATAAATCTAGCAATTTTCGCTTTTATTCTGCACTTACACTAGTTGACTTAATGCTGTCAATTTTTTCTCTTTAATGTGAGAAAATGCCTCAGGGAGCCTAATCTGCACTTATATTCTATATTGCTCTGCCCTGATTAATGGTTTGCTGGCTTAAACTGTAGGTGGAGTGCACTATACCCAAAGATGATGGAACTCTTGCATCTTTTGTTGGATTTAGGATTCAGCATGACAATGCTAGAGGCCCCATGAAAGGCGGGATCAGATACCACCCGGAGGTTGGTTTAGTTCCTGTGTCATTTATTCATTCTAGATGACAGGCCACTATCGTTTTTCCGTCTTTGATCTGTATCACTAACCCACCGAGTCAATGGAGCATGCTCAAACAATTAACTGCTTTGTATTTTTCCTTTATTTTGTTACCGACCTCTACTATTCACAAGTATAAAATTGCTCGATCATTTTTGTGTCCTTTGATTTCCTACCAGCCATAATTGTTGACATAATTAATTTCATATGAAATATTTTGAATTTGCATTGCAGGTTGACCCAGATGAGGTCAATGCATTGGCACAGTTAATGACTTGGAAGACCGCTGTAGCAAATATACCTTATGGTGGTGCCAAGGGTGGTATAGGATGTAACCCTGCAGATTTGAGCATTTCTGAGCTTGAGCGTTTGACTCGAGTTTTCACCCAGAGGATTCATGACCTCATTGGAATCCATACTGATGTTCCAGCGCCTGATATGGGCACAAACGCACAGGTAAAGGGGGATCCCTTTTATGCTTACTAGTGAGATGGAAATCTACATAATGATCCTCCTCTTTGTCGCACTCTCATTTTCCAGACAATGGCCTGGATATTGGATGAGTACTCGAAATTTCATGGCTATTCTCCTGCAGTTGTCACCGGAAAACCTGTTGTAAGTTTTCTGATTACCTGATTATGAGTATGAAGCTGTGATTAGTGGTGCTTGTGTGACCAATTTTGCTTCCAGTTTCATCTGGTCTCTGGGATCAAACGTTTTAGAATGTGGTAATGCAGAACTCTATGTTATTCAAACTTGGTTGCAAGTGTTTTTATGTGCTTAACTATCTAGTTGTTGGTCTCGCTCGTTTTTTTTCTGGAAGTTTTGCATGTTTTGAGGATCAACTGGCTATAGCAGTTCAGAATATGTTAGTGTCTGAGATGAGTGCTTGGGTTGAAATGAAGAGTTTGAACAACAGAGCCTAGTATTGATTTATGTTCCTTTTATTTTGTACGAAAATTATAGAATTGTTTTTTGAAACTCCTCTGAAATTTCAGAGCTATATTGAGCATTTAGACCACTAGAATTAAGATGGTTTCAGACCATGGCCCTTGCACACTTGGAACAAATTCACGGCTTTACAAAGATTGGGAGAACAATAAAATTTCAAAACTGAATTCAATATTTCAAGGCTCCGCAAATAGTTTCAAAGAGAGTCTGCAAATAGCTTCTGATTGCTACATTGAGTCTTCTCATTTGTCCTGTTTGGAATGGAGTTAGGACCTCGGTGGATCTCTAGGTAGAGATGCGGCAACAGGAAGAGGAGTGATGTTTGCAACAGAAGCCCTGTTGAATGAGCATGGAAAGAGTATATCTGGGCAGCGTTTTGTGATACAGGTACGCATTTCATACACTAACATACAGGAATGTACATTTTCAACCACGATTGAATGGTATTCAATTTTCACTTCTATGTGGTGTGTATTCTCTAAGGAAGAAGTTAGCCTAGCATTTGTATTACATTGCTGATTTATATGCCTAAGTGCTGCAAGTAACTACAGCTGATTTAATCTCACAGGGATTTGGGAATGTTGGTTCTTGGGCAGCACAACTGATTAGTGAAATGGGAGGGAAGATTGTTGCTGTAAGTGATATTACAGGAGCCATAATGAACAAGGATGGGCTAGACATTGCCAACCTACTTAAGCATGTCAAAGAAAATCGCGGAGTCAAAGGTTTCAGTGCTGCCGATGCAATTGACCCCAAGTCAATATTGGTTGAAGATTGTGATGTCCTAATACCCGCTGCCCTTGGTGGTGTTATTAACAGGTTTGTTTTTACTTTGAAATTTTGAACCTTAAAGGAACTACTTTTAATTTCATCCAAGGTTACAGGAATTGAGTTGGTGAGAGAGCTGTTCAAACCAGTTGATCAACAAACTAACCTGCTGGACATCTTATCAGAATATCAGGCTAAATGCTGGGCGCAGATTTCTGAAATTGAGGGCAACTTTTTATGGCGTGTGTACGTACACATCTAAATACTAGGCTTGCATGTATAGAGTTTTTTCTCTTTTTTTTGGGGGGGGGGGGCCGGGGGGGCGGGCTAGCAAATTAAGGCAGGGGGAGAGATGTCATAGCCTTAAGTCCATAGACCAGCGACTACGGTAGATTTATTAACTCTATGGCTCATCTAGTCACCTCCTGCTTATGCAACAAGGAGCAGAATCCTGGTGGACTACAATTTGTGAAAATGGGGGCGGTGTACAGAGGCGATAACGAGCTTGACTTTAGCACAGTTTGGTTCTCCTCCCATTCCTAGCGCCTGTGACCCCTGAAAAATTTTACAACTACTTTTTTGTGTGTTTTGGAAAATCTTTTCAATACTACTAGCAAATAGAACAAAAGTTAGAGGTAATATGTTTGTTTTCCCTATGATTGAAGGGAGAATGCCAGCGAGATCAAGGCCAAATACATTGTTGAGGCAGCTAACCATCCTACTGATCCAGAGGCAGATGAGGTTAGTTCGAGAAAGGATTATTAACTAGATTATGATTATGATTTTGTTGACCAAGTAATAACAAGTTTACTGTTGTCAGATTTTGAAAAAGAAAGGTGTCATCATCCTTCCTGACATATATGCAAACTCAGGTGGAGTTACAGTTAGCTACTTTGAGTGGGTTCAGGTATAACATTTGTACATGACTTTTCTCTTACAGCTTGTCATTTTTCAACACCCCCTCCCCCTCCCTACATTCTCTGTTGTGTAATTATTCATTTCTTTGACTTTTGATTGGACAATTTCCATCTCTTTATCTTAACCATTGATCAGCTAGTAGCCTATTTGAGTTCTTCCCTTTGACAAACTAATCTATCTACCAAGTTCTCGGTATCATAGTATAGCTTATCTCGGTTCAGGCTGACTGTGTTCCTCAAATCGTCTGCTGGAAATATTTATTATGCCTTTTTTCTTTTGCTTTGTCCCCTTTGGTGATTTATAATTCATAGAAGACGAATGTCTAAGATGCCGAATTTGGATGCATCCTATGATTAGGGGAGGCCAGAAAGCCAGCCTGTGCTAGGGGGAGGCTCAGCTTGGCTTGGTCCACTAAATGAGCCATGAATCCATGATATATTGGCTCAACCTTAGAACTGGGATGGATCAATGCCTGCAAGAATGAGGTGGTTAGATCTGGGGCACAGTTAGCTGTATGGCCCTGTCTCGCTGGGCAGGGTTGAGCCACTGTGTGACAAACCCACAACCCAACAAGGCTTGTCTAATTTGGTGAGTTATGCTAGCAGACTACCATGGGTTGACCTACACTTGAGCGTAGCTAGCCTGCTGATTTGACTATTATAAACTTTTTAGGGAAATCATTAACGTGCTATGTTTTCAATCCATTGAAGAGGGAAACTCATCCAAAAATGATAGGAGTCCTCTGGAGTTAAACTTTCAGATGATTTACTAATCTTTTACTAATTACATCATTCTTATTTCTTCGCTGCCGGCTTCCTAAGGTGTGAGTTCCCTGCCTCGCACATTTGTGCCTTAGAACCCCAGTTATTGTTACTGATGTCTATTTTATGCACGGCAGAACATCCAAGGCTTTATGTGGGATGAAGATAGAGTGAATGCAGAACTTCAAACCTACATGAACAGGGGTCTCAAGGGGGTGAAAGAGATGTGTAGAACTCACAACTGTGACCTTCGAATGGGAGCATTCACCCTTGGAGTTAACCGTGTTGCTCGTGCAACCCTTCTGAGAGGTTGGGAAGCATGAGGGTAAAAGGGTTCATGTGACTTCAATAAGAAGCCTTCTTGCTCACCATTTCGGCTGTAGTGTTCTGCTGTTTATGAGTGACAATCGTGACACCAGGGTAGTTTTTCTTGGCCTTGGGTAAAGTAGCTTACCAGTGTAGTGTTCTGGATTCTAGCAGTTGCTGTAATTTGTTACTTTTATTTCGAATTAAATGAGGGCAAGGGCATGGTTTCAATATTTGTGACTTTCTCGAAGCAAGTGTATTCATGGTGTTTTATGTCTTAAGTTCAGCTTTGGTGTTCAAGCTTACGAGTTATGAGAACCTTATGAGTTATGAGGACGGTTTAGCGTGAACTGCAAAGAAAACCTTCCTGGTAAAAATGCCGAGGATAAAACATGGAGGGATGGGAGTTCGCCTAGGTAGGAGGATCAACCCCCCCCCCCCCCCCCAAAAAACACTCCTGAAGAGCTTTTCATCAATCGAGCAATTGATAGTCATGGAGTTCTGATGTACTATAAGAAAAGACATCAGACAATGCAGATTGCCATGGAAGAACACATCACAAGCCTGGATTGCTTTTGTCTCATTCAGACCTAAGTATAACAGTGAAAATGCTTCTATGAAAAACACAGGGAATCCATTAAATCAAAATTCGATTGTTGAAGCCTACAATAGTAATCTGCATCAAACGTCCACTAACTTGTACACAAGAACAATATGAGATATAACAGATCCAGTAACTCAAGTTACACACAAAGAGAGGCCTAATATCTTCCTCTGCCTCCCCTAAAACCACCACGGCCTCCTCTTGGAGGGCCACCTCTTCCACGGCCTGGGCCACCCCTACCGCGAAAACCGCCTCCACCACGGCCACCACGACCTCCTCTGCCACCGCCACCGCCGCCGCCACGACCTCCTCTAGCAGCTTGCGCTTGTCCCCTGGGAAAGATTAGAAATTAACGCACTTAGCTTTGCTCATGAATCATATTTTGACTAATTCGGGAAAATATCCAAGCATCAGAAAGTATCAAAGTCCAGGCAAATGTCGACATTGAAATGACAAACACAGCAACAAATTCCTTCTCGCAGCATCCAAGATCTTAGAAAGCTCAAATTACATCACTGTCCACTGAATAAATTCGGCATTGAAGCAACACCGCAAACTATCTCATAGCTGAAATTTCACAGCAATCAAAGCCTTTGACTTGTACTCAAACACAAAGAATCTGTTGATTAGGTGTCATACTAGATCAACCAAGTCCATGAGCACATCATATACCAGTAGGAAACCGAAACTTGGGCTTTTCAATTATCCCTAAAGATATTCAAATTATCGCACAATGATAACTGGAACTAGGATTACATTTCTCGACAACAATTTGTAATTTGCATGTTGTGTCAAAGGCACGAATCATTTGGACTTCAACCGACCAAATAATATCTACAAAGTTATGGAACAGATAATCAAAGTTCAATCATAGTCTGCTGAAGCTACGGCGGTATCACTTTCCTATTGTCAATGAAGCACTACCCAGCAAACTACACTTCCTGATAGTTTAGTATAAGTGTAAACTAAATAAGTGTAACAACGATGTTAATGAATATCAAAATTTACATTGACAATCCCTCATGGCCCAAACGATGCTATTCAAAAACTTCAAATGGTTCCCAAGTGGAAACTGATTTTCACCAATACCACCAAATCCATTTCATCATAGAAAATGAACTAATCAAGGAAAAACAATTCAGCATGAAAAGGGTAGAACAGAAATAGGAAATAAGACTTACTTGGGTTGTGGAAGAAATCTAGCCAAAGGCAGGAGCTTTGCAGGATCGATGTAAAACTTATCACCCGGTGAATAAGAGGTAGCAACGATTCCTTCCAACATTTTAACCGAAAAATACTACACCCAAAAAGAAAATGGCTCAAAATTACATTCAGAACATAGCCCAATGCAAAGAAAACAAAAAGAGAGAAACTTGATGTTGAATTCGAAGGCAAGAAAGAGAGATGGGTAACTAACAGATTCGTTAATGGGGCCGAAAATTTCTTCAACTTTGCCAATCTGGGTCTTGTTTTCCAAGTAAATTGGGGCATTAAAGTAGGGAATTTTCTCGTTTGTCAGCCTAGTCACTGCCTCCCCCTCACATGCATGAACAAAGGTTGCAATCTCTGATAACATTAAAACAACAAAAACCCAATTAACGAACAATTAAGCAGACAATTGGGGTGGGGGGGACGGAAGAGAGAGAGAGAGCAGACCAACGACTTCAGCAGGGGGGCCTTCGTCACGAGGGGCGCCACGGCCGCCAAAACCACCGCGGCCACCACGACCACCGCCGAAGCCGCGTCCTCCTCCGCCGCCACGACCACCGCTGCCGCCCCTGAAGTTCGCGCCGCGGCCACGAGGAGGCCTCATTGTGTGAACTGTGAAGCGTTTGGTGGTTGAACAAGCTAGCTGGGGAGAGAGGGAGACACAGAGACAGAGAGAGAGCGCAGGGAAGTGAGGCGAGCTAGGGTTCAGGGTTTAAGAGAAGAGGCGGAGTGAAAAATGAGGGTGGCCGGCTTTTCGTGCATATTGGGCTGTAAAACTTGGGCTAGACAAATACAAGGCCCACCAAAATGCATATAGGGCCCTATCGTGTTTCATATAGTTAGTTTAATATGAAATTCATTAAAAAAATATTCATAAAATTCTATTATATAAATGGTAGAGATATTTGTGATGGAAATCATGTTTATAAAATAATTAATTAAAAATTGTATTCATAACTATATCTAATGTACTTAGACTTAGTTATACTGTGCAATTTTTTATGTATCATACATGACATTTAAAATCTAATGTACTTAGATCAGTTATACCGTTAATTTTATGATGTATCATACACGATATTTAAAGCATACCAAAGTTTCATGGGCAATATACATAGCGTAACTATATAATGTAATGGCCTTCAATTCATTTATGGAGTACATAATATTGGCATTAAGTACATTCTCCCCTCACTCTTAAGGTCCGTTCTTTTCATTTGGAAATATTAGTTGCCTGGTAAATAGATAAAGTTGGTTTAAATTAGTAGAAGTAGGTTGAAATGAGAATTTGTTTTGTTGAAATGGGTTGAAGTTGGTTGAGTTTTTTTTATATGATGGGTAGAAGTTGGTTAAAATAGTGAAAAGTGAGTTGAAATAGGTTGAAGTGAATATATTTTTTTTTATATTAAAGTTAGTGAAGTGGGTTGAAGTTGGTTGAGATTGAGATTTACCAACGGAAAAAAAAATGGCGTTAATTGAAATGAACAATTAAATACGTAACATATTTTTGGAACATCATGTACAATTTTAGGAACTATATATCTACAACCCCTTTGTCTATGGACTTTTCACAAACACATGAAAAATATGTAAGCTCAAATTAACTCAAATATCGACGTCATAGTATTTCACTTATCTTACTTGCAAGAAGACACTCTTATCTTATCTCGTCATTTCAAAATACTACAGTCCTTTTGTAGTAAGCAAATAACATCATCTTTCCACATACTTACTACCGTCCTTTCCACCTGGATTCAAATCTGGGGGAAGCCTATATTTGTCAATTATTGGAAGGCAATAGTGATGATGGTGTTAGGCCTTTAGGCCTTTGTAGTAGGTTTCCTTTCCCCATAGGACCAGTGAACTTAGAGGGTTGTTTCATGAGTTACGAGGCCCAATAGGTAATCTGATTTATCATTGTAAGGAACAAAAAAAAAAGAGTAAGTAGCATCATCTTTGGTGTGAATGCGTATTCTTGATTCATTTATAATTGTTTGTTATTTGCTATATTTGAATTGCATTTCTTCATTGCAATTGAAGCTCAGTCCCTTGTCCATTTTATAAATACTGCTTGTATATGAACTAGCACGCACACAAAAATGACCCGCGAGTAACTTTGCATGATCACATCTATTTATTCTTCAATACCAGTACAAGTTATACTAATAAATCATTCATGCATCTACTAAGCACATATTCAGTAAAATTAATTATTTTAGTAATGGTTAGCTGTTTTATTATCTGTTAACTGTTTTACTAGCGATTAGCTGGGACCTATTAGTGACCAGTAGTTAGCTATTCAACTAGCGATTTAAAATAAATGTGTTTGGTAAATGTAGCTGTTGGAATAGCAGATTTATATAAAATGATTAAAAAGGGTACAATAAATAAAATTTTTTAGTATATAAAAAGAATAATTTTGTAACTTGCAATGCAACTACTAGGTATATGTTCTTAAAAGCTACTTTCATTAGCTTTTGAAAAACACTACAAAAATTTATAACCACTACCTCATCAACTACTTTACCGAACACTTTTAAATAGTGGTCTATAACATTTTGACCACTACAAATCACTAACTTGTACTTCAACTTCTATTACCGAACACAACCTAAAACTATCCATGCGTGTGTTCTAAGTAAAACTTGTTGATTGGTTACATACGTAAGTCATTGAATTCATATCACATGTCGTAGCAAGGACAACAAGAAATAGTAAAATACGTATGCTTTCTTCGTACAGTTAATCCGTTCTTACATTCATAAAATAATAAACTAATCAATGAAAAAAATAAAAAAGCAAGGCTTAAGCATTTAAGTGCGATGCCTTCTTAAAAGCAGAAGGTGAGAGGCTTATGTTAGCAGTTAGCAGTATAATTTTTTGTCCCCATGAGATGGCTGTGTTGCTGATTAATGTACCAATTGGGCTCTCATACAACAACAACAACAACCTCTCCGTGTGGGTCCCGCTTTTGCGGGGTTTGAGGAGATCCAGCTGTAGACAACCTTACCTCTACCGGTATTGCTATCAATCTATCCATAGAGAGGTTGATTCTATAATCAATTGGGCTCTCATGAAGGGCTGAAAGGGTTGTGCTTTCAATGCAGATCTTGTCAATCCTCAAGTTATTTTTTTTCAATCACTACTTTTGAATTTAGTGGTTATTTTGTAGGTAGAGTCGTGTTTGCTTGTTTAGTAGCTGATTTTTCTTCTTCTTTTTTTTATAAGCTGGGTAGTGATAATTTCATTTGTTATTGACCTAGTTAAGTATCTTTTTTGACCTTTGACTTTTTATCTAGTTTCTTACATTACTAAAGATTAAATAATGGTTGAAAAAAGTTGTTTATTAATTCTTTATAATGGTGTTGTTAATGATATACAATTATAAATTTAAAAAATAGGTCATTGGTATTCCTCAATGTTAGAAAAATGTCCTAATAATCTCTAAATAACAGTGATCAATTATATGATAATACAGTAATTTCACAATATTAAATGTATTGTTCAAAATCAGAGTCATTCATATTCAAATTCGATATACCTATATGTATACTTGAAGTTAATTAGAAAACCAAGTTGAAAAGGCTTGCTAACGTTCGATTCAACACCAATGTATGAGTAGTGCCCCTAGTACCCCTTAAACACATATCAATGTGGCAACCTACCCAACCTTGTTTCTCATCGATAGTCAAGTTCCAAAACCACCAATCTAGAATTCATACATGGCGAAATCAATAACATCTCTAAAGTAAATATATGCACACAATTCTTTAGGCATATTCATTTTATCGGTATCATTCAGTTGCTTACCACTCCCAGTCATCCATTCATCATTCTTTTGCATAACTTTTTAGAATTGTTTACCATTCTTTATTGTTGCTTACAGCTAGTTTATGCCGCTGAAAATGAACAAACCCTTTATAATCTTGACGACTCTTCAAAGTCTGTGGGTCACTGTTCATTTCCCTTGGAGACCCCAAAGACTTTAAAACTTAACCAAGATGACAATGTGATTAACATCACCACTCTTGAATTTATGAAATTGTTAAACGGTACTTTTTGCCACAATCATGTGTAACAATTAATAAATGCCAATCCACTTCATTAAAGCTATTGACCAGTGACTGTTCGTATTTAAAAGTTGAATTCACACGAGGTCTTTATTTTGAATCCACTTCCTCTCTATATCCTCACAGGAACCTCCACCAAGTGAAACATAATGCACTTATGATTTCACCTCAAGAAATTCTTGACATTAGTTCCACATGATGTATATTCTGACATAACATGAGTGATGTGACAATATGTTGCAAATTTAATCCCAAATCATTAAAAAAAGTCAACACGACATACAATATATCATTTACTCTAAAAACGTATCATTTGCTGCAATATGTTAATGCAATCAAACAATTTTCTAAAAGGATATTGGATGCTAATAATTCCACCTTTGGGGGCATTCGATGAGAACAATCCCACATTTCAAGTTGACACCAGCATACCCATATTTGAACCTTTTCACTTTTTTGGACATCTATCAAGTTAACAAATTATGGACTTTGTCGAGCAATATTGTGAACGATTATCTTGTAAACTGAGTCGCAGAGCAACTTGGCCAGTTGTTTTATACACCCACCTTTCTTACTGTATTAAATTACCCTAAAAATACAATGACGAACACTAGGGCATTCCTAGCTTGAGTTCAAGTTTTGGAACTTAAGCCTGCCATATCAGCAAAAAAATTTTATTTCTGGAACTTACATTTCGTCACTTTTCCACCAAATGAAACTCATTTCAGGGTAATTAAATTAAATGCCTATTATCAAGCCCAACATATTTTATTAATTTAAACTTTTTAATTTTCTGTATGTGTTTTAACTTTATAACTTGTATGAATATTTTTAATTTTCCGAATAATGGAATATTTTTTTGTCCGGAAAAATATATAATTTTAATTTAAAATTTTTGGAAAAATGATGACTTTAATTTGTTTGGTTGAACAATTGAATGAAAATAGAATAGAAAGCACAATTTAATAAAAATTAATGCAATATGAAAAATCGACATTAAACAACAGAAAAAAAAAACAATACGAATATTCAACAATTTTAAAACAAAATACAAGATGAATGTTACCCATAAATTGTTTTTGGAATTTTTTAATGCAAAACGCATAAGTCAATTTCACACCTACCCCAAAACACACCGTTTTCCGCACACAAAGGACAAAAAAAGTCCTACGGGGTAGGCCGCAGACACGGTCCTCCATGCAAGTCACTAGGGATGGCAATGAAACCCGTATCCATTTAAAACCTGTAAAACCCGCCCCATTTAAAACCCAAATGGGTTGTGAAAATGAGTTTTAAATGAGTATGGGTCCGGCATTGGAAAACGGGTATGGGTATGGGTGTAGCCCTCACCCACCCCATACCCGCACCCTACTCGTACCCGTTTTTATAATCAGATAAAAAAATTATTTTCGATTAATATTTTTCCGGTTTAAGTCCAATCCAAACTGTTATAACAAAAAAATTAGTCAATAATGTATTTGATTTCACATTTATAAGTAATGTATTCCCAAAATATCACAATTTTACAATCTTATAATAACAAAAACATATATCGTACTTGGATATGGGTTTTATATAAGTATTAATTTTCATTTTATATGTGAACCCGAATAAAACTCGCAAACCCGCAAAATCCAATGGGTATGGGTATGAGTATAGGTTTTATTTTTTAATACATGATAGGTACGGGTATGGGTATGAGTACGATTTTCGAAAACGGGTATGGTAAGGGTACGGCTTAACCCGCCCTGTACCCACCCCATTGCCATCCCTACAAGTCACATCTTGCATTTTCTTGGCTGGAGGCAACCGGGTGACAAGCAGGACCCCCGTCCTTACACATGTGTCCCCCGTTGGAAGTGCCCTAATAACAACAAACATAACCATAATTTATGCGCTATTGAGTTCCTTGAACGTTTCAGTTGAAGTTGATGAATTAACTCCTCCTTCAATGCCTTGTTGTTGACGCTATCAGACGATCGACCATTTTCCATCAGGCTCAAGTGATGGTCAGAGATGAATATGCTAATAGCATCCGCATTAGTGATCCAAGAGTTTGGATCACAAGTGGGGTCCACACCCTCCACATCATCCCACAAGTCAATTTTTTCTTTATTCTCTACATCCTATGGATCACCAACTTGTATCACCAAATAAAATAATGCTTTGTGGAATCCACTACTAATATATCATTGGTCAAACTTTTTCAAAAAAAAAGTTTAAAGCTTACTTGGCAAAAAAATAAAAACAAAAAATGGTGGTGAGCGGATCATGGCCACGAGCTGGACCGTGGGGCGAGCTGAAAGGATCACAATTGTATGTCATTTTCTGGACCGCGGGCAGAAATTTTGGCTCACAATCCTAGCAATGCAGGTGCTCTAATGTCTAGCTTGTAAAGTAAGATTTCTCGTCCAATGCCCTTCAAGATAGAATTATTGGTGTCCTATAACTAAAAGTAAAATTAACACAATTATTAGTTATCTTAATCTAAGATTTCGGCGTCGAGTGTCGACCCACTCTCTAATCTGGTTCAGCTGAAGCATACAGAGTTTGACACAAAGTTTTGGGTATGGCCGTTCTCACATAATGCTTATTATGAGATGGGCTCTTTCAAGGGTTTTTTTTTTTGAGATTTTACGGTGACTAATAATATGTTTGAAGTGACTTTTAAACTTAAGGATGACTATAATTTGTTTAGGTGTTACTATAATAACAATAAATTTTAAATGAACTATAAATTATCTAAATTAGTTATTAATAGTCATTATAAAAATATCATTTTTGGGTATGTTCTATTTCGCGTTTTGTAAGGAGATGTAAGAAGCTGTAAGGAGCTGTAAGGAGTTATGAGGATAGATGTAAGGAGTTGTTGAACTGTTAAAGAGTTGTATAGTATAATTTGTTTTACAAAGAGTGTTTTGGATGAAAAATAATAATATTAAAATAATATACTTATTGAAAATAAATAATTAATTAAGTTAATTACACAATAATAAAATATATTAAGCCCCATAAATTTGTTGAATAAAATTTCGTCCACTTGAGGTGATTTTTTATATGAACATTAGTTTAATCAAATAAGTAAAGTATAATTTTTTTTTGTTGACAAAATTGAATACAACTTTTCAAATAAATTCTTATTTTAAGTAAATAATTTTAAATATAAATAAATGTATAGTCATTTATAATAATATATATTTCATGACGAAACTCAAATATAATTCACGTTGTTATATTATGTTCTTATATTTATGTAAATGTTGTGTTCATAGGATATTTATAAATTTCGTATACTGATAGTATCATTAAAAAAATATACATATTTCTGTAACTAAAATGAATGAATGTTATAGAAAATTCATGAGATGTAAGAAGATGTATAAAGATGTAAGGAGATGTAAGGAATTGTGAGAAAATATAATGATAATGTTAAAGATGTAAAAAGCTGTACGGAGATGTAAGAAACTGTAAGAAAATATAAACACTTCACAAAATCCTAAAAATGCAAAATCTATGAGGTGATTTATACAAGACGGTGTCGACGAAATTTTCTAAGGCCCTGTTCTATTTCGCGCTTTTTAGGATTTAGCTAAGAGCTTACATTTCCTTACAACTTCTTATATCTTCTTACATCTTCTTACATCTCCTTACATCTTCTTACATCTCCTTACATCTTCTTATATCTCCTTACATCTCCTTACATCTTCTTATATCTCCTTGCATCTTCATTTTATTTATTTTGTATTTTGTATTTTTGTATTTTTAATTTTTAATTTTAAATTTTAAATTTTTTTGTACTTTATTTTTTAGTTTTTATTTTATTTTTTTAAAAATTTTTTATCTTTTTTATTTTTCATTTTTCATCTTTTATTTTTAATTTTTTAATTTTTTAATTTTTAAATTTTTTAAATTTTTTAATTTTTATTTTGTAATTTTGTAATTTTGTAATTTTGTAATTTTTAATTTTTAATTTTTTTGTTTATTCTTTTATTTTTCATTTTTTATTTTTTACTTTTTATTTTTTATTACAAAATTACAAAAAATACAAGAAATAAAAGAAGTAAAAAATAAAAATAAAAAATGAAAAAAAAATAATAATAAAAAAATAAAAAAACAAAATACAGCTTCTTAAGTATATTATTTTAATATTATTATTTTTCATCTAAAACAAATTATACTATACAACTCTTTTACAATTCAACAACTCCTTATATATATTATTACAACTCCTTACAGCTTCTTACAGCTCCTTACAGCTTTTTACAGCTCCTTACAGCTTCTTACATCTCCTTACAGCTCCGTACATCTCTTTGTGGCTCCTTACATCTCCTTGCAGCTCCTTACATCTCCTTATATCTATCTATCTATCCATCTAAAACGCGAAATAGAACAAACTCTAAGTTTGCTCCCAAAGATACCGAAAAAAAGCTGGAAAGAAAAAGCGAGGCAAGCGCAAGCTGTGAAACTTCTAGGGCTTTCGGCTCCCATTCAACTTCAAACTCCCACTCTCTCTGTCATGCTCTCAGTCCTACACCACCTTCTTTCATTGATCGAAACTGTAAACCTCTTTTCTCTGAAATGGGATTCCAACTTCAGCCTTATGGGGGTGCAATCGATGCTAAAGGAAGGCCATCCCCATCTTTCTGGCCTCGATGAAGCGTCGTCAAAAATGTCGATGCTTGCAAGGAGCTTTCCGACATTAACCCCACTTCTCTCGCCCCCAATGGTTCTACCTTTCATCCTTCTTCGAAACCCAGATCACAGATTTGATAGATTTATTACGTTGTAGCTCCAACTTAGGTTTTGTTCTGCCTTCATTGAATATCAGCATTTTAGTGGGTGCAACAGTTTTTGTTTTGCTTGCTTGGTTAATTTTATTGTTTAGTGTGTTTTATGTGTGCCATTTGATTGTTTGTGTTGATCGGCACTTGGGTTTGCTTAATCTTGATTGAAATGGGTTTTGTTTGGTTTGGATTGTGTTTTAGCTTGTGCTTTTAGTTGCCCATTTTGTTATTGTCACTTGTGAGTGAGGGAGTATACATGTTATTCATCCTACAGTCTGACCCAAGCCATTTGTGTCGAATTTGTGACACTGGGATATCATGTGATGCTTGGAAAGTGAAGCATAGATCCAAAGATAGATGAGACTCGGAAGATGATAATGTCCCGTCTGCCCCTCGGATCAACCCGATTGTGTAAACCCTGTCCTCGTTTGGAGTACCATAACCAAACTAGATAAGTGCCTTCTTGGATTTAAGTATGAAATTATTGAGCACAGGCTATCTGGTCAGCTTATGTTCAATTTCTCTATGTCCCATATCTCAATTTGCTGTGGTAATCTGGTTTGAGTTGACAATGGTTCCTGACATTGTAATGCTTGATAAATATTGGGCAATTTCTAAGTGATTTCACTAAAAGGTTGGTTCTTTCAAATGCAGGGAGAAACAAGTTGGTCATTAACCACTTGGACAAGCAATTTGTCACAAATGATGCTGCTACTATTGCCAATGAGCTTGAGGTGCAGCACCCCGCAGCTAAAATCTTGGTTTTGGCTGGCAAGGCACAACAAGAGGAAATTGGTGATGGTGCCAACTTAACAATTTCTTTTGCCGGAGAGCTTCTCTGAGGAGCCGAGGAGCTTATAAGGATGGGATTACACCCAAGTGAAATAATTACAGGATACACAAAAGGAATCAATAAGGTTTGTGGTGCTTCCTTCTTTCAGTGCCTTTTTGCTGGTTGCATAGTTTTTAACACCTGCTTAATGGAAAACATCTTCACATCTCTCTGTATTCATGCCACTTTCTTTAGGCAGTTGAAATTCTGGATGAATTGGTAGAGAAAGGTTCTGAAACAGTGGATGTGAGGAACAAGGAGGAAGTCATATCTTGAATGAAAGCTGCTGTTGCGAGCAAGCAGTTTGGGCAGGAGGACATCATATGCAAGCTTACTGCAGATGTAAGTGGCTTCAGCAATTAATCATTGAGTACTTGACTCGAAGATGCTTTGGTGACCATGCATTTGGTATATTCCCTCACTGTCTCTTTTCTACAGGCATGTGTCCAAGTGTGCCCAAAGAACCTTGTGAACTTCAATGTGGATAATGTCCGTGTTGCTAAACTTGTCGGAGGAGGCCTACACAACTCTTCTGTAGTTAGGGGGATGGTTTTAAAGAGTGACGCTGTCGGAAGCATAAAGCGCATAGAGGAGGCCAAGGCAAGTGCTTCTTTGTGTTTCTTTATTTGTCTTATTGATAACTGAATAGTTTCATGGGGGGTAATTTCTTTGTCATGATTTGATGTACATCAACATAAAATTTTCCATTGTTGTGCTTTGGCAGTTGAGCAATTGTAAGCTCTTACTTTTCAGCTGACGTTAACCTGAATCTGAAGCATTCCAATTACCTAATAAAACCTGAAGTACAGACTGTCTGTTTGTAACCTACTAGCATAGTTGATACTTCTAAGCCCAATTTTAGCATTTTTGCTCTGCTTGGTGCTATCAATGGAAATTGTTCACTGATCTCTTCAAAGAAAACATCTGAAACAGCATTAGAAAGCCCTGTTTTGTGTACTTGCAGTGACATTTAACCTTTATAGATCTTGATTGTATGATTGCAGAACTCATCCCTGAACCGATGTTTTATTCATTCCATTCTTTTGCAGGTTGCTGTTTTTGCACAGGGTGTTGATGCATCTGCTACTGAAACAAAAGGAACTGTCCTTATTCATAGTGCCGAACAGGTAAATTTTAGCTTTCTTTGACATAATCTGTCAGCGACATTCACTTTGTTGATATACTTGATGTGCTTTCTTTAGGCCCCAACTTGAGGCATTGTTTATCTCTGCAATGTATCTAGTTTATAGTTATTTTTTCTGATGTTGAATTTGTGGTGACTAGTTTGTGCTTATTTTTGTGCCTTGCAGCTAGAGGTGGGCAAATGGGCCGGCTTCGCTGCGTTTCATTTGTTCACCTTTAGTGAATTTACATAAATATCATTCCTAAATTTACGAAAATGCCCTTCGCTTTTAATTTCATTTTTTAGTTTATTTGATTTATTTTTACTTTTTATTTGTTTTCTTCATCGGTGTAATAAGTTATTTGCAAATCATTAATATTCAAGTTCGGTTTAAACCAGGCAGTATATTCAAATGAAAGTTCTAATAAAGCTATATTATTTTGTATTAAATTCATTGTCATAGGTAAAAGATAATTTTTTATAGATCTATAATGATTTAATAAATTTTATCTTAAATTTCTTGGCGTTAGATCAAAAGATCTTAAAAAGTCCCAAGTTTGATTTACTGTATAGTATTTTAAGTTAGGCAAATTAAAACTTTAGCCTGCCAGATAATCTTCTTCGTTGTTTAATCTAGAGTTAGATTGTAGTTTATTCTTCGAATAACTCATATTTTTCAATTAAAACTTTTCTTGATGTGTGGCTTATTATAGACGTGGGGTTTTATAGATTTTATCACCTAGTTCAATCATGGGCTAGTGGAGTTTACAAAAGTTAGCAAATAATTCAACGTGTATGACTTGAAATTGATTTGTATGCAAGTCTGCAGGTCTCCTTGGTAGGGTCAATTAGTTAATAGGCTTATTTCGTAAGTATGCTAATTTAGTAGGTAGGCTCTGATACCATTAATACACAAGTTTGGCAACTTTTTGTAGAAAAATGTTGAAAACTCTCTGATGAGAGATCAATATTTGAACAAAGAATAGATAAAACGAGTTTCTAATTGATAAACATGATACTCCCAGCATAATAAATTATACTAGAAATTCAAGAAATTATACATTTTCTGTCGCAGAGCCTCTTGTTGAGATATGAAATCTTTAAATCTGCTGCTAGACCATTATCTTTCACGAGCCTTATTAGACTTACTTCGATCTTTCAATTCTTTCTCTCACTTTGAGCTCTTAGATAAGAAGAAATAAAAATTCAAGAGCGTCTGAATAGTTTTTTTTATTAGACTGGTTTCCCAAAGGGAAAGTTGAGAACAACATTGAGAGCAGAATGCTTATTTGAGTGAATTTTTCTTTGCTCAAATTGCCTCTACCTCTTTCTTCTTGGGTTACATGTTTATACAACTTAAAAGAGGGGAGAACTCCTTCCTCAATCATTGCTGAAAATACAGATTTAGACATAAAGTTTTTCTAGCAACTAGCCAAGTAGCAAATAAAGACATAAAGTCATAATGTCAAACAAACTTGGCAATTGACGTAATGTTGTGGCCCCCCGCTTTGATTGCCCTACTTTCTCTTTCTGTATAATTCTTTTGTCGGCAGGTATAATAATTCACAAGTAGTGTAATAATTTCTGGCTACTTGGCAGATAACAAAGTAATAACTGGCATCTTGAGAGGTGGTATAATAATTGCTAGCATCTGATAGCTGGCACGTGGCAATAGGATCCAAAGTTTTGAGATTTCTGAAGATAAGATTCTGGAGAGATAAGGGGTGTAGTTGTCTGAAATCTCTATAGAATCTTATCTTCAGAATCTCTACAGAATCTTATCTTCAGAAATAGTTGGCACGTGGCAATAGGATCCAAATTGATCTTGCCGACAACTACACCCCTTATCTTTACAGAATTTTGTCTTCAGAAATCTCAAAATTTTGGATTCTATTGCCACGTGCCTGCTATCAAGTGATAGCAATTATTATACCACCTATCAAGATGCCAGCTATTACTTTCTTATCTGTCAAGTAGCCAGGAATTATTACACTACTTGTGAATTATTGTACCTACCGAAAAAAGAATTCTACAGAAAGAGAAAGTAGGACAATCAAAGCGGGGGGACCGCAACATTGCGTCAATTGTCAAGTTTATTTGGCATTATGACTTTATGTCTTTATTTGCTAGTTAGTTAGTTACTAAAAAAACTTTATGTCTAAATCTATATCTTAAGCAATGATTGAGGAAGGGAGTTCTCTCTTTTAAATTGTATAAATATGTAACCTAAGAAGGGAGAGGTAGAGACAATTTGAGCGAATGAAAGATCACTCAAAGAAGCATTCTGCTCTCAATGTTGTTCTAGATTTTTCCTTTGGGAAACCAGTCTGATAAAAAGAACTATTCAGACACTCGTGCATTTTTATCTCTTTTTATCTAAGAGTTCAAAGTGAGAAAGAATTGCAAGATCGAAGTAGGTCCGTGAAAGAGAAGGGCGTGGCGGCAGATCTAAAGATTTCATATCTTAACAAGAGACCCTGTGATAGAAGAGGCATAATTTTTTGAATTTCTGATAATTTAATTTATTATGTTGGGAGTACCATATTTATCAATCAGGAATCCGTTTTATCTATTCTTTGTTCAAATATTGATCTCCCATCAAAGAGTTTTAAACCTTTTTCTACAAAAGGTTGCCAAATCTGTGTATTAATGGTATTAGAGCCTACCTACTAAATTAGCATATTTACGAAATAAGCTTATTAACTAATTGACCCTATCAAGGACACTTGCATACAAATCAATTTCAAGCCATACATGTTGAATTATTTGCTAACTTTTTTAAACCCCACAAGCACATGATTGAACTCGGTGACAAAATCTATAAAGCCCCACATCTGTAATAAGTCACATATCAAGAAAAGTTATAATTGAAAAATATGAGTTATTCGAAGAATAAATTACAGTCTAACTCTAGATTAAATCACAAAGGAGATTATTTGGTTGGACAAAGTTTTAATTTGCCTAAATTACAATACTATACAGTAAATCAAGTTTGGGATTTTTTAAGATATTTTGATCTAACGCAAAGAAGTTTAAGACAAAATTGATTAAATCATTATAAATCTATACAAAATTATCTTTCACTTATGACAATGAATTTAGTATAAGGTAATATAGCTTTATTATAACTGGATATACTGTCTGGTTTCAACCTAACTTGAATGTTAATGATTCGCAAATTTGGGATAGATGAGTTGTGTGTAAAAAGAGTCCTTATCCTCACGGTGTTGGTTGTTGGAAATCTATCTTAGCAGGTCTTGAGCGTTTCAAATCTTTAGTGCATTTTGAGGTGAAGGATGGCTCAAGGGTGTTATTTTGGCATGATGTTTGGTGTGGGGATCGATCTTTAAAGAATCTTTTTCCTGATCTTTTTAGGATGACTCGTTTGAAGTATGACACGGTAAAAGAAGTAGTTTCTTGGAATGGGGACATTAGCCATTGGAATTTGATTTTTGTAAGGAGTCTTAATGATTGGGAAGAGGATAGTATTTGTAATTTGTTAACCGTACTTGCTGGCAAGAAGGTTCTATCTCAAGGTAATGATGAGATTGTGTGGGCCGTGTGGCCACTAAACTCTTAAGGGTTCTTTTAGTGTCAAGAGTTTTTGTTCCACACAATTTAAAGCCTCGAATGGTTGTGATTTTGCTGTGAAGTCCATTTAGAAGTCTAAAACTCCCACAAAAGTGTGTTTCTTTGCTTGGGCAACCACCTTAGGTAAGATTCCCACGGATGACATGCTTAAGAGAAGAGATTTTAGAGGTCCAAGTAGATGCTTCATGTGTTTGGAAGAGAAAGAAACTGTAGATTATCTCCTTGTGTATTGTCGGTGGGTTTCTTCGCTTTGGGATTTATTTCTCTCTCTAATGGGGATTAGTTGGGTTCAACCTTCTAGTTTGAGAGATGTGGTAGTAGCTTGGAGGAGAAGGATGAAGAAGAGCCGGGTCCTTGGAGTTTGGAAGATGGTTCCTGTGGCTATTTGGTGGGCTACTTGGAAGGAGAGAAATCGTCGTATTTTCAAGGACAAAGTTTTGTCGTTTCATGATTTCAAGCTCTATTTTTTGAGGTGGTTGTATAGTTGGAGTGTGGGGCTTAGTGGTAACAAAGAGTTAAATTTTTTTGCTTTTATCGATTGCATTATGGATGAGAGTTCAAGGGCATAATGTTTTTGTATTGCCCTTTTGTACATGGGTGACATCCCTTTGGTGTTCTTTTAATATACATCTTTGATTACTTACCAAAAAAAAAATTGATTCGCAAATAACTTATTGCACCGATGAAGAGAACGAATAAAAATTTAAAAATAAGCTAAAAAATGAAATTAAAAGCAACGAGCATTTTCATAAATTTAGGAAGGATATTTATGTAAATTTGCTAGAGGTGAACAAACGAAACGCAGCGAAACCGGCCCATTTGCCCACCCCTACTTGCAGCTGGAGAATTACGCAAAAACTGAAGAAGCTAAAGTTGAGGAACTCATTAATGTAGTTGTAGACTTTGGCGCCAAAGTGATTGTCAGCGGTGGAGCTGTAACAGATATGGCATTACATTTTTGTGAGCGTTACAAGTATGTCGTTTGTGGCATTTGGAAAACTTCTGTTCCACTTGGACAAAAGTTTATTTATTGCCTTTGATTATTGTGTTTCGACATGCCAAAAAGTATGGAAAATTGAGCTTTCTATTTATGTATGGGTCGGACTGGAGTTGAAGATAGATCCATCATGATAAAGATGAAACCTTTATTCCTTATCCATAAAAGGGGAAAAAGACACAACCTCTCTATTTTCTTTTGGCCGTTGTGTTCCAAACACAGTGGTGGCAAGTATAGAAAATGCTTTATTTACAGTACATCACGGTGGTTGAAATCTTGAAGATAGATTCATGCTCTAAGAGCAATTCCTACAAAGGAAACAATGGATGTAGGACGCTACAAGAGCAATTCCCACATCGAGAAAATTCACACAAGAACTTTAAAATACTGAATATTTCAATTCATTTAAGTTTGCCTCTATAATACATAAAAAAGGAGTTTAAACAGAGAAGAAACCTAAAACATTAAAGAAAATAATAGTTAACCTAATCACAAATATATTATTTTGCTAGCTAATAAGATAGCTAAAAGATAATCTATTCCTAAAACATAAATTACAAAGATTATGAAATATCAATATACTCCTCATATGCTAATATTAAGATATACCCATTTTTTTTTCTTCTTTGTCCTTATCTTGCATCATTCTACCCTGGATAGAAAAAACTCGTCCTTGAGTTTTATATGGGGATAGAATGAAGAAAACCTAGCAAGAAACCAACTTCACTTCGTCGGACATATGAGAAAATGGTAACCTTGTGCACCTTCTCCTAGAAAAGTAGGAATTCAATTAGCAGATGTAGTTTCGTGCCAACTAAAAGTTCATTAGGGTTAAATAAATCAATGTGCTCACTTTCTAGTGTTGACAGCTCCACATGCTTAAATTCTGGACACCAAGACCAAAAATCTCTAGAATTAGGCAAGATCTTGCATTCATATGCAACCTTTTGGTACTCCCCATGAGCATCCTTGAATTCAGCACTACCCTCATCATTAGGACCCTGTTTAACTTCATTCTCCCTGATTTGTATAATTTCATCTATAGATGAGATAATTTGTTGAAGCAGGATTCGAGATGCACATGTGTTCAATATCCTTTGACTAACAACTTGAGCAGTATAGGAACATGGCTACCCCTAGATTGACACCGAGAGAGTATGGAAACAAGAAATCCCAACAAAAGGTCATATGCGACATCAAGAATGCCCACGAGGATAAACTCTATATGTGCAAGCAATAGAGGAGAATGACCATCTTTAATTGATGCTAAAAGATAGTGGAAAATGTCCAAGACGAGCATCACATTCAAGATCTAACAGCACCACTTACGACTTTACTTGACTCATGAACTCAAGTATGCAAACTCGCTTGTGGTATGTTCTGTCAGAACTATCAGGTAGGGCTTGAAAAGATGTCGCAGTGACTCGAAAGAGTTTCTTCATAAGCTCATCTTCAAAAAGGGGATTTGGTGCGGTAATCCGAATGAGCTAAGAGAGGCATAAAGCAAGAGAAATTTGAACATCAAAATTTGCATGATTTGCAAACTCTTCTGAGAGCAACCCCTCCTTTGAGGGGCACTAGTGCATCTTGTACGGATGCTAAAGGATTCTGGTATACTTGAGACAAAATGCTTTCAACTTTATCCAACAACCTGATATTGTCTTTGGAAGATGATGGGAGAGTTAACAATTGGTTACCAACTTTTAATAGTTGACTTGGAAGCTCTCGTTCCAACAGCCAAGCAGGTTTGAGCGTCACCATGGCAACAAATCAGCAAAATGAGCCTGAAAATCTGAATATTCCTTGACTAGAACAGATCTGTGCAGCAAACTTTAGATAACCAGACAACACAAATAATGCTTCCTGTAGGCAATGGTGGCAGAACAGCAACAAAGGGATGGCAGCAAGGGATTCAAACAGCAGCAGTGATAAGCACTAAAGGACAATGAATTACAGACTATCTGCAGAGAACGATTTCTGGCGAGAAGGGAGGTTGGCAGCGATGGAACACCGGGACCAGAGAATTTCAGACTTTCGTGTTGATGGTTGATGGCAGAACGCCCTCCCAATTGCGAGCAAAACATAGGTTCGCAATTTTAGGATTTCACAAAGGATGTAGCAGTCAACCGCGGCCCAAATCGAAGCGATTTGCTCAATTGATGGAGGATCTTGCAACGAAATGGAGTGGATAGAGGAGAGATTAAGTCATTTTGGGAAGATCTTGATGAGCCAAGAGTGAATTGGGGAAATTCTGTCACTTAGGGTTAGGTTGCACGATTTGGGAACAATCGACTTAAGCGAATTTTGATTTTGAATCACCTCAATTGATTTGGGGGTTTTAGGCGAAATTCAGTGGATAATCAAGGGGTAAGACCAATTTCAGTGGATTGTGATGGTTGGAGGGTGAATTTGACAAGCTAGGGTTCGAAAATTTGGGATTTCACAGCTAAGAAGCATAGACACGGATACGCGACACGGATTCGACACGATACGGATACGCCGACACGGATTTTCTTGAAAAATAAGGATACGACACGCTATCCGACACGTTCGCTAGTTACATATTTTTTTCTATGTAAATGACCATATAAATCTTAAAATCCATAGTTAACAAATATATGTTTTACCAAAACAATTGAAAAAGAGATATAACATAATGATTGGAGCATAATAATTTAATTTGATCAATACTTCCAATTGAAAAAGGAAAACCTTCATACTACTTCATTGAAAATTGACATTTAATAAAAAAAAAAAGATCCAATTACTAGTGAAGAAAAATAACTATCTAAGATATGTGTTTCACTCAATTTCAATTGCATTTGCATCTTCACCATTACCACCATCAACATGATTAGCATCATCTTCACCATCATCCAAGAAAAAACCCTCTCCAACTCCGGTTCATCAAGAGAGAGATGTGCTATTTCTAACTCTCCAACATCTTCAAGGGAATCAAACTTGTCTCCACAAATATCCCACATCCTACACTCTCCCTTAACATATTCCGTAGTTCTTCTTGAAAGCAGACGAAGATTACTATGAATGAAAACCAAGTCCTCCGCACGTTTTGGAGCCATCTTATTCCTTCTCAAAGAATGAATAAACGAATAAGTACTCCAATTCCTTTCACAACAAGACGATGATGAAGGTTGTTCAAGTAATTTCAAAGCTAAATTTTGAAGTAGTGGTGCACTTGTTCCATAAACAACCCACCAATTTTTAGGATCCATAGTGTACCGATCATGAATAGAATCACTTTCTAAGAATGCTTGAGATCGAGTTGAAAAGTTGGCAAACTCAAGATTGGCTTTAGCACGTTCCTCCGAGCTAGGGAAATATTTTCGCATGCACTTCATTCTTTCTTGAGAAACTTCCAAATCCTTATGTGGAGGAACCTGATTCGACCCTTCATCAAGCCATTGATCACTATAATACCTTAAACAAGAAAAGGAAAAAATTAGATTGAGATTCTCACATTATATAATACATGTCAATATATTTCTTAATTTATAAATTACCTTGGATTGAGAGAATGTGCCATGCAATGGAGAGGAGTGTTATTCTTAGTCCAACGATCAAATCTTGTGGACCACATCATAGAAAGTAGAGGACTCTTCAAGCCTTTTCCTCTCTTGCTTGTAGATAGCAAGCTTCACCTTTTCAATCATAGTGTCCCACATATCATATACCAAGTGAAGACAAGGCTTATCGGTGTCACAAAATCTAAGCATATCATATATAGGAGCCTTGAAAGAAAGGATATAGTCAATTTGGTCCCACCACATATCATCTAATACCTTCTCTTTCACCAACCTTGCCTTACCTACATCATCTTCCCGATAACTAGCCCATTTCTCACTTATGACCAAAGTTTGAAGGCCTCCTTTTATGAGCTTGAACCTCTTCATCATAACAAGAATGGAAGCAAAACGAGTGGAGGCAACGGCAAACAACTTTAAAGGGACAAACTCATTAAACATCGACTATCTCATGGAATGATTCATGATAAAGTTCTTGATAAATTGGCAATCATTAGCCACTTCTGTTATCCAAGAACACTCTTCAAAAGTAATCACATTGTTCTCCACATTCTTTGCCGCTCAAATATTTTGTAAGGCAAGATTGAGGGTATGAACAACACATGGAGTCCAAAAAAGGTGAGGATACATTTGGTGTACCAATGCTCCGGCCTCCGCACAATTTTTGGCATTATCAGTAATAACTTAGACAACATTGTCCACACCAACCTCTTGAATTACTTCCTTTAACAAGTTGAAAATGAAGTACTTGCCCTTTGTCTCTCCGGAAGCATCGATGGCCTTAAGAAACACAGGTCCACCTTCAGTTACGGCCATAAAGTTTATTAAAGGCCTTCTTTGGGAGTCACTCCATCCATCTGTCACAATGCTTACACCTTTTTGTTTCCATGTGCCCTTGATAGGTTGTAGCATCCTCTCGACATTATCTCGTTCCTTTGTAAGCAAAGTTGTCCTTAGCTTATTGTAACCGGGAGGAAGATAGCCGGAAAGTGGATGATTTGCGGCATAAGCATAAGAACTCACATAATATGGATTTCTTGCCAGGTGGAATGGTAGACCTCTAGAGTAAAACATCCTAGCAATATGAGCATCCAAAATCTCACGTGATTTTGTATTATATGCCTTCTCAATAGGATTTGAACTTTCACTTTCTCCTTTCTTTCTTTTCCGATCGCCTTGAATCATGTCATTTAAAATCGCATGAGGATTCCATTGAGATATATTTGATGAAGGTGGCAAAGGAATTTTCTTTGGTGCTTTCATTTTTGCTCTTTCTTTTGCTTCATCCTCTAGCTTTTGCATTTGTGCAATGTCTTTTGAAGTTACCTTTGTACACGAACCTATTCCATTTCTTGTTAGCTTCAAAAGATGGGCTCTAACCCTTGTGTAAGAGCTCCTCTTCGTTTGCTCACAAAAATTGCACTTCCAAGTAATATTTCCACCACCACCACCACCACCACCACCACCACCTTCGCTTGTTTTGTCGTATTTAGAAACATATTTCCACAATGGTTTGCTCAAGTCTTCATCACTCGGAGGAGGAGGTGTAGATGAATCATCCATTAAATCTACAAACTCAAAAAAAAAATTGTAATTAAATAATTAATTATTCATTTTTTATAACTAACCCAAAAAATTTAAATGACTAAAAACAAAGATCAATTTAACAAATTTTTAGAACAATTACAATAATACTCATGATAATTTAATGCTAAAGATAATTTTTTATAGCATTAGGTAGTAGTGTAGTACAATACTACTCATGAATCATGGAGTGGAGTACAAAAAGTCAAAAAATTAATAAACAACAATAAAGAAAGTAAGAAACCTGCTGGTGCAACAAACAGAGAGAAACTGAGGGAATTAATGAACAACAATAAAGAAAGTAAGAAGTGATAAGTCTTTTATAGGCTTTTCCTTTACAGTTTACACAACCCATCAGGTCATCTCTCTCGCATCTCACTTTCTCTCTCTATTCTCTAACCCCACTTTCCACCCGTCTTTGATCTTCAGACTTTAAAGTGAGAAACCGAGGGAATTAAAGAAGCCGACAGTCACAGTAGCGGCAGGAGCAGAGATGGAGAGAAAACAGAGAGCTTCAATGGCACGAAGAACACTAGAAGCAGAGAGCTTATAGAGATTAGCGTACCTGTCAACTTCGAAGCTTCGGTTGCTGCCTTGCTGGACCTGCCGCCTTGCCGGAACAGTCTCCACTTGCAGCGGCTGCCGGCGATTGAAACTTGAAAGCTAAAACCATAGTGTTGATTTTTTGATGCTGTTTTTTTTTTTTCCAATGAGCAAAGCTAGTGTTATAATATGATCTTCAGGCCGTTCCACTTCTCTTTGATGCTTGAGTTTCTTTTTTTGTGCTCCAAAGGTAAGTATTTCTCCTTTTTTTTTGAAAAAAATACCAGAAATCACAAGCTTTCTCCCTTCGCGTGTCCCGTGCAATGTCCTCGTTTAGGATTCGCGAGTCTCAAGCGTATCCTTGAGCGTGTCCACAATTTTTTTTAACTTTTTTTTCGGGACACGGCTTGAGACGTGTCAGACACGTGTCCGTGACGTGTCGAGGCGTGTCCGTGTCCGTGTCGGACACGTGTCCGATACTGATACGTCCACCAAAAAAACCGTGTCCGTGCTTTTTAGTTTCACAGCTTAGGGTATGCGAATTGGAGTTTTGGGGTTCCGGTGATCGATGGACAAAGGCGGCGAGTGTGTGGTTATGGTCGGACTGGGGTGGCGACTGAGGGTTGGTGGTTGTCGGTGGTGAGCCTGAGTCGGGGCGGGGGAGGTTAGGGTTTTTGTTTTCTTTTTGGGTTTGAGGATTTTTTTTGGCTGACTTGCAAAATAAAAGAGTAGGGATCAAAAGGGAGAATTGGCAGCGGTATGAATTGAAATGCTTTGATACCAAATTGATGTAGGATACAGTAAGAGCAATCCCTACAAAGAAAACAATTGATGTAGGACGCTCTAAGAGCAATTCTCACACTGAGAAAATTCACACAAGAATTTTTAAATACTCAATATTTCAATTCTTTTAAGTCTACCTCTCTAGTACATAACAAAGGAGTTTAAATAAAGAAGAAACTTGAAACATTAAGGAAACTAATAGTTAACCTAATCATAAAGATATTATTTTGCTAGCTAATAAGATAACTAAAAGATAATCTATTTCTAAAATATAAACTACAAAGATTATAAAATATCAATATACTTCTCATATGCCAATATTAATATATACCCATATCTTTTTATTTCTTCTTTGTCCTTATCTTGCATCATCCATCTTCATGCACCCAAACCCCAACCCAGTGTCTCAATGGACTTGTTCTTATGTTGTTTCACTTATTTGCTTTTGTACAAGTATTTAGTAGCTGGGACTGGAAACATGCTCATCTTACCATATGCGGAGTGAAGAAACCGACCGCTACTTGCTTGATAAACTGTTTGTCTTCCTGAGAAATGATGGTAATGACGTAATGTTGCATAACATGGGTGACATACATTTTTGTTTCTTCTTTTTTTGGGGGGGGGGGGGTGGGGGGGGGGTGGATAAATTTTTTAATAGGACAAATCTGTCATGCCAAAGGGGGAAAATTGAAATGGTTTTTTTTGGGGGCCCTTTCCCCCCAACCCCCCCCCCCCCCCCCCCCCAATGTCGGAGCATGCTGGTCTCATATGGATGCATAATCTTCTGCCATCATGAGTGGTGTTGCCCAGTTTATTAAATGCTGATTTTGATCAGTATTTGCCATTTGCAGGCTTATGGTCCTCAAGATCAGTTCAAAGTTTGAGTTACGAAGATTTTGCCGCAATACAGGGGCTATTGCTCTTGTAAGAGATCATTCTCATTATGATGCATCTATATTGGCTTTTAGCTTTTTGAGTTATGGCCACTTATGCGCCTCAGTTATCATGACAGTTGAAGCTCAGCCCGCCTAATACTGATGATCTGGGATATGTGGATTCTGTTTCAGTTGAGGAAATCGGTTGTGTCACGGTGTGTTGCTAAGATATTCTTTCATCATTTTGCTTTACATTTTACTCTATGCATTGTCTATTAGTTGTGTACGATGACTATCAATTTATCCAGACCCCCAACACGTTTGTGCAGGGACTGTATGTCAGCGATGATCCATCTATTTATTTTTAGTTTTAAATGTTTTGTGTGAGGTCACTATTGTAAGAAATGAACAAGGCAGGAACTCCATAGCTACTGTAGTATTAAGAGGAAGTACAGAGTATACCGGATGATCTGGAAAGAGCAGTTGATCATGGAGTTATCACCTACAAGGCAAGTTTCGTGTATTACCTTTCGTTATGCCAGCAAGGCAACAACCGTCCATAAGTGTGATTTCTATATTGTTTATTTATTTATTTCAAATATTTACTGTTACTTGATATTAATATTGGTGGCCTTTTCTTTCAAATGCCATGTTTCCAAAGATTTCAACTCAGCAAGTGTTTTCTGAAAATTTCTTCATAGGTCTCTTCACTATCTTCGAATTGCTGTCCCTGCTTGCATTGATTCTTGTAGGGTTTAGGCTGCCTATACTTGGATCTCTCCAAACTCCACGAAAGCGCGATCCAGACTGGGAGTTGTTATTGCTGCTTCTGTTGATAATTTTATTGAGCTGTTTATTTCCAGGCAATGTGCAAGGATGGTAGAATTGTACCTGGTGCAGCAGCTACTGAGATTGAGCTGGCAAGAAGACTGAAGGAATTCTCTTTCAAAGAAACAGGGTAATCCATTTATGCCTTGTATAATTATAGCCTTAGTTAATTGCAGATTCTTCTCAGGTGGATGGAGGTCTGATTTATTTGGCTCATTCTGTTCATCATTCTTCTTCTTTGTGCCATGTGCTGTTTACTTACCAGACAATTGAAAGTCATAATAGGTCAATATTTCTCGGCGTGGATTGTAGAAGACTTATCAAAATGTCTCACCTAAGTTTCTCTGGTTGTTGTGTTGGTCGCAACAGACAGTCTATGCCTTCGATATCTAGAGACCAATAACACAGCCTCCTACAACTCATTTAGGCTATGTACATGAAACCCTGGTAAAAACCCTTGTAGGTGGTATTTCAGGATTATGGTTTGATTTGGTTGTTCTTGTTCTATCTTGGCATTTTTTGTTATTGTTATCCTAGTTGTAAATTGGCATAATGCGGGTTGTTCCTAGCCTCGTCACTTTGTGCCAACTGCCAAGTATTTCTGACTTTGAGGCCTATTAGACACCAATGCATATATACACCAATTGTTGGGTGTCAATGCCACTGACTTTTCTGATGTCCGCTGGACCTCAATGTGCGCATTCAGTTTAGTGGTATTATGTCAACTTGGGAAATTTTGTCTGGGATCTTGGGGGAAGCTGATTGCATCCATTTATGTCTTCTCCTTTGTGAATTGCGAGTTCAAGCATGGCATCTGCGGCATGCTAATAATGTCCTTTCTTAATTTTGGATAGGGGAAAAGTAATATATTCATGTTAATCGGAGGATGCCGAATAAGCATCCCATAAAAGGCTAATTACAACTCAAAAGAAAGGCTATCTAGAAAATCAATTACACCATTCAAAGAGGAACAAAAACCCTCCCCCTCCCAGAAGAATGAAGTTTGATGAGATTGAGGCTAGGATCTTTGATTGTGTGATATAGGCATTGAGAGCTTTTTGAGAAGTCCGCTTCTCCTCTTTGACACCTTCCTGCTTGTCTAATTGGCAATCCTCCTTATCACAATCTTCCCCCTCTCCATTGATCTATATAAATTTGGCTGTCTGTCCATGAGCAAGGTTATAGATGTTGTATGCTGCCACCCAGCAAAGGTAGTTTCTGTCTCTCCTTTACTTTTTTTTCCCTTGTTTTTTTGGGGGGGGGGGGGCGCCCCAAGGGTTTGGGGATTTTAGAAGGAGAAAATGGAGAGTTCTGTGGATTTGCTTCTGCTACATGCTTTATCACCAATAAAAACTAAACTATAATCTAGTTCATAGCATAATCACCTATTACTTAGGCAATATGGGCTACTTAAATAGTTAAAATCATGATATAAACCATTTGTGACAGGATATAAATCACTTGTCTATACTTCTCTCTTTCTCTCTCTCTCAATCGAGAGAGAAGGAAAAGTAGCTGACTTGTTCCTTCCAATGAATCTCAGAGACTGCTGGAAAACTCAGATGATGGAGAGAAATCCTCCAAAAAAGATGGGAGGAGATCACGATGATTGGCTATTCCAATTTCCAACAAGTGATTGCTCTTTTGAAGCATAGCTACATATAATGTTGCAGACTTGTTGAAGTTTTCTCAGATTTTGCTTGCTGTAAGATATCATCATTTTTATATTTTAAATCAAATCTCCTGTTGCATTAAAATAAATTGAACTTGTTGGTCATCATTTTTTTTAATTGACAGACTGGATCAATATGCTATCTCTAAGTTTGCGGAATGTTTTGAGATGGTCCCAAGAATGCTAGCAGAGAATGCGGGCCTTGATGCATTGGAGTTCATAGCATCATTATATAATGAACATTCATCTGGGAATACCGGAGTAGGCATTGATCTCGAGCAGGGCGCTTGCAAGGATGTAGCAACATTGAGCATCTGGGACCTCCACATCACCAAGTAAGATGTCTTCAGTTTTTGCAATTTGCTCACTGGTCCCCTTCTGATGCTCTGGGGTTGAACTTCTTCATGTGAAAAATCTTTCTTTCAATGAGTGATGATGTACTAGTGGCTGCCCTTCTGGCAATTCCTTCATTGAGTATTTCACTTGAAAATACTGGGCATGCATTGAGAGAGTTTTGAGTTGGGAACAACCGAGACTTATTTGCGGTGCTGTGTGCAGGTTTTTTGCTCTCAAATATGCTGCTGATGCTGCCTGCACAGTTCTTCGAGTGGATCAGGTAAACTATTAGTTTCCTTTTTAGTTGAATTGCTGTATGCCTGAACCGAGTGATTTGGTTAAATGATGTAAAAGCAATTACAAAATCATGTTTGGCACCTACAAAACGTGTGACGGAACTCTTCATTTCTCGAACGCCGAATTCATAAATGAAGATTCACAGCACATGCCCTTTCCTTCCGCCTGTTTCTGCCTTTCTGGGGCTACTTTTCTTCAATGGCCTGTGATACCCTTCTCCCTTTGTGTTTGCTATGAAAGAAGGTGAAAGGATGATGGAACAAGAGCAAGCGACATGTTCTTTGAGGTCATATGATGATGGAACAAGAGCAAGTGACATGTTCTTTAAGGTCATGAGTGTGGCATGTCTATATATACAGTAATCTCAGAGCACTGCTTGTTTCAGGGCTGCCCTGAGTTTGCCGAACTGACCACTGACTGGTCATAGAATGCCATATTGAATGCTTGTTCAATGCTTGATTGGTCCGACTACCTTCTCCCTATGCCTCACTATATTTCAAGCTCTGCATCTCAAGTAAACGTAAACTCTAGGCGCATGCCCACGAGGAAAATCCCTCTGTAGTCTGTAGCAGTATGCCAGTAGTTCCTGCTGCAACTCATTTTACCTTCATCTTTGACAATTTACAGAAATTACTGCACATGGGCTTTTTCATATCGTATGTTAATAGATTTGATGTTGGTTGGTTATAACCACCTGTATGTTGCAGATTATAATGGCAAAACCAGCTGGTGGCCCAAGGCGAGATCAGCCTGCTGGAATGGACGAGGACTAGGGCTCTGAAATGAAAGCTAGTTCTTTTAGGGTGTTAATTTTTTTTTTATTTCATTTGTTTTACAACGTGTCATTTGAGTTAGAATGGCTCTACTTAGTTTCCTACGCTTCCCATTTCTTATGGCTCACGGATTGGCCCCAAAATTTTGGTATGGAGTGGAATCTTGGATGGCTGAAGCATTTTGTGTTTACTTTGAAGATGTGCCTTTTGATTTACGATTCATGGGTGGTCCTGAGTTGGATATGGCTAGCGAAGAATTTGACTGAGTCTATACATCTCAGTCTGGTTTCACCTCAACTGTTGGACATGGGCGACGTCTGTTTTCGTGTTTGCATGATACAGTATAAGTACTGTTTCATGTGGATTGGGAATTGGTGGGTGACGATCAGAGTATAATGTGCGGCTGAAAGTTTAGAGTCTCATTCAACACCACCACCATCACCTCCCAAAGTGGGTTTTGTTTTTGCGAGGTCTAAAAATATCCAAATGTAGGCAACCTGACCTCTGACCTCTATAATGCAGCAATGGCAGCTATATATATTTTTGATAGAAACATGCTTGTGGTTTCATTTAGTCGGCTCGGTGCTGCTGTGCGTTTTTTAAGGGAAGCAATTTTCCTCCACTGTAGACTTTGTTTCTTGAAGGACTTCATGATGATTCTTTGTTATCTGAGTTTCTTTTCGGCAGCTTACAGATATAATGTCCACAAAGTTATAACATAAAATAGGTCAGAGGTAGTGTCGTTTTCTCGAATGTTTCACTTTCATGCTCTTGCCCTATAAGATTATAAATTTTGTTTTTTTCAACTGAATTTTGTTAAATAAAACGAAAATTATTTTTATTGAAATGAATTGAGTTGGACTTATCTTTTACTAAATTGAACTTATTTTATTATTGAATGGAATTTATGTTTTTGTTTTCTTTAATTGAACCGAACCAAAATGAAGTTACTTAAAAAAAAAAAAAAAACCCTAGGTGACCAAAAGTCTAAAACAAGGCTTAAGGCCCTGTTCTTTTTGTTGGGAAATTGTAGGTGTGAGATGGGTGAAAGTGAAAAAGGGGGGAAGGAGTGGGTGGGAGTAGGTAGGAGTTGTATTTTATTTTTAAGTGTGGGAAAGGGGAGAAGGAGTCAGAAGAAGTGGGAAGAAGTTGAATAAAGTAGAAAAGTTAATTTAAGTTACATATTTTATTTTTTTAATGTAATCATTTATTTGTGATAGTAATTACCGATGATAAAAAAAAAATTTAGACTGAAAAAATTATTTTTCTGTGTTGACTCAAGTATGAAATATTGTTTTGTGGCCGTTGTTACCCAAAAAAATTATAATTTTCATTATTCATAAAACAAATTATGGATGTATTTTTTTACATATATTAATCAAATACGAAGAACGAAAAAAATAGGCCTTCTTTTTTTCGTTGGTAAGTCCAAATTTACCAACCTCAACTAACTTTAACCAATATCAATTCATTTCACGAACTTCAATAAAAAAATACCAACTTCAACTAATTTCAACCCTCTTCAACCCACTTCAACTAACTTTAATAAAAAAATATCCACTTCAACCTATTTTAATCCACTTCTATCAATCTCAATCAATTTCACCCATTTATCAACCCATATTTCCCGACGAAAAGAACAGACCTTCAGTACATGGAAAATAATTATCTGCAATTTGTGTGAACAATTTTCAATATTTTGTTACTCATGCACACATAAAAAAAATATACTCAAAATATACGTACAATACATCTGCACTTCCTATCACGAAGTATAAACAACTCCAAAAAAATTTACACATTCCTTCATTATGCAGGACAAAAAATATGCAAATTTGACCCCAAATTACGATGAATGAAAAATAAATTTGCAACACATACAGCAACAACCATTGACGCTTTGGTTATCTATAACAAATATTTTGTAACTAACGGAAAAAATTTAAGCATCTCTTTCATCTACAGAATTAAACCCAAAATATCCATTAGTCACAAAAAACTAACATTTGCTTAACAAAGCAGAAAAAAATTATTATTTTTTCAATACATATAACAAAAATTACGTCATTTGCAATTTCCGGCACGACTAACAAATATTTCCATAACATCCGAAAAATATATAAAACTTTTCATAATTATTATCATACTATTCGCACACACAATTACATAAATTATAAAAGTTTTCAAAATATGAAAAATAATAGTTATATGTAAGAGCAGGAAGGAGTGGATGAAAATGGTGAGACCGAGAAGGAGTGAGAATGAGTGATATTTTTTTAAAGTGTGGGAAGATGTGGGAAAAGAAGGGAAAGAGTAGGTGAGAGTGAAAATGAGTAAGTTGGGTTCATTAAACTACAAAAAGAACATGACCTAAGTCTAACCACACTCCTTGTATGAAATTGTAATTTACTAGGTGTCTAGGTCTATAAAGTATAGACTGAGACACCTAAAAAAACTTAGTACAATAATTTTTGTTTCCAAGATTACCTTACAAGATCAAATTTCTTGAGGAAGAGTGAGGCATGCTGTTATCACAAAGTTTTCCTATGGTAGGAGAAAAATACAATAAGAAAATCCTCAAAAATTGGAGAAATTTCAGACAAATTAATAGGTGAGGAGAAAAAGTGCATACGATACAAGCAGCCAAAACCAGAGGAGTGTCCCACAAACCTGAGGGGGAAAAAAAAAGGTTGAGAAGCCAACCTCACCTCTTCATCATCATTCATGACCCATTCCATGGCCTCTCTTCTACCATTCTCTGTCCTCAAACCCAACACAATCTGCAAGGCTGCAACTCCAGCAAACACCTCACCTTCTTTCCCTCATCGACTCGCTCGATGAGCAGTTCGGAAGAAAAGGCATAAAATTCTTAGAATCAACTGATGCAGCCAGTAACAATACTTTTTCACCATTGCTCGAGCTAAGTGTCAGAAATGGGAGCTCATTGAGGCTCCATATGCCCAATGCCCATGTCACCTCATACAAGCCTAAAATGTACTGGAAAGATGATGATGGGTTTGAAGAGGTCCTCTACACTCTTGGTGTCTTGGCAAAAGGCGGCATTGGGTTAGTCCTTAATGATGTCACTGAACCAGTTTCAGCTGGCTCTGCTGCTAAAAAACCTGACCCTTTTGCGGCTCAGAGGTCTGAACCGCCTTCTGTTAAGGGCTCAGTGCTCTCGGAAGTTGAGTGGTCTGTCAAGGATGTTGATTCAGATTCTTTTGATGCCGTGCAGGTAAAACTGAATTGATGCTGCTAGCAAGTACTAAAATTTCATCACTGGTTTAGTCTGTCTCAGAAGTTGTGCGTGGCATCAAGGGATGCTGATCACTGGGTTGTGTTTTACTTTGTTCTCGCATATTTGGCAAGCCAATTTGTTCATTGAGGAAGAAATTTCAATGAGTTTTGTTGATGATTTGCCTTCTTATAGCGTGTGATGTTAAGTGCTCTATCAATTTCAGTCATGGGGTCTTCCATTTCACCTAATGATCAATGTAGGACTAGAAAAAACTGAGCTGCACACAGTTGTCGAACCTCAACAACTAGAAATAAGGCAGCTCAATCTGACTCAAATCCATGCAGACCCTATCAAGCCAAATTGGCATGGAATTTGTACAACTGATGTTCAATATTGATTTGTGCCTATTTGATGAATTTTTTGGATAAACTTCCAACATACTAAAATATGAATCGAACTGGAAAACCCGAATATCTCAGCGATCATGATGCTATCCGAAACTAACCAGCCCAGAAAACCCCTTTTAGCTGTAGCTCTGTCTGGAAATTAGAGATCAGATTCTGACCAAGTTACCTTGATATGATTCTTACGTGCAAACTTTCTATGCTTCCGATTATTTATTTGACTTGTCTCATTAAATCAAGGCATTTGAAACAAAGTTAAATCATAAAGTCTGAATTATTGAGTAAAGTTTTAAGTAAACTTTATTTTTACTCAGGGCATGGAACCTAATAAATTGATATTCCTTTCTGTTTCGTGCTTCTCATTTCTCTGCAGGTTGAACTGAGTAGCAAAAGTGGACCTCTAGACATATGTTGTTTCTCTGTACCCTGAGAACATGGCAGCAGCGGTTTAGTGAAGAACAACGGCGAAAAGGCAGTGAAACTCACAAGCGCAATACTTAGCCACATCAAGTTGAAAAAACGCAGTGGTGCAGGAATACAAGGCCTGCAGGGCAGCTCTTATTGTGCTCACCCTCCTTTATCTTCGCCCTTCGAGCTTCTCTCCCTAGCTGAGGCCATGAAAGCAGATGATTCCGTTTTGTTCTCTTTCAGCTCTGAGCCTACTAGTAAACCTGGCCAATGGAACGCCCAAAATGAACCCATCACTGTTTTGAAGAACAAGTTTAGCAGGGTCTACACTGCCCCTCCATCTGAGAGATCCAAGGCATTCTATAGAACTCCACCTTCAAAGTATGAGACAGTTGATGAGGTAATAACGATAAAACAAAGGAAGTTGCTGAAGTTTTCTGAATATTTAGAGCTTTTCAGAAGTAATGCTAGTAATTAAACTAACGCTGAAAGCAAGGAGTAATAGGCCTGAGAAAACTAACCGATGTTTGTGCCAGTCAGTTCATGTGTCAAAGTTTCTGAGAGTTGCTATTGGAGACCTAGGTTCAAATCCCGCTTGTATTAGCCTTTGTGCTTCTCTTGACACCAACACAGAAAAAAGGAGAAACAAAATCAACCGCATATTTTATTGACTTATTCGAAACCATACCTATAGCAAGGGCAACTTGGCTTTGGCTTGAATCAAAACCAACTGATCAGAAATTTGGCCGACTTTGCATCACTTCCTGACAAGTCATTAGACAAAAGATATCAGATCCAAAGATGAGTTGAACCTCAAGTGACCCGACCTAGCAATACTCTAACCTGACCCAGAATGACCCTTTTGGAGGCTTGTCAGATTAACTGAGTGAATTCAGGAGGAAATTCAGCTGAAGGGCACTAGAACGCATACATTTGTACTGCTGTCATGCTTTGCATAGTGCTATATGTTCACTGATACCCCTGATTGTCTACCTTCAGGGGAAGGGGCTTGTCTTTCAGGTGATACGAATAGGTTATGATGACATCTACTTATCAAGCCCTGGATCTTTCTCGGATAAATATGGAAAGGATTACTTCATCTGTACGGGTCCAGCTTCAATGCTGGTACCAGTGACATGGGATCCAGGGGAGACTTGGAAAGGAGCACAGGTTATTGAGCATGATAACCTCACATAACTTGTACCTACATCCACTGTAAAGAGTTTCAGATCATATGGTCCCATTATTTGTTGTTCTTGTACTAGAAGAGTTCTATTCTTAATTCGAAGTTAAGAGTGGGTTGGTGAAGCAAAACAAAATTAGGAAAGAATTTCTCATTTGGGCAACCGTTCTTTGATTGAGTGCAATTACTTCCTTAGACATCCATACACACCCTCCTCCCCCAACACACACACACTCCATTTTTTGAATTTCTAACTACCTGGACAAGTTGCAAAAATAAACTATACAACAATAGCAAAATGAAAAGTGTCTTGCAGCAAGACACTTTTTAAGTATCTTTTTTCGCTTAAAATATATCTTGTCACATTTACAAAATTACACATGGTATGATTGAATAGTAGAAGGTTGTTATAGCTTATAAATTGTATAAAATCATCCTTTTATACATAATCTTTCACATTTACAAAATTACACATGTGATATGCCTTGCAGATAGAGTTGATCCAGTTAGGGTGTCAGTTTGTAGTTGTTGGCGTAGCTAACGAATATTAAAGTTTTATAACTCATAATAAGTTGTAATTAATGAAAATTTGGTGTTTTTAAATTATAAAACATATTAATTTGAATTATGATAAGACATTTAAAAGAAAAGTGTCTTGCAGCAAGACAAGTATCATCACCCTACAACAATATCACCACACGTCCACAACTATTGTGAATCCCGATTGCGTAGAGTTTTGGAGAATTCAAATGTAAATTCATTTGTAGACATGAAATAAACTAAACAAAAAATAAACTATAAAATGATAAATGCATGAGCATCTAGCTTCCATCCAAGATGAAGTCTAAAACTTTTCTTTATTTTTTTTTTAAGAGTTAATGGACATAAATTTCATGAACATTCAAATGGCAAATGTCCAGTTCCCAAATTCTTCCATTGATCAATTTATGGTAGACCTGATTCTTTTTCTTCCCAAGTTTGACTACGCCAAGATAAATGGGTACTCCAACCAACCTCGACTGATGTTAATTGGGATGGAAATATGCTTCTTGTCGGTGTTATCTACGAATGAATGGTTTAGTATACTCACCTAAATTATTAGAAATTATAATTAACATAGAACTGGTCAAATAAGTTCCTAACAGTTGAAAATTGGGACCTCTATATATATATACACGCAAAATATTCTAAGCTTAATATATAATACATGACAAGCTCTCACAGTTTCGACATTGTTTCCTATTCTAGATCTAAATATATTAAAAAATAGTAAGGAATTTCTTCTTTCTAATATTAATATTTTTAAAAGAATACTAATTAATATAATATCCAAATCTAGATACTTGACAGATCGAATAACATTTACTTTTAAAAATGAGGTGCAACCTTTGATTTGTTTGCAATGATGCATCGAACTTGGAATTTGAAAATTAGCCCTGAACATGGCCTCCCTTTAGCCACAAAAAGGGATAAAGAATTTCCAAAATAATCCAAATAAAAAATTCATTTTTTAATCTCTCGAAAACAATACTTCCTAATCATGTTTACATTCCCTTCCAACAAAAAAAAATGAAAAAATTAAACCACAAATAATTTATTACATGAATAATGAATAATTTATGATTGCCTAAAAATATTATATTTAGTTAGCTTTAAAAAAATAGAGAAAAATCCATAATTACTTTAAGATATCATAAATTAACTTTCATTTTTTTTCATTTACAAATAATTCTTAGAGTAGGGTTTTTTTACTTCACTTTTAAAAAAAGGTATTGTATTTTTATTTTCAGAGAGGTTCAAATAATTTTTTCTCAAATGACATGAATTACAAATGTCATTTACTATACTCTTTACATATCATTATTATATTAGAAAAACTCAAAAAACTTCCATTCATGGCATAAGTATAGAAAAACAAAACACAATCTTCTAATCTTTTAGCACATGTCACTCTTATATAATTCGAATCATCTTTCCTTTAACACATATTGTTATTCTTATTATAGTATGTGACAGTTTTATAGATTTGCAAATGTATGTGATAATTTTATGTGATAGCTTATTATCAAACAACAAATATTAACAACATATAAAAAACTATGCACCGGATTTATTAATATACAACGTGTGTGTACATTCAACTAAATCGTAATTTATTTTAATAAATAAAAGATCTCAATTTAATAACTTCTTCTAGTTTATACCACCTAATAACAGTATTTTAAGTTTGAAAACTATTAATTTAAAAAAAATCAAAACACTTCATATGGAATATTACATTATTTATTATTATTTATACCTATTTACTATAAACAAAAATTCAAAAATCATTTATGCATAGCACACTAGTTATTATTAAAATAGCCTACTTAAAATAAGTGCTGATATTATATCTCTTCCAGAGGAGACCCTCCAATTTTAGATAATTCCCTAATCTTGCACTAATTACATTATTGACAAAACAAAAACCAATAAACAAACTACAGGAATTAATCAAATCAAACATAACCACCATTAACCTTAATAATCTGGCCATTAACCCACTCCCCAGCATCACTAACCAAGAACCCCACCAATGGCGCCACATCTTCCACCTTCCCCAACCTCCCCAACGGGCATTCATCAATGGCTTTCTGAATCCTCTCCTCCGACTTCCCATCAAAGTACATCTCCGTCGCAATGGGCCCCGGCGCCACCGCATTCACCGTTATCCCCGTCCCTTTCATCTCCTTCGCCATTATCTTCGTCATCGCCTCCACCGCCGCCTTCGACGCCGTGTACGCCGCTGTGCCCGTCCGGAAAACCCCCGCCAGGGACGAAGAAACCGCCACTATCCTCCCCCCTCCGCCGCGGATGATCCTCCGCGCCGCCTCCTTCATGCAGAGGAACGTGCCTCTGGCGTTGACGGAGAAGACGCGGTCGAAGTCCGAGACGTGGGTTTCGGAGATGACGGGGTACTGGGGGAGAGAGATTCCGGCGGAGGTGATTAGGATGTGGGGTTGGGTTTTGAAGGTTTGCTCGGCGAAGTCGAAGAGGGATTTGACTTGGGTCGGGTCGGATACGTCGGCCCGGAATGCGGCAGCGCGTGGGGCGGAGGAGGAGGAGAGAGAAATGGGGGTGGAGTTGATTTGGGAGGGGAGGGTTTCGGCGTTGGATTGGGAGGAGATTGAGGTGTAGTTGATGATGATTTGGGCGCCCATGGAGGCTAAGTGGATAGAGATTGCTTTGCCGATGCCGCGAGATGCGCCGGTGACGATGGCGACCCGGTCGAGGAGAGACAGTGGGGGCGTGGTGGTGGAGGAGGCGGAGTCGGCCGCCATTGGAGAAGCTTGTGAATCTGGCTGGGGCGAGTTGTGGGTCGTCTTGGGATGAATTGTGCGGTGACTGAAGGTGTAAGTGTAACCTCTGTTTTTTTTTTTTTTTAATAAAGAAAAAAGTCTTTTTTAGGTAATAATCAATACTATTTTTTGCCAGACTTGAACATCACCCGTGAATTCTTAACTGAATATCCCACATCTGATTTATGAGACTAGCTCTTTTAAAGATAAAATTTTAAAATAATTTAACATAATTAATAATAAGTTTAAAGTGATTTTTTTATTTAGAATTGGTTAATATTTCATCTAATAATGACTTTTGTCTTTATAAAAAACAATGATTTTGATTAGTCACTTCTAAATTCAGTAGTACCCCAATTACTATTAAAATCTCCAAAAAAAAAAGCTTATTTTATGATATATCTATAAGATGGTCTCATATAAGAGTTACTACAAATTAATTAAAAAATAAAATTTAAAAATTAGTTTATCGAACAAAATTTTAAAGATATTTGGTTCGATTAATTCAATCATAAATGTAGTTTTGATTAAGTCCCGCATATATTGTTTTAGATACTAGAAATCAATTTTTAGGCTATTCGCTCTGTCTCATGTATATTGCTAACTGTAAGTCTTATGGAAGACCGCTTTATAGTTACCTAACGTAAAATTGAGAGTTCTTGCTAAAAAATGTCACTAAACTGTTCAAAATATTCATGAATGCCAATCAACTTTTTTTTCCAGTTAAAAATATTACTAAACTTTCGAAAATGTTCAAACATGTCATTATGATATAGGCATTTTTGAGCCATTTTGAAAAGTTAAGTTGTATTCTTTTATCTTTTTGAGGAAATTCAACGGCATTTTTGACTTAAAAAGTCAAGTGGTATATTTGAATATTTTTAAAAGTTTAATTGTAATTTTTGGCAAAAGCTTTAAAATGGATGACATATATAATAATCTTCATCCTAGATTAAAAAGAAAAAGCCTTACCATGTAAATAGTCTCATAATAAATCACTGCGAATCGTCTCACACAAGAACCTGTATAATCCATAATTAATTTGTTTATTTTTTTATTATTATTAGTTAGGCATAGCACTTACAAATAAGAAGGAATATAGCCACTACATAGTTTAAAGAAGCAGCTAGAACAATCCATAGGCTAAGAGAAACAAGTAAACTCAGTCACACAACTTGCTAATCTAGTACAAATATCGACTAGGACGTTTCATTCATGTCTAGGAGATATCTTAATAACATAAGTCTCCATTTTGCCTTTTGTTTTCTAACTCTTTTCGCAAGCTTCTGGTTATTCTTGTAATTGTCGGGGACTCATCACCAATAACAGAAAAACCAAGTTTTTTTCCCAAAATCCAAGACCTCTTTCGCAATTTCAGTAGGGATATGCGAATGTTGCGCTAACTTTGGACTTTTGTTATTCATCTGCTTAGCCTTATTAGAAAGTTTACCTCTTTCACTTTTCTCATGTTGTTGCAGTTCCGTCTCAAGAGGACTATCAAAAGGGTGTCGGAAGCTATCCATTTCTTCACCACCCTCCAACGAGGATCCACAACTTGGAAGTTGTTAGGAGGAGAACTTCCCAACAAAAATTGGGCGACTAAACGCATTATCCAAAGGTTGGCTAATTGTCTTGCTAATATTGAAAAGATCTACACGAACACCTTCATCCACAACCTCATTAACACTTTTTTATCCTTCAAATCCATCACCATTCGGATTGCTCAACATTGCTTGCTTATAAGAGGATGAGGAATGATAATTGGAAACATTATTGGCCCTAGGAGTCGACTTCCAAACAATCTTCAAATTTGTTGACTAATTTGTTCATTTCATATTGGCTTTTGTTTTGTTAATAATGCAATGTAATAATTGCAAGATTAGAAAGTTATCTTCAAAGTTTATTTCCTTATTAGTAAATAAATCGCTCACTTTAGCCGAGATGAAAAAATTAGGAACTCTAATTGAGAGGGTCCCACTAGTATTGAGTATGATTACTTGTTTGTGGGGTACTTTTGTTCAATTTCTTCAATGATATCTAGGGGGCCATTTGGTTTATCATCTTTTTAATTTTTGTATGAGAACAGATTTATTGATTCTTATATTTGATGTTTGATTCATGATTTTTTAATCGATATCATATCTCTTAAAAATCACTTAAACCTCTAGGTATGAGTTTTGACTAAATCTCCCCTCCCCCTAGCTAGGTTTATGTTGCCTTTAGAACCAAATTGTCTCAATCCATGGGTTGAAGTAAACAAATACCGTTATGAATTAGAAATTATTCTCCATATCTGTTCGTTAGTATCATTCTTGACTTCACTCCATTTCAACTTTTTGAACCAAATGACCCTTCAGATCTTGTAAATTATTCTCATACCTTCGACTTGGTGGGTGGTGATAAAACCCAAAATCATCTAAATGGCTTAGTCTATCCACTAAGTATTGGTTTACTCACACCTCCCTCACCCCCCCCCCCCCGCTCTTCGTGTGAACCTATACCAATAGGTGTTATTCTATTAATTTTATCCATATTTTTAGCAATCCAAACAACAGCGATGAGAAATTGGGAATCAATTTCACACAAAAACCCATACCTAAATTAAACCAAACAAATGAAATAAGGAATCAGAAACCATTCTCATACGTACCCACATATCTCGTATTTGATTCCATTCCATTTCCACTCAATGGAACAAAATGCCACCCAGGTAATATCTAATACTTTCCTGATCCATTCAATAGTTGTTGAAAATGTTGGTTATGAACAAGACCTAAATATATAGGAGTAGTAATTAATTTTTGATTACATTGCATCTTTTTTTCTTTTTTTTTGAATGGCAGATTGATCATGTTATTAATTTAATTTTGAATACCAGTTATAATAAAGATCAACCATGAATATATCTAAAATATTGTAACAAAATTAGAGTTTGAGACTACCAATATGAATCTTATCGACGCCCTACTGTTGCAGATTTACCATCATATTAAAAATAGTATACTACAAAAAAAAAATCAATAATTTAAAATAGTACACTATAAAAATGATATAATAATTTGAAATAGCTTAACCTTATTTAAATAGTATACTATAACTTTATTAACCTCAACCAGGATGTGTAATCGGTGAAACATGTTTGCATACTATACAACTTCATCTGAATATATAAACGGGGAATATCTATTTCACTAAGACCAACAAACATCGTACCAATCGTCAATGTAAGGTTATATGGTGAGCAAAACAAATATGTTGCGGATGAATGGAAAGACGTAAAAGTTGAAATGATTTCATCACTAATAAACAACTATTACTATAATTTTTGGGTTGTAACTAAACGAGCTAACGGTTTACAAATGGTGATTATATTTTTTAAATATCGAAACAGTATAAATGTATTATTACTTAGTACAAAAATATCATTGATGCTGCCCAATCATGTGAATTACTTCCTAACAATCTCAACCACAAACACTACCACCACCACCACACCACCACCACCACCAACACACCTTCCAGTGTGGGTCTTACTTCCGGGGGGACAAGAGAGATCTACATATAGACAACCTTACATTTACAGGCATATCTACTATTCAACATGAAATCATGTCATTTTATATCTTTCTATTATCTAATACTTGCTCAAAATAAATTATTAAATTAAAATTTTAATAATATTTTTGTTTATTTTGCAGGAATTGGGAAAACTTGGAAAAAAAGAATAGCTTGCCTCAATCAAGACCAAGATTTGGGTCAAATTAAAAAAAAAATAGAAAGAAGGGAAAAGAAAACTAGTAACAATAGCTATGACCTGATGCGAAGCCACGCCGCGCTTTACCCATCCCCATCATCTTTCTCTCTACTCCTTCATTCAACTTCTTCAACTCACCCATTCATTATTATCATTAACCTTCAATCGTTTTGTCATCATAATCATCTCATCAATAGGGAATTAGTGTAACAATTACAAGATTCAAGGGTCAAGAGTTAATTCGAGAATTAATTGAAAATGGTTGGAATTTGCTTATAAGTTGCAGAAAACAACATTAGTTTAGGGGGATAGCCTAGTTTATATATATATATATATATATATATATATATATATATATATATATATAACCTCATGTTTTTTCCAGTTTCAGATTTGAAAAAATAGACTGCCAATTTATTGTAATGTGCTTTGGATTCGACCATAAATTGACAATTTAGATTACAAATTCGTTTTGGTTGTGACTACAGTTCAGGTTCATATTAAACTGAGTTTTTGACTTGGTAAGATTTGGGCGCTCTAGTTCTTGTCAGCTACTTGAGGTGAGTGGAGAATGGATGTCTATTACAATTTCGGCATTCAATTTTCTAACTATTCAATGTTGGATACAATTCTTGTTCTCCTCTGTCTTGATCTTTCGCATCAGACTACCATAAATTTTAGTAAAACCGTATGCTTATATATTTGAGTTTAGTTATTGTTCATATTCTGTTAGATTCTTAGTTTCTTTTTAAGAGATCCAATTTCATAATCCATTCCTGAGGATCAACACCCGTAAATGCTACAACGATAAACCGAGCGGTTGCGGAAAATTACAACAAGCTTTTGACACCATTGCTGAAAATTATGTAAACCTGTAGAGATGCTGATTCCAACAGACCTACAAAATCTCAACCACAAATAATGCCTAATAATCCATTACAATGATGTTCAATTCTTATGTTGCATAAATGAGTGGATATAATATGAATTGTGTATTATAAAAATCAAAGCCATAGCTCAGAAAAGCTATCAATCTCATTATAAATGCTTAAAAGCGCTCCCAATTTGCTGCTACATGGTTCAACATGCGCTGATTTACTCCAATTTGCTTCAATCTATTTCAATTTACTTCAACCAGGCTTCAACCCATTAGGCCCTGTTCTTTTCGTAGTTTAATGGACCCATCTCAATTCTTCCCCATATCCACTTCTTCCCCCCCATCCATTTATCCCCATACTTAAAAAAATATCACTCATTCCCACTCCTTCTCACTCCTACATATAAGTACTATTTCCCTTATTTTGAAAACTTTTATAATTTATGTAATTGTGTGTACGAATAGCGTAATAACAATTATGAAATGTTTTTTTTTTTTGGATGTTATGAAAATATTTGTTAGTCGTGTTGGAAATTGTAGGTGAAGTAATTTTTATTATATATATTGAAGAAATAATAGTGTTTTTTTTGTGTTGTTAAAAATGTTAGTTATACCTGATTGGTAGATATTTTGGGTTTGATTCTGTATGTGGAAGAAATGCTTTAATATTTTTGGGTTGGTCGTAATTCATGATAGACAATGCAGATGTATTCTATCTATGTATTGAGCAGATATTTTTTGTCGTCTGCGTTGGAAGCAAAATATTGGTAATTTCTGACACAAACTGCAGATGATTTGCATCCTGTATGTGAAACATTTTTTTCCCGTAGTTCGTATTTGGTGACAAAACCTGCAGATGGTTTCTTTGTATATAATGAGCAGATAATTTTTGTTTATTTGCATTGGTTACAAAATATTCGTTATTCGTCACCCAAAGCGTGGGTGGTTGTTATTGTATATGTAACAGATTTTTTTCAACAACAACAAACTCCCATGTGGGTCCCGCTTTCGCGGGGTCTGGGGAGATCCAGCTGTAGGCAACCTTACCTCTACCGGTATTCCTACCCATAGAGAGGTTGATTCCAAAAAACCCACAAAATAGTTTTGTGAAAAAGGTTTGAAGGAAAAAACGATTGTAGAAACCAATTACCGAGTAAGAGAAAGATAGAGAGGATGAGAAAAGGTTCCGAAAGGCAAATAAAGAGGGATTGAATACATAGCAAATAAATAAGAAGCGGAGCGGAGACATACCTCATCAAAACCAGGGGCGCTTGGTGCAGTCTCATCCCTGAAAAGCACGACCTGCGGACAAGCAAACCAAAACCCTACCCACCCCACACCGCCTAAGCTACAGCCTGACCCCTACAATCAGATTTTTTTCGTTCTTCGTAATTCGTTATACAAATTGCAGATGTTTTTTCCGGCATAATGAATGATGCGTAAAATTTTTTTAGCGTTGTCCTAATTCATGACAGAAAGTGCAGATGTATTGTATTTGTATTTTGAGCTGATATTTTATCCGTGTGCGTAATTGTTCACACCAATTGCAGAATATTGTTTTCGGTGTATTGCACAAATGTGTGTTTTTTTCGTTCTTTGTATTTGGTGACACAACTTGCGGATGCTTTTTTGTATATGATGAGCTTATAATTTTTTTTTATCAATGTTGAAGTGCTGCCTTTTTTATTCGTAATTCGTGACACAAGTAGCAGATGCTTTCTATTTTCTACACTTTAAAAAATAATGGTAATCGAAAATTTTCCATAAAAATTAATTATCATCATAAACAACATAAAAATACATATGTAATTTGTACCACGAATAACCAATTTCTCAATAACCCAAAAAAAATCATATTTTCTTAAGAAATTTAAATTTGTAATTTTTGCAATGACTAGCTAATTTTGGTCACATACGGAGAAAATAATAAATTTGGTTAATATATCAAAAAAAAAATCTTCAATTTGTTTTACGAATAACGAATGTTACAATTTTTTGGGGGTAACAACGGCCACACAACAATATTTCGTTACCAAGTCAAGGCAGAAAAATATTTTTTTCAGTCTAAATAAAATTTTTATGATCGATAATTACTATCACAAATGAAAGATTACATTAAAAGACAAAATACGTAACTTACACCAACACTCCTACTTTATTCAACTCTTTCCCACTCCTTCTCACTTCTTCCCACTTTGTCTCACTCCTTCCCACACTCACATATAACAAACCACTCCTACCCACTCTCACCTGCTCCTTCGTCCCTTCCCACTCCCATCTATTCCATACCTGCAATTTGCCAACGAAAAGAACATGGCCTAAGTCACTAATCCAAATTGCTCCAACCCACTAAATGCTCCTCTAAAATGCTCATAATTAATAAACCTACCATTCTAGGATATTGGCTCCCCAAGTTATACATATATATAAAAAAAAATGCTAGAGTACAAAACCAGTTCCTAGGCCTTCAACCAGTAGTTAAACTTTTAGGTGAGATGTTCCTAAACAATAATATATTGTCTTCACAGTTGCGAGATGAAATTTGTACATCATTTTATCTTATTTGTCTATGCAATTGCATAGGAGTGTTCTATTTTTTCTTGCTTGTGTGTTTTTTGTTTGTGATTTTGGGATGGACAATATGAAGGTTACAACAAGGCTCTTCAATAGCATTTAATGATTCAAATATAGGCACTCATGTCAGATCAATATCTTGTTCACGAAGTTTCACATTAGTCCAACAAGTTTATATTTTGAAGAAAAAAAAACAAGGGATCTTAAATCTCTTTCCTAAATTGTATTATTGCAGAATATCAGTTCACATGGAAAGACAGTTCGTACACTTCAAATTAGATTTCATTTTTCTTTTTTGTTGGTTGGTGCAAATCAAGTTTGATGTTATTGAGTTATGATTTTATTTTAGCAGTGAAGATTATATTTCAACCGAGTTATTGTTATCCCATCTCCGATTGTTTAATTTATACTACTTACATCTCCTATTTTTATGTTTTTACGTTGTTTTAATCATTTCTTTGTATATTATCTTTTATCTATCCCAAAAAAATAAATTAGTTTATATGAGTCTTTTCGAATCGGTATCTCTATGAATAGAGATATCTACACAGGTAAGACTACCTACATCTAGATTTCTTCAAACCCCACACAAGCAGAACCTACATTGCGAGAAATTATAATGAAGATTATACTTATTTTACTCAGAATTACATTATAGATATCAAATGACACATTTATATTTAATGAATTTGGCCCTATTTGGCAAAAAACTTTTTGAAGAGCTTTTTTGACTAAAAAGAGCTTTTTTGACCAAAATTAGCTTTTTGACTAAGTAAAAAAGTTAATTGGGGTGTTTGGTGAAAGAACTTTTTAAAAGAGCTTTTTGGGTCCAAAAAGCTAATTTGAAAAAGCTAATTCCATAAGCTTTTTGGAAGAGCTTTTTGAAGAATTAGCTTTTTGTCTCACAATTTTGTTAAAAACAGCTAATTTTACCAAACAGTTTTTCAACAAACAGCTAATACAAATAGCTAACCCAAAAAGCTAACAACTAACAGCTGTTTGCCAAACAGGATCTTTGTCTATTTCCTTCTTTCAAAAAAAAAAAAGAAACAAAAAAGCCAAATGCCTCAGACAAAGCCTCCATTGACCCTTACGACTTGACCATTGACCCACTCCCCAGCATCAGTCACCAAGAACCCAACCAATGGCGCCACATCCTCCACCTTCCCCAACCTCTCCAATGGACTCTGATTCTTCACCTCCTCAATCCTCTCCTCCGTCTTCCCAACATAGAACATGTCCGTCGCAATCGGGCCGGGCGCCACCACATTGGCGGTGATTCGGGTCCCTCTGAGCTCCTGCGCCACCACCTTCGTCATCAGCTCGACCGCCGCTTTCGACGGCGTGTAGGCCCCACTCCTCGCACACGGCGCCGCCACCAGCGACGTCGAAACCGTCACGATCCGCCCTCCGCCGCCGCGGACCAGACGGTTCGCCGCCTCACGTAGGCAGAGGAAGGTGCCGCGAGCATTGACGCTGAAAACGCGGTCGAAATCGTCGATTTCGGTGGCTGCGATTGTCGGGAATTTAGGGTTTGTGATTGCCGCGTTTGCGATTAGGATATGTGGTTGGGTTTTGAAGGTTTGCTCGGCGAAGTCGAAGAGGGATTTGACTTGGGTCGGGTCGGATACGTCTGCCCGAAACACGGCGGCGCGTGGGGAAGAGGGGGTGGGGGCGGAGTTCATTTGGGCGGCGAGGGTTTCGGCGTCGGATTGGGAGGAGGTTGAGGTGTAGTTGATGACGACTCTGGCGCCCATGGAGGCTAAGTGGAGAGAGATTGCTTTGCCGATGCCGCGAGATGCGCCGGTGACAATGGCGACTCTGTCCAGGAGAGAGAGTGGGGGTGCGTTGGTGTTGGTGTTGGTGTTGGCTGCCATTGATGTCGCTTTCTGTGTTCTTTAATGGAGGAAAATGGATGTTTTTGTGGAGGACTTTGAGGGATTAGAGGTAGTTATAGACGTAATTTATAGTGTTTGCAAGCACAATTTGAATGGGAAATTGAAGATTTGGTGGGGTTTAATATGATGATAGTAGGTTGAAAGGGCTGAAGCAGGTGAGAACTTGAGCTAAAGGCGTGGAACATGTTGAACTTGAGCTACTGCATGGCATGCCATCTAACATGTCATCAACTACATGGTGATCGTCACTGTTCTCAGCACGCATGCATTAACTATTTATATAATCTAGCAACTAGCAAGATATCTGTGTATTGATCATGCCAGGTAGAAGGTTAGTCGATTCTTTTTTTGATTCAAATGAGTTATGATCAAAACAGTACAATAAAATAGGGGGAGAAAAATCGAATGTGAAATCTAATATATTGAAGATCTCAATCTTAATTACTTGATTAAGATCTATATTTTATACAAATTTTATGTTCATTAAAATATGCACGTACTTTTCATAAAAATATATGTATATATATTTTTATAAATATAAAAAAAATTGACAAATTAAATATTATAAAAAATACATATATTTATGTAAATGTCATACCTAAACCACAACCTAAAATTCGTATTGATACGAATATTCGATGTGTGAACTCCCTTCCATTTGCATCCATACTTGCGTGCCATACTACCTTCTAGGGGTGTACAAAACCGGTTAATCGGAGTTTTGGTTAACTGGTTTTTCGGTTCGAAAAAATTCCGAACCGTAATCGAACTAAAAATTTCGGTTAACCATTTTTCAGTTAACCGAAAATTTCGGTTCGTCCAAAACCCAAATCGTAACTGAACCGAAAATTTTGGTTAACCGGTCTTCCGGTTCGGTTAACTAATTTTTCGGTTCGGTTACCGGTTAACCGTTTACAAATAATAAAAAAACTTATACTTTCTTACCTAAATTTGTCGTTCTTTTATGTTTAAATTCTTTTTATAAAAATTAAACTTTGATTACCATTTATAAATAATAAAAAAAGTGCACTTTCTTACCGAAATTTATTATTTTGTATGTATAATTTTTTTTAAAAATAAAATTATTTTCAGTTCGGTTAACTGGCGGTTAGCCGAATTTTCAAATAATCCGAACCGTAACCGAATCGAAAACCAAAAAAAAATTTCGGTTCGGTCAACCGAACTGACTTTTTAAAAAAATTTATTCGGTTAACCAGTTTTTCGATTCGATTTTCTCAATTTTTCGATTTGATTTTCGGTTTCGGATTTTTTCGCACATCCCTACTACCTTCTCGCGCAAGGAAAAAAAAAAAAATAAAGACGTCAACTCAAACCAACGTTAGTAATTACAAAAAAAAGGAAAAAGACGTCAAATGCTAGATCTGTCAGTAAAAAAGATATCTGGATCTGCGTTCACAAAATTCCACGTGGCAGTCATTCATATTTTCTTTTCAGACAAACACAAAAGTATTTATTTCCAAAAAATACATTTATTTAAAATTTTAAATGCGTAACGAAAATGAGAGCACGTGACATGACACGTTACTGTGTCTGGTGTCGTCTGTTTCGCAAATCTGTAAAAACAGAGACACTCCAGACCCTTCCCTCCAATTCATTCTCTCTCCTCCCACCCCTTCGATCTTCACCCCCTCTTCTCTGGAAAATGCTGATTCAATAACAAGATGATTTAGGGTTTTTGGGATCGATTTCTTCGTATTACTTTCATGGTTTTTCAGGCGAAATTCAATTGGTCGACGAATTAGGGCAGAACAATGGCGGCGAAGGAAGGGATGATGCGGTGGGTGTTGGCGTTGGGATTCTGGGTTCAAGGGTTCAGATGCTTTCCATGGTTAGCGGTGAATTTCTTCCTCAAAGATGGACTCAAGGTCGATTCATCGACTCTTCAAATACTCCAGAATTCTGCCAATCTTCCCATGGTCGGCAAGCCCATCTATGGCGTCGTTTCCGATGCTGTTTACATCTTTGGCGAGCATCGCCTTCCTTACATTGCCCTTGGAGGTAAGATTTTGCTCTCCCAATTTGGGATTGTGGTTTTCATGTTTGCATTTTCATTGTTAATTAGAAGATTAAGGGTTACGAGTCGCAAATCTGGCGCTAATTTGATCAATGACACTTGCACTCTCTGACTTGCTAGAAAATGTTTTCTTTTTAGGGGAGCCTTGGAGTAACGTAAGGTTGTCTCCGTGTGAACAAAAGGTCACGGGTTTGAGCCGTGGAATCAGCCACTGACAAAGTCAGGTTGGGCGGCCTACAATTCACCCCGTGGGGTGCGGCCCTTCCCCGGACCGTGCGTGAACGCGCGATGCTTGTGTACCGGGCTGCCTTTTTGGCTTGTAGGTTTAATTGCCCTCTGTATCTTCACCAAGTTTGTAATTTCTGAACTAAAATCATATGCTATCTGAACTTGGTATATTCTTCTTGGTGTTGAACTGCTGTCACAAGCAACGTTTACTTTGAAATCTCGCTGATTAATTTTTGTGCCCCACTATCCCTTTTTCTACGGAATATTCCACTTTTATTTTGGAGTGAGAATGTGAGATGATGATAAAAGAAATGGGCATGGGCACTGCCTAGCTTAGTTTTCACACACGGAGTGGTCATGTAAGGAAGTTCCCGTGAGATAGTCTTATATAAGTGTTTTTATTTTAGCTTATGGAGTTGGATAGTTGCTTGTGGAAGCTAGAGATAAACGTTGTGTTATGGGCCTTGTGGTGCCTCTTTATTTTTATGTCAAGGGCTTGTTTGGTATAGTGTTAGAAGTACCAGGTCATAATTACGAAGGGAGAAAAAAAATTGAAGTGGGAACAATTTAGGACTAAAGGTAGTTAATTACATTTGGATCATTATGGCAGTAAGAGATGAAAGAATCGAATGGAATACTTGGCCTCATAAAAACAATGCTTGCCCATGCACAATGAATCACTTTTCTTGTGCGATTTGGTTGTTGATGACTTTCGGGCTAAGATCTACGAAAACAAGAAATAAAGTGCATTTCTAGGAGAAAATGAGAAGAAGAAGCATAATTTGTACACATAAGAACGTAGAATGGTGACGTTGGAGTTGAGGTGTGGTCATAACTAATTCGGTGCTGGAAGAAACGGGATGTTTGATTTGATTTTAGTGTTGGCTAGCAGTGTGAACCTCTGTTTCATGGAGTATGAATATTGTGGCCTTGTCTCAGTCTCATTTTCTTTGCATACTAACTTTTGGAGCATTGCATTGCATTGCAATGCCAATTAGCTTATTTGGGGTGAAAATTCTTACCTCCGTCTGAATTACTCCTTAATTTGAAAATGAAGATCAGACTACCTCGGTTTTGTGTGTACTTTTGGTATGGATGTTTAGAAGTTATTATTTTGATGGAAAATATTCAGATGCAGCCTGCGGGTGGTTAATGAGCCATTAGGTTCCCTAACCATTTTTCAAAGGAAGAATCAATTTCACCCCTAGTGTTTGATTTTCTTCCCACTGTTTTCGCTGTATTTCAAATGTCAAGATGCACTGGATGGAAACTGATGTCCTGTTTTTATGCCAATACTTTAATGCTCCACTTGTTTTCCTCTTTCAACCGAGTGCGTGCTGCTCGTTTTATTGCCTGTCGTGGATTTCTTAATTATGATGGTATTCTTTGATGCAGCAATCTTGCAAGCTATTTCTTGGGTGGCGGCAGCACTACTTTCCTCCTCGAGCATCTCAATCTTTACCCTGACTTTCTATCTCCTAATGGGAAACTTTGGTGCCTCTATAGCTGAGGTTGCAAACGATGCAATTGTGGCAGAAATTAGCAAACAGGCCTCTTCAAAGAAAGAGAAAACATCTTCCTCTGGGGAGCTGCAGTCATTTGTTTGGATGGCTTCATCACTAGGTGGAATTCTTGGGAACTTACTAGGCGGGGTTGCTATTGTACTTTTCATGCCCCAAGCTATGTTCCTTGCATATGGTGTGATTCTCACCATTCAGTTCTTGATAACTATTTCAGTTTGCGAAAGGTATTTCAATTTGCCCAAGAATCAATCTGCTGGTGGTGTAAGACAACAACTGGCAGAGCTCGCAAATGCATTGAGCAAACCTGAAATTGCTTATCCAATTGCATGGTTTGCAGCCTCATACGCCATGGTTCCTGTCCTCTTAGGGACTTTGTTCTTCTATCAAACTCAGGCATTGGGTATTGAGTCCTCAGTGGTGGGTATGTCTAAGGTGTTTGGCCAAGTGGGAATGCTCGTTTGGAGCTTCCTATATAACAAAAACTTAAAACAAGAATCACCAAGGAAAGTAATTTCAGCAATTCAAGTCACCATGGCTGTTACCATGGTTTCTGATATCTTGTTTGTCAACAAGTTTTTCAAACAAATGGGGTTGCCGGATTCTGTATATGTTGTAGTTGTCTCTGGTGTACAAGAGGTCCTTCAGTTCTTCAAGATTCTACCTTTCAGTGTTTTGATCGCACAGCTCTGTCCACCGGGATGTGAGGGCTCTTTGATGGCGTTCGTCATGTCAGCCATCGCCCTTGCTATGATCGTTGGTGGATATCTTGGTGTGGCACTTGCATCATATTTTGGGGTCACTGGCACCAATTTTTCAGGATTGCCCAGTGCCCTTTTGATTCAAGCAGCTTGCACTCTTATACCTCTCTGTTGTTCCTCTTGGATTCCTGATACTATCAAGCCTAAAGCTGTGAAGAAGGAAGAATAGGCCATTTTGTTAGAGCAGGGGAACAAACCTTAGCGAAGGTAGATTGAATTTTTCAGTTAGGGTGTTCGGGGGGATAAACTTTGTACTTATAGCTGATTGATTGGTTTGAATCAATGAATGAGTGTTCAGTTAATTGGCTATATCTTTGAGGGGTTTATAGCATAAAAGGCATCCAACAGATTGATTGTGTCTTTTGCCCTTGTACCAAATGGGTTGTAAACAGAATGATTTATTTCATTTATGTGATCTGCATTTCCAAAGGAAAACAAAATCCAGATATGCTTCAGTGTCTTGATTTCATTTGCAGCATCCATGGCAACTGTCAAATATGATATTCAGACACGGACATGAATGTTTGACTTTTCATGTTATTACATCTGAATTCAGACAATGCTAATATGATCCACATTGTACTTGCTAAGCAAAGCCACCATTGGCCCGGATGATCTGGCCATTAATCCACTCACCACCGTCACCAGCCAAGAACGCGACCAGAGGAGTGACATCCTTGGGTTCACCAAGCCGACCCAGTGGTGACAAATTGGCAACAGCCTTGATCTGCTCCTCTGACTTGCCAGCAAAGAATAGATCAGTAGCGATGGGACCAGGTGCAACGCAGTTGGCAGTGATCTGAGTTCCCCTGAGCTCCTTGGCCAGAATCCTTGTCAATGCCTCAACAGCCGCCTTGGAAGCCGTGTAGGCCCCATACCCCGGCTGGAAAGTGGCTGCAAGGGAGGATGAGAAGGTGATAATCCGACCACCCCCTCCACGTCTAAGCCTCTTGGCTGCCTCCCTGCAGCACAGGAACGTGCCCCTGACATTCACATTGTAGGTGCTGTCAAAGTCTTCTACACTGGTCTCAGCAATGGTAGGGTACTTGGGATCAAGGACTCCTGCAGTGGTGACCAGGATGTGGGGTTGGGTCTCGAAGGCTCGTTCTGCTTCATCGAAGAGAGATTGAACTTGGGTTGGGTCAGATACATCGGCCTGAACCATGATGGCGCGAGGTTGATGGCCAGGTTGGCCATGAGAAGAGTTGATCTGGGTCACCACCTCTTGAGCCAGGGCTGAATTGGAGGTGTAGTTGACTACCAGTTTTGCACCTGAGGAGGCTAGATGAACAGCTATGGCTCGGCCTATGCCACGGGAGGCTCCAGTGACTATCGCCACCCGGTCTTGGAGGGAGAGGGGTGTGGAGGTTGTGCTCGATTCTCCAGCCATCGTTGCAGGTAAAGAGTGTAGAGAGGGTGGTTTCTTTGCAGTTTTTAAGTTGGTGCATTTGTTTTGGCCGAAGGAGCCACTGATTATAAACAGATGCAGAGCAGAGGGCAGTTAATGGGGAAGGAGATCGGATGCCGATTGATGTCAGCGCTCACGTTGGGGAAATGCCAACCAAGTTTGAATACTGGTCAACCTGATTGGGTTTTTCTAATGTGAAGGTATAATTAATGCATCTATTTTTATAGATTAATTCATCCAACCTTTAATACAAAAATTTTCCTTACTGAAAATAGCCTCACTTTCTTTGTCCTGGTGACTTCCTGTTTTCTTCTCTTTCTCCCCTCCCCTTGCTTTCTTTCCTCCTTTCATTCCCGTACTTGGACTTGTCTCAACTATTCAAAAACACCTTTAGATTCCGTTTGGGCCTTGAAAAATTTGGTGGAAAAAATTTGGTAGAATTTTTTTTTGAAAAAGTTACCTTTTTTCTTGTGTTTATTTTAGATAAAATCATAAAGAAAAAAATATGAAAGAAAGTTGAACGGGAAAATTGTTAGAAGCAAGTGATGAATTTTTCCTCATAAAATTGTGAGGAAAATTTGAGAAAAATTCCCAACCTACTCTAACTTCCAACTACTTAGATGACGTCAACATGATTTAAGTAGTTCATTAACATTCAAATTTTTCATCCAAGTTCTAGTATTTTTTTCTCAATTCAAACAAGAGAAAAAAAAAACTCATTTTTTCCCAAGCTTTTTTCCTTCTTTTTTTGTTACTTCAACTTTTCTTTCCATCAAATTTTCTAAGGACCAAACAGAGCCTTAATCACCACCTTTTAGATAGGTAAAATTTAGTAGAGTGGAAAGAGAAACCACTGAAAATTTCCCATAGAAAAATCTAGAAAATCGGTTGATATTGCCGCTGTCGCTTCTATTTGTTCGTTAGTAATATGTTGATCCTTGTTATTTTAAAAAAAAAAAGATCTGGCAGAATCAAGACTCCATTTTTCTACATAGCATTCCTTGATCTGGGGCTAACCTTACCCAAATCTTGATGCGTTTTTTCTTAGGGTGTTTTTTTGTTTCACCGGCTTTGCCGGTGAGGTTGAAAGTATGCTCGTAGGTGTTAATGGCTATAAAGAATTCCGACGAGAGTTCCGAGCTAGAATGAGGGGTTCAAAGAGAAAATCCTCCCTATTTTGGCGAGAGGGTGTTAACTCAAAGCATGTTGGTGTATGTGTCTGTGAGCGTGTACGTGTGAAGTTAAGCTTATAAAAATGGAACTAAGTTGAGCATCCGTGTTATTTTTATATCTAGACTTTGGCTCTGAGCTTTTTCAATTTTTTTAATTTATTTTCCAGGTAGCTCAAGAGTTCTTTTGAGAAGCAATTCAACTCATTTCACCTCTTATTGGTCAAGACTTTGTTTGAAGGATTCCAAATAGTTTGACGTACAGTTGGGAAATACTAACGTCGACATGATAACTCGATCCGAACTCGATCTGAAGTTACTGAAAGAAACACGAATTCGACACCGACCAAACCAATTTCGACCCAAAATTGACACAATTTGGTCATTTAGTATGAAAACATGTTATTTTTTAATTTTGAGTAAACCTAAACTATTTTCAAGACTGACACAAAATTAGCCTGTTTATTAAATATGTCGACCCGAATCGACTCGTCACCCAACTCTAGTTTGAAAGTCTTCTTATATACTAGAGGGTTTTTTTTTCTTTTTTTTGAAGGATAACACAGAAGCATATGCATAACTATTGATCAATCAAGATTAATCTAACATGTCATCGTCTATTCTGTTTTCCTAACATAAATCTTGATAGAGGGCAAGGCAAAATAACAAGTATAACTGAAAAAGACTGAGCGTTATGTAGAAAATAGAAATCGAAGGTAGAAGCTTAGCTAACCCAAGAAAGAGATAATTGAAGGTGAGGTGATAGAACGTGTGGCAACGGCTTCTTCCGTGAAGCCTTGAACACTGATTCCCCCCTTCAACTTCTCTCTGTCGTATCTCTTAGGCGCCATTGTCGCAATTCATAGCTCAAAAACTCTGTAAAATCTACACATACATGCAGTTCTCTTTTCCTGTGTCTTAGCACCATCTATAGGAGGGAGAAACCCTGTTCGAGCTCGGTCCAAAATCCAAATTATGGCACACCTCACTCTACAATGGCGCCTAAAGCTGCTCTTGAACTGTGAAGGGAGCTTTGGGAGCAAAAACCCAGTTCATTCTAAGCTTAATGGGCATAGTAGGAGTAGTGGGGTGCTTGGATTTGGAGATTTTTGCTCGATTTTCCCTTTTAGTATCAATGAAAACAGCTTCCTAAGAAGTGGGTATTTGAGAAAAAGGAGAACTTTGAACTCTTCAAGGAGTAATTCGAGCAAAAGAATCAATGGAAGAGAGGGATTTGATGAGTTTGATGATGAGGATGATGATCTCTCTTGTTTCAGGGGTCTGGTGCTCGACATTGCTTATAGGTTAGTAGGCATTTTATAGCTCATTTTTCCTGCTTTTTAGGTGATTATCATTTATGGGTAGAATTACGTCGTTGCTTCAATTCCGATAATGCTTCTTTCTTCCTCGTGGACTTTATATGTTGCTTGGATTTCCATTATTGGTGGGGCAAAAAGGAAAAAGGCGCAATGAAGTTTATATGACTCTAGAGTTTATGACCCCTTAAAAATGTTGAGTTAGGCACTGAAGTATATAAATTCAAGAGGAGGTGTAGAGACGAGATCACAAGATTAAGGACATCAATGATATGTGTATTTCAGGAGATATGTTGTTGTGTGATACAGTAATGGATATAAACTAGTGTTAATATGTTATCTAATAAATTAGTGAACGACAGAAGAACGACAACGTTCAGAAAACTTTTTAGTTTCATTGTAAAATCGATGGAATATGGTTAATGAATTTTTTGCAATTTTTAAGCGATTGAGATAGCTTCCCATGGGAAGAAAGGCTGTGTTTCGATTTCTATTTTTCAGTGGACAATTGGGTTGTTGTACATATGAGATCAGTTGTATGTCAATGGCTGAGTTCCCTACATCCCTGACTCCTTGAAAAATGTTAAGAAGGAAAAGGATCTTGATACCATAGGAGTTAGCTTAAGACGGGGCTAAACTTGTTTGTCTTTCTTGGCGGTGGCTGAAATGCTGAACATTATTTTTGTGGCCCAGCAACATGTATCACTTTTAGCTATTCAGCTAGAATTGCTGGTTGATGACTATGCTAAAGGTGTTGTTGATGAAATGATTTTTCACTATAATAAAGATATAGTACAATATAATAAGGCATGAACAGGTTTCTGTAATTTTAGGTAAAGTACCTTCTAGAGAATGAAGATATTTCATATGCAGCTGAGAATGGAGCCCCTTGACCTTGCCTCAAATATTGGCACTTAGCTATATGTTGCGCATGTGTGCATTTATTCCACAATTGACCAAAACTATATGTTTACTTAGGGTCACTAGTTGTTAAGTTGAATTTTTTTTCTTAACAAGAGCTTGCTTAAATGTAGTTCTGGTTGTTCTTGCCAGACCTGTCAATGTTGTCTGCTGGAAGCGTGCTATATGTCTGGAGTTTATGGAGAAGGTAACATTAATGTGACCTTTTCTTGTGATCCTGCACTTTTGTTTGGAATGCTATGTTTTATGTTGGAAGATCATTACCTCCAAATTTGTATTGGGATATAAGCAGTGCTCTGCAGGAACTCAGTGGTGGCATTGGCCATGTTAAGACATGGATTTGAAACTCTTTCATTTTCTTTGTAAATAGTTGCAAAAAAGGCAAACGGCAAAACTAATCAAAGTTGTAGTGCCTGTTATTGTTTTTTCCTTTTTCGGGTTTTCTTGGTGTTTGAGATATTCACTATTTAAGCGGATTTATCATTTCTTGTGATGAGAGCTCTGGTTCTTTGGTGATCATCATGTTCAGGGATAATAACCTTCTTGATCATCAGTGCTTCCTTGGAGGATATCAGCAATATATGGGAACTCTGCTTCTTGCTAGCGAGGGCTGTGGATCCATCGTGATGATGATGGATATTGCCATAGTGCAATTGAAAAGTGCACTTTCACATTACATAACAGAAGAGTCACTGTCCAATTCACTAGGCCTTCTCTTTTTCCTGTGAGTAAATTGGGTCGTCGATTTCCCTTCCTTTAGCTAAGATGTTTCAGTGTGCAAAGGTTGAAATGACAGATTGAAGGCTCAATTAGTGGCTAAAGGCTGTTGAATAGATTACTCAGCAACATTCTCACTGGATGCAGAAGCTGCTTCTGTTCATCTTCTTGATTCCTTGCCAATGCCTTTGATCTGGAAACTATTCATTCTGTATTGGAACTCCAAAAGCAAGTATTTCTTGATTACGAGGTATCAATGGCTATCTTACACTATAGTGCCTTTCCTTGTGATTGAGATAGGTACTTGCTTGACAGGGCATTCTTCGTCCATCATTTGATACTAATGATACTAACAAGCGTCAGGTTGAGGTTGCTACTACTTGGCTCTAAAGTGGTAAGCAAGCTTTATTCATCTGTGGATACATGGACGTCAAGCTTTGGGGCTTCAAGGGATTGGCAGGTTTGGCATCCCACCCCAGCCTTGAGATCTTAACAAAACATCTATTTCCATAGAGCTTAATTATGGGTAGGAAGAAGGATGAAAGAATGGATGAACAGTTAAAAACACCTGGTGTAGTATGTGAACGTGCTTGGTTCTAGTTGTGTGCACCAGGTAGCCCTTTTTTAATGCACTTGAAAGTGCAAAATTGAGCCAGCGTTAGACATCATCATCTTCTAAACACCAATGTGGATCTGCTTAATCTTAATGACTGATACTAATGTGATAAGGGCAAGGTGGTTGGTTTAGCGAAACGTTGTAGAACAGTTCTCTTTCTCGATTTCAAAGTGTGATTTGCTCCTAGCCTAAAAGGCTAGTTTGCTCTTGAATTGATCTAATGAGTTTGAGGTTGGCAAGAAGCTAGACTAAACCTTTTAGGAAGAATCATTGTGAAGTAGCCTATCAGCATTGCACTAACAAAGAGAAAGCGGTGTTGGAGGGATTAGAGCCATTGGTCACGCTTACACATCAGCCACCCTTTTAAGTAACAGATGAACATCAACGTATCACATATGCTTGCGAGATAGATCTCTAAGAGTTCGATGGGAACAAACCTTATACACTATAGTCTAGTGAAACTAATGCTGACAGGTGACAAGTTCAGCATCAGCTGCAGTAGTGGATCTAGAATTTTTGCACAGCAGTGTCCCACATTTGAACTTCCTTTGAGTTATAAATATCAACTAATTTTTATGGATGGCCTTTCCAAAGGTTTTATAAAGGATTTTTCTACAGAATTTTGGGTAACTTTCGGGTTTATGTTTGCCTGGGCATTGGTCTGAGGAATGTACATCCGACCCTGATCAGCTGACGGAGTTTTCATAATAGGTTTGTCTCAAATGGTTTTCTTAGTTAAAAACACAAAACTACAGTGCTTTCTGAGCTACATTTCAGCTTGTTTTTTGTTACATACATTTGTCTCTGGAGCAGCATCTTACTCTACACATGCTATACGCCTACAGTTATGTTTGAACTTCATGGTTTTAATTCAAGGACTTCTTTTCTTCTTCTTTTTTTAATTAAAAATTTTTAATTAAAAAAAAATCCCTTCTGCAGGCAGATGTTCTGGAATATTATGATCAGACTGTAAACTCACCTAGTGGTTCCTTTAACATACCAGCTGTACTGCAGGTATGTGGCGTTAAGGCAAATATTATTCTGCTCGACTTTTTAGGCGTATTGATTTCTGCTATTTTCTGAAATTCTAGTTCATTCCTGGAATGATCTTACTTTAGTTTCTCCCCCTCTCCTATAGGTTCCACACTTACTTCAGGTTATGAAGAGAAAAAAAATCAGAAACACTCTTAGCAGGAAAAATCTCTTTTACCGTGATGATTACATGTGCCAGTAAGTTGTGCATTACATATACTTTGACATCTGTGTGGCTTGTTCTTCATTTGTGATGCCTAATTTATACAGTCCTGCTGTTAATTATCTAAACCAGGTAGGATTTGAAAAGCAAGTTTATATTATATCTCTCTGTTCCCTCATCCTTGATTTGGGTTGTTTTCCTCGTCTTTGGAACTTTGCTGTTATGTTTTTTCCCTTCTTGTTGCTGTTGTGGCAGTTTCTATAAAAACCAGATTCTCTCTATTTATGTCTGCAAAATTGTGGGCCTTTTCTTTGAGGGACTGTCATCCAATGAATTAATTCAATTTTTAATCCATATTAGGTACTGTTCTGCTACAAGTAACTTGACTGTAGACCATGTTGTTCCAATTGCACGAGGTGGAAAGTGGGAATGGGCAAACCTGGTAAGAGCACCTGGAAGGTGGTACTTGCTAATACTCATATGCCAAGGATATTCATGGCTCATTATGATTGATGATACTGAAATGAACTGTAAAGTTAGAACTGACGTGGTATTTGGTTGGATGTAAGTCATGAGAATGTCCATGTAGTCAACCTCGTAGTGTAATCAACCATGTTTCGTAATGACAGTGTCCATGTAAGTTAGTAGCTGACTTGGTATTTGGTTCGATGCAAGTAATGACCGATGACAATGTCCATGTAATCATGGTATACAAGGTAAGTATTTATTGCAACACTCTCATACAACTAAACATGGTGATAGAAACACAATTACAAATTTGTGTGCATTGCAATGTTAATTACATTTAACCAAAACAAGCTACGAGTGTCAGGCATGCATGATTGAATCTGGAACTGATTGGGTGAGTTGATCAAGTTTACGATTCCTCCTGTTGATCTTGTCGCTTGGTAGAGCTGAAAAGCACATTAGTATAGTGCCTATGGCATGTCTTCAAGTTAACAATAGCAGAGAAAGAGCTAACTGGACTTTGGATGAAAGTTTGTCTTTCCTTTGTGTGTTGAGGAAGGAAACTATTCAGTGTATCATCTTGCTCAGTGAGTCCCTGCATGTAGGGGTGTCTAGCTCCTTTTCCAGCTAAAAGCCAACAGTCTGTGCTTTTCCTTGAGAGTGCACATGGTTTCCTGTTCAGATATGTACATACTCCATACGTAAGCAAAAACCTACTCATTCCAAAATTCCTGAGTTTTTTTATCACAAGGGCATGCACATTATGCTACCGGATCATCTTACGAGGGCTTAGACTATTTTTTGTAAGCAATGGTCAATTGCACTGAAAATTTATCCTGAAGTAGTAACTGTTGTACATGGCACCTCATTGCCACAAGAAGGTTTGATACTTGCATGTATCCACACTTTAATGAGCTCGCAGAGATTGCTGGGAAATTGAACTTTAGGCTGTGAATATTGGGACATGTTTCTTATGATGTCTCCATTTGACCTTTGCCCCCACATGTCCTGGTCAAATGTTCTTTTTTTGCTTTTTTTTGGGGGGGGGGGGGGTCTGGAGGTTAGTGCAGATCCCAACCCCAGATTTCTAAAACTTTATCTATTTTGTACATCCTCACAGATAGCTTAAGTGTTTTTTTTAAGCATCTAAGAATCCTGAGTGTGTTTTTCTTTGAAAATGTTGTTGGTATCAGTTGCTGATGTTACCTCATTGGTGAATTTCACTATTATTAGAAATTAGTACTATCTGCTATCCCCTTGCCTGATTCTATGATTTGCTCGTGGGGTCCCTTTTAGATCTTGTCTAAAATCCCATGTCCACGAGCCTAGCTCTTGACTATGGAAAGTGATTTTGCTTATTTTCCCACTTTCTCATTTTATATCGGTTTTAACAGGTGACAGCGTGCGCTAAATGCAATTCGAGGAAGGGTCAGAAAACTTTGGAGGAAGCCAAGATGAACCTAAAAAGACTACCAAAGGTATTTTTATTTTTGGTTAGTTGTTAAATGAGATGCTCTTGCAAACTATTTCTGTAAGACCAGCGTCTTTTTGCTTTAGCGCCTTCGACTTGCACTCATTTTCTGTATGTCCCATAACTTCACGATCTCACCAATTCTTCTTCCACAACTATCATATAACTCTACATGCTGTGATCTTTGTTGGAGCCTAAGTAATGATTCTTTCCCTATTTCATGGTTGGCTTGGAGGCCATATTATGTGAAATGAATCCTTTGTTATGTCAACTTGTGAACTTGAGTGGGAATAAAGTGGAAAATAAAAAGAACCCAATATTATGGGGAAATTCCTCTTTTCTCTTACAGAAAATTCTCATTCAATTGTCATCTGTTAAATTTGATATGAACTAGACCTTAAACAAGCAAGCCATGTATACAAGCTCAAATAAAGTTCCAACCCAAAATCAATTGGCAATGGGTGGAGTAACTCACAAGCTTATATACATGCTCAGGGCCTCTTAAATTGTCAATGTGGAGCAACAACACTTTTCATAACTTCAACATCCTTTCCTTGCTCATTGAACTATAGGCTGTGATCTCACCTTGTGCTAGCCTCTAGGAAGGGTTTTGGGGTGTCACTACGGTTTAATCAGATGGTATTCCACTGTTTTGCAGGCACCAAAGGAGTATGACATACTTGCCATACCCTTGACAAGTGAGGCCTTAAGGATGCTGAAAATAAGGAAAGGAACACCCCAGGAATGGCATCAATACCTACCGAACTAAACCTATGCTGTAGGACCATTGTGTTCTTGCTGGTCAAGTAGTTAAATCGTAGGTATTCTATGTTGTATTCTCTGGCCATGGGGAGAAGCCTTTCACACTGTAAATTGTTTAGGAAATGATGTTCCTGTCTCCCTGAAACATTTAGAAACAAACTCAAAGCTCGCAGTTGTGCCGCATTAATAGAATTTGGGGATCACATTTTTTCAACCGTTGTGTTGAAAAGGTTTCAGAAAAGATACGAACATCGGTACAATACAATTTCTGGCTTTCTAATGTAAAGCACATGACATCTCTAGACTATTTCACCATATTAGTCAGGTTATTCAGGGGTGCTGAATCCCTTGATCTTCTTGTGACGTGTAGCTGCATTGGTTTTCAAGAACTCAAGGTACTATTCGTTGCACTTATTTTTCAAAATGTTTTTGTATTTTTCCATTTAAAAACTGCAACCGGCACAAAGATGGCTGCATTATAGCACATATCAGTACAATATGAGCCACTGAAAGATCAGTACAATGACCAGTAAGGTATTAATAACTTTGAAATCCTACCACCCTGAATCCCTTAAGATCAATCGGTTCAAAAGAGTAAATACAAGAGCACAACTAGCAGAGAGAAAGCCAGAGGAGGAGTGTAGGTGCTTCTGGGACCAGAAGAAGCAATCTGGATGATGAAATTGCAGTCCCCAGTGGAGATATTCTGCGTTACAATCTTCCCCAAACCATTAAAATGACAGGCGTTCGAACCCTGATTATGGATCTGAAAATACTGGTTAAATGCATAGGACGCACGGCCGTGCTCATCCAAGCTATTACAGGAACAGCCATACCCAAGAGTGGTGCAGTCCCCGTTCTGACAAGCATAGTTGATGTTGTCTTGAAGCTTGCTGAGATCACTGGCATCTGGATCAAGCGTGCACCACTGGTTTTTCAGGTATTTCACATCCTTTGCTCCAGTTGGGTATGTATCCTTCTTCTGCCCAGAAAGATCCATGGAGAATTTCGGCTGCCCATCATACCTGAAGATGCAAAGATGTCTATCAGAGCTAGAAAAGCTAAACATGACATCAACTGTATGCAAAATGAAGTGGGCTTGGGTTGAAATTTCTAACTTGTTAGGTTAAATTTGTTGTCCTCTACAACCCGTTTAATTAATTGGGCTGTGCCGAGGTTTGGAAAGTTCTCCACGAAAAAAATGTTGTATCCATTTGCTTAAATTGTCTTTGAGTAGACCTGTTGATTTATGTGTCTTATGCTAGCCATCTCAGATGTATTGGGAAATTCATGGACATTTGTTATTTGGTCTTGAACTTGAACATTAAAAGGGACATATGAATGGACATGATAGTCTCATAAAAGTTATGGTAATCCATATCAGCTTGCAAGGTTAAACTGGTAAACAGGTTTAGATCATCATCAGATTACTAAATCCACACCCCCCCCCCCAAAAGGCGCCAATATCATTATGCTCAACTCAAGGATTTTAAATACGCTGCTTAAACAAACCAGGTTTAGGGTGATATTTTCTTGAGCAGTTTAAAGTTTACGCAAACACGACTCAGCCTGACTTATGTAACAGCTCCACTGTAAGCAGGCTAAACTGACAAAGTCCTATGAACTAGAGGAATGGAAAAATGAAAGTCATACCTGAAAATGCCCCAGTGCCTCTCAAAGTTCCCAGGAGCAATGGATTTTGCATCCTCGTCAAGAAGCGCGAACAAGTACATCTCTATATCTGCTCCCGGCCTGAGAGGGGTACCCGTCTTGTTGGCAAGTCTAGGCAGAAGGCCATTGTAGAATCTGACAGCATTCTTAACGTTAGCATTTATATCACCATCTGTTGGCCAACCAACCTCCCCAATGATGACGTTCATGTCACCATGCCCGACTGCCTTGAGGGATGAAATCAAGGTGTCAAAGTTGGCATCCAACACATTGGTGTACTTAGTCCCATTATCCATGACAGGGTTATCTGTGCCATCAAAGAATGCATAGTCGATAGGGAACTCACCCTTCCCATAGTAGAGACTAAGGAACGGGTATATGTTGACCACAAATGGGGCTTTGTTATCTGCCAGAAACTTGACAATCTCAGTCATTTGATCAGAGATGTCGGACCTGAATCTACCAGCAGAAGGAACAGGGTTGGATGCTGGTGACTCGTAAACATCAGCATTCATGGGCACTGTTGCCTTTATGTTGTTGCCTAGACCAGCATCGTTTAGAGCATTTTGGATGTTCTGTAGGGCTGGATAAGTGTCTTTCACAAATGATCCATTGTATGACTTAAGAAATGGCTCATTTCCAACTGCCACATATCTGCAACCAGAAATGAGTTTCCAATCTTAAAAGGACTGTGGATAACTAATAAGTAATTTCAAAATGGTGACATTTTTTAATGAAGAACCTCATGTCAGTATATAACTGTAAGAAACTGACTCACATACGCCAAGATCCTTGTGCATTAGATAACTACAGCAAGATATTTTAACAACATAAAATACAGAAATGATGGGTTTGTTCTGGTCTGTCTTCAATAGATCTAGCTGTTGGCAAATGGATTGTTTGGATCAGGCTGATCCCAGATGTTAGAACTAATCAATGGCAGAGTCAAGATAACTCCACCTTGCATCAAATCAAGTATATAAGTAGTCCTGGTCCCAAATTCCACACTTCAGGGTTCAAGGAGCATCGTATAAGGGTTATTACAAATCGTCCACCTATAGGGTCCTCATGTTGACCATAGTATTAAACATGTGTCCTTCCTCAAGACAATGCCATTTTCTTTACATTTACTATTGATGAGTATTGAAGCGGTTTCGGTATCAATGATAAAGCAAAACACAAAGCAATCACATTCATGCATGAAGAAAAGGGAGGAGGATCCCCTACAATTGGAGGGCGACTGCAATCTTATAGTTCATCCATCTTACGATTGGGATTTCAAACTGTTCAAAACCAATTGCCATTGCTAAAAAGATTTGGTAAAAACTTGTAAGCAGTTGATTGGGTGGATGAAAAGATTGCAGTCCCTCCCTCCAACAGTAAATGACCATATATGCCCATTTTCTTTCCATGTATTATTGATGAGTATTGAAGCGGTTTTGATTTTAACCACAAAATAAAACACAAAGCAATCACATTCGTGCATGAAGAAAAGGGAAGAGGATCCCCTACAATTGGAGAGAGACTACAATCTTACAGTCGACCAACCACCATTCAACGATTGGGATTTCAAACTGTTCAAGAATTTAAAATTGCTAAAAAGATTTGGTAAAAAATTATCAGCTCCAGGACGAACACTAACTATAGAGGATCTCAATACGAAGAAAAGGAAACCATGCATAATTAATTAATAATAGTACTCACTTGATGTTGACACCTCCCTTGAAGTCATAACGCTTGACATTATTCTTAACCCACTCCTTAGCCTTTTTAGAATCAGTCATGGCAGACAAATCCCCATTTGGAACAGCAATCATGACTTCAATATCAGTCCCACTAAGGGCACTTAAACATGATTCATCAGCATCAAACAATTTCACCTTGTTAATCCCATTATCCTTCAACATTTGCACCACAATTTTGGGAGGAAGTTTATGACTAGCATGTATTCCCCAGTTGACTCCAAGCCCTTCAACATTCTGACCACTTAATAACCCCACAACCACAAAACACAAAAGCAAACACTCCCTAATCCCCATTCTATCCCTTGTCATAAGATTCCCAAAAGAAAAGAAACAGGTAATTTTTAGTTGATTTTAAGTTTCAACTATATATTGTGTGTATACAAGATCTCCCATATCATCAAATAGGATCTACACTGGATGGTGTTGTTATTGCCGGTATCAGAAGATACCCGAAAAACAATGGGTTTCCCAAGCAATTGACTAAGAAAACTCAAAATGAACAAAACCCATGTACATAATATGCAGAAAACTTGAAGGGAAGAAATTAGTAAAAGAAAGTAATCTTTCAATAGGTGGGTATGTCTTTTTTTTGCAAATTGGAGGAAGAAATCAATCAAAGCAGCTGCCTTTTTTTCTGGGTTTAAGGGTTCAGTGAGAATTCTTTGATTTTCTCTCTGGAATTGTACTGTTTTTGTCTCCAGAAAAATGGGGAACTGTGAAGAAAGTAGGAGAAATATGAGGAATAAAAGATGAAAATTACAATGGTCAAAATTTTGCTGGAGTTACGGAAAAAGAATAGGCAGAAAATGGGGCTTGAAATAACTGTAACGTTCGATTATTATTGGAAGAAATGAGGTGTAAACAAATCCAGAAATTGCATGATCAGAAAAACAGGGTGGGGTTTGGCATTTACAGAAGACTAGCCTCTGAGTCCGTGCTATGCATAGGCTGTTTTAAAATTCTAGTTAAAACATTTGTAGAGATATTATAATTAATCTTATAACTTAAATTTTTAGAAATAATATTATTAATATGTCAATGATGTATTTTTCTTTTTCTCTTCATAAAAGTAATTGAAAGACATTCTTTGTTATGATGACTTTAAATTATATATTGTTTTTATTTTTATTTTTAAATAAAATCTTAATAAAAGAGAACACATGTCACAACGGCGTTGTTCGAACTCACTTTTATATATAAGTATATATGATTTTGGGGTTTGGAGTGGCATATTTAACTGCTACTACTATAATTAGATTTTAATATGTCTTTAGGGCAGCTGCAAGCTAGCTTTGACATTGTTAAATTTTTAATATCAATTGGGCATTCAATAAAGAGTCACGCATATAAACTCAAATGAGGTTCCAACCCAAAACCAATTGGCAATGGATGGAGTAACTTACAAGCTCATATACATGCTCAAGCCCTTCAATTTTATCAATGTGGAACATACTTACTTTCATATTTTCTTTATATTTTGATCAATGTGGGCCAATACCCACTTTCATACTCCAACACGCCCCCTCACGTGTGGGCTATTAACAACGCCCAACAAGTACACACAATTTTTATCAAACGGGAACAGTGGCAAATCAAGATCGAGCAACCTTGCGCTGATACCATCTTAAATTTTTTATGTCAATTGGACTTTTTCAAACAAACGAGTCATGTATGTCAATTGGACTTTTTCAAACAAATGAGTCATGTATATAAGTTCAAATAAGGTTTCAATCCAAAATCAATTGGCAATTGGTGGAGTACTACTAACAAGGCCTAACACGTGCACACTCAACAAAGAGCCACGTATATAAGCTCAAATGAGGTTCCAACCCAAAACCAATTGGCAATGGGTGGAGCAACTCACAAGCTCATATACATGCTCAAAACCTTCAATTTTATCAATGTGGGAGATATGATGAATGGACATAGTTTGCATGAGCAGGCACACAATAATACACATGAAACTTTTTATTTTGTAGACAAAACATGAAACTTCTTATTAATAAGCAATCATACAACGTCTACATAAATAGTAAATATATATTTGAAATAAGTTCAAAAAACTGTCATGATGTCCAAATTGTAGCAAAATCATTAAGAAATCATATACGTATTATTACAAAATAGTTTGAAATAATAGTATTCAACATACTGTAGCAAAAGAAAGAACCTTGGGTCAAGCTTTAGATAATGACCTCTGTATTTCCAAATTTTGGCATAATGACAAACACTATTTCACTAAAGACATATTAAGAAAAATATAAACTAACATATGAAATTTTTGATGCTAAGACTTGTTGATGGTCAATGCAAAACACAATTTCACTAAAATTTGTTTTGAAACCATCTCAAAGATAACTTTGTATTGATAATATCTTGATGAAAGATTAAAAAGAAAAAAATCAAGAGTCACAATATCCTTTGATATTTTCTTATAAATCATAACCCGTGGTACTCTGAATTATAGGATAACGATCTAAAATTTTTCACTCATTTTTCTTGCAATCTCATTAATTGGTAGGTTGACAACTTGACATTTTGATTCAATTTTTTTTTTTTAAATAAATGACAAGTAAACTATCTCTTTACGACAAAAGATTAAGCAAAGCAAAATGAATTTCATTTTCACATATTAGTATATCATTATCCACTTCCTAATAATTGAAAAGGTCAAGTTTGTTGATCCATGAGAGAGAAAGAAAGAGACATAAGGAAAGCATGAGCCATTGTTTCAGTTGCGTTATAGTGCGCTAAAGGAAAATATATTTTTAAACTATACGTACTGTCTTTTTATAAAATAATGATAGCAAGTAGTTTTTAACTTGAGCTTAATGGAAGTTAGGCTCGGGAGAGATTCAAGAGAAATTGAATTTTGGAGATCGGTATTTTAAGAAAGATACATCCTTTACGTTAAGGGTAAGCATAATATCCTAATTAAATTCAACATTGGGCTAATTCGAGTAGATTTATAGCAAAACAAGAAAAAACGTGCGTACCAGATCGAGGTCACAAGCCTTTCGTCTCTCGAAGAGGATAATTTGCGAGGAGAAATCATGCAGATTTGGACGGAGGGGAAACTGATCCCAACACCACATGCCTATCTAAGAAAAATATAATGATTTTTGTTTGAACGTTTCATTGGGAATTTCATCAAGATATATAAAGATCAATTTGATTTCAATAAACGATTTATAGGAATCATACCATTTGACATGAGGATAGGAGGCTGTGGCGAGACAGGATTAAGGTCTCTGATTGTAGGGAACTGGCTCCGTCGGTGGCAGTAGCTTAGGCGATGTGGGGCGGGTAGGGTTTTGGTGTGCTTGTCTGTAGGTCGTGCTTTTCTGGGAGGTGACGGCACCAAGCGCCCCTGGTTTGTTGAGGTATGTCTCCACTCCCTCTTTATTTGCTATCCGGAACCTTTTCTCTTCCTCTTTCTCTTACTCGGTAAATGGTTTGCAATCGTTTTCTCTATAAACCTTTTTCACAAAACTGTTTTGTGGGTCTTATGGAATCAACCTCTCTATGGGTAGGAACACCAGTAGAGGTAAAGTTGCCTACAACTAGATCTCCCCAGACCTCGTGAAAACGGAACCCGCACTGGGAGTTTATTGTTGTTGTTGTTGTATACCATTTGACATGAAAGCTAACTCAAAATTTTAGTCACTAGTCTGAATTATCAGAAAGAATAATCAACCATCAACAATGGCAAAGTGGGAAAAAATTAAGTGAAAATCCAAAAATTGACTCATAAATTTGATTGATATAACCATGGGGTATGGATACAAAATATGGTAGAACCCGAAGAAACGGCTGCATTAGAAAGATTTTTGTGTTGGATGAACCCCATTTTCATGCGCAATGTAGAGCGCAATTGCTATATTGGAACGATTTGCCATATCACAACCGAAACTACATTTTGAATCTTTTGGATATAATTATTGTCACTCAGCAAGTAATAGAACTAGTCTTTTGATTGTTGACAAATGGATCACGTATGTTCATATCATTTTTGACTCGCTGATTTGCCAATTGCCAGTTATATAAGGTTCAATTTGATTGATTTGCCACCGAAAAAAATATAAAAAAAACATCTGGAGTTCAAACAAAGACGAAGGATGGGGAAAGGTGTGGCACAAAGGGAGACCCGTGGCTGCCACTGGCAAGGGTGAGGGGGAGAAGTCAGATCCGGGTGGGTTGGGGACTGCATCAGATTCAGATCCGGGTGGGTGGGTCTGGGAGTCGGTACGGAGACAGGTTGAAGCACTGGAGGAAGCGCCAACATGTGGGTGCTTATGCGTTTTGCTGCCACACATCATCCGCGCACCCTGAGCCCAGGCTCACCAACACATTACTCTCAAGACCTGTAAAGCGAGCACGAGCCAACACAGTTAAACCGACTCCTGACATCTCATGGTCCAAAGAGCAGCATGACAATTTTGGGGAAGGATTCATTGAAGTGTTCCGGGTCCAAATTAGCAGGCTATGGCTCACGAATAGAACCCGATGCTGCCAAGGGAAGTTATTACACTGAACAAGTAACCATTCAAAAAGTAAAAAAAGATGATCCTGAAACTGATGAATGGGTTAGCTTGCTAAGGAACAAACCCAAATATTTCGAGATTGGCAGCACTTGAGATCAGGACATGGTATGTACATCTATACAATGAGTTCGTCTTCTAGGTAGTTGTACTCAAAAGTGAAATCTGTCTTGATTCTCTGGCACCTGAGCATCGCATAGAGATGAAGTTAGCAAGCTCCTACCTAAATAAGCATGATTGCATGAAGCAATTGTAGGGCAATTAACCACTTAGGCAGTTCAAAACTATGCTGCTCAAAGCAAACAAGGTGTAAAAGCATCAGGTTATTTTGTCGAGAATCAACATAGCCAATATCAGTTTAATACTTCAGCCAAATTCTGCCTAGAGAAATCACATACAAGATGATTAAAGTCATGGGTTTTGTTTCGACTTTCACAGCACAAACACTCCCATAAACTCACCCTTTTCTGCTCATAATCTCATCTTTCAGAGCCACCAAAACATGCTAAGCAATACCGTACATACTTTAAAGCTGTGATAAGTGCATATCGCAATACAGTTAAGAACGTAGTTTTTATGTTTCAGGAGTATACTTTCCATGTCATCTTCAGTTTTGATCAGATCAAAAGAACATGGTAAAATGAACAAAGTAAATCATAAGTTGATGACCAGGTTCAGGGACGATAAGTAGTTATCAAGACATGAAAATTCATTCAACAAGACCAGAGACGAATGTTCCAACGCCGCCCCCCCCCCCCCCCCAAAAAAAGATTAAAGAAAAAAAGTCAAGAGAATTTAATGCACACATACCATCCCTGCTGCTGTAGTTCATCATTACCAACATGGAAATCGAAGTATACATACGTTCCCTTTTCATATTCATCAGTAGCAACCTTTGGTTCCTCATGCCTTTGAAACCATGTATTAAATTTACGATGGTACCTCCACGATTGTTTCTTCAACTCTTTCGCAGCCAGATATTGTTGATATGTGTTCTGCACAGTATACGAAAATAGAACACTGAATCGCAAATGGAAAACATACTTCTATGTCATAAGAAGCACAACAGGATAACACACCGGCTGATAGTAAAATGCAAAGAATAAAATATCAGTCCCCATTGTATCAAGACCAATTCGTTCCCAGAAAGCAGGGTTGTTGACAATTGGTGCCTGAACTTGGGGGTAGGTTGAAGGAGTTGCAGCAGGGTGTCTCTGCAGAAAGCATCAAGAAATGAAGGGTTACATACACCAGCAGACCAATGCATTGATCAATCAGAACAAAATGATGCCAAATTTCATACAGGAGTATAGCTCCTCGCCCGTTCTGAGTCTTTGGGCTGAGGAAGTTTGTAGTATGCAGCTTCAAGCATCTGCAAATTGTAGAGACGATCGTGCATTCCCCCAGAGTTGGGCGTTCCACTGATGCTATCACCAATCGCTCCTAGATCTGAGACGCTTCTCCGACCAATCACTCCAAGGCTTCCAGAAGGCTGACTGGATTGCAAAGGTTGGCCAGGAGAAAGATCGGTGTCTCTTGGCAGTTGGGAGGATTCAGGCAGTGAACCAGGCACACCTCCACTCTGGAAGACAAGCATGCATTGATTTAAGCGTTACAATCAAGCTGTTGACAAAATTCTGACATCATCTCAATCACAAGTATTATAATTAGGCAACACACTTACAAGCATATATTCACCAGATCTGACAGTTCAACAGCTGGTGGTAAGCATGAGAAAATAATTCACACTACAAGTAGACATACAGAAGAAACAAGGGAGAGATGAAAAAAAGCATACAGAAAAGAAGCACTGCAAATATCCTAATCTCTCATTTTCCAAATCAATTAAGAATAAGAGTCGAGACTTTGTGATTTGTGTGGTTATAGGAACCTTCATTTCTTTTATCGCATCAAAAATCATCCAAAGCCGACACTACCACACACACCACACCCCCCCCCCCCCCAAAAAAAAACAAAAAACATTTACCTCCCAAGCAGCAAATTCAGTGCAGACTACAGAGTTGACCAATAATGCTAAACCTGACAGCTTGTTGCCTTCAAGTGATCACAGAGGCAGTACACAGAAAAAGCTAAAGGAATTAGTAGTAACATAAGCACTCTTCTACATGCCTACATAAACATCCCTCACCAATCAACCCCCTCACCCAACACAAAATGAGAAGGGAAAAAAGGAATTACTAAAGAAGACACATGCACAAATACTATAAGACGAAGGTTTATTTTTAAATGTGAAAAAAAGGGGGCCAAAAGGAATTGCTATAAGATAAATTAACTCTACACATTAATAGGTTAATTAGTCAGAATTACAGAACAAGCACAAGGGCGGTATGCAAGCAAGGAGGAGGTTTTCCTTTGAGTTGATAACAACCCTTTTCATTTTAAGTGAATAAAACATTAAGAATGTTTGAAGTCAACAACAAAAGTCAGTAAGCAGCATTTTCATCAAAAATGAAACTAAGAACTATTCCCTAACACGCATTTTGAAGCCAGCGTATTCCCAGATGCACCAAGTAAACGAGAACCAATTATTTGGATGTCTAATAATCTACTTTTGGGAAGACTGCAAAAGGCTTCTTTCCAGGTTCGTTCTTCCAGTCATATCCTTGTCCTCATGCGATAGATAATTAGATTCAAATCACTCAGTTTCACAAACATACTTTCTTTTTAACAGGAAGAAGCAGATAAAATTATACAAAGACATGTTGAAACTTCAGTCTTTACAATTGGCTAAATCAAGCTTTTTTTCAAACTGTCTCCAAAAGCACCTGCTACTCAACGCTTGTTCACTTAAGGTTTACAAAGCAAAACAACTTTGCCACCATAGGATTACGAGTTACGACTACAATCTTCCCTATACGGCTATACCCTGCCATTATAAGCCTAAGGGTTGAGACTGATTGAAGCCATGGTGAATTATAGACTAGCACTGTATCGTTACAAGCATCACCACTCCTTGTGCTTCAGCTCTTCTCTTGTTGGCATTCATACTCTACACCAAGAAGTCCAGAAACCCATGTATCGTCTTTTTAGTTTTCCATTAATGGTTTACTACAGAACAAGTAAAAAAAGGCACAAATTGTAAAAGTCAGCATGGCTAACACTCACATCTAAAAGAAAATGCAACTTTCCAATCTGATGACACAGGACATTCAAGCTCTGATCCCCAAACAATTCAGGCACTTTTACACCATCAGTCAAGTGACTTCACAGGCTCAGTCTTAAAGGAGACCTCACATCACATAGTTTACTTCATATATATGAGAATTGTGCAACAAAAGCTGCTTCTAAAAGATTACTGTTTCACAATTTTAACAGCGGAAAATGGATATTGTTTATATGACAAATTGGTAGATTGTTTTAGGAAATGGGCACCAGTTAACTGACAAAGGAATGAGTTCAACAAACAATATTATAAAGTCATAATAATTACAATAGCAACAATAATAACAATACTGAGACATACTGAGACATCCTTCGCATAGGAAGCCTTGAGGTCATCTTCATTCATCAGATTTTCAGAAAGCCCAGGACCAGGAGCCATTCCAGCCACTGAATCATCCGATAAATTATGTTGCTGCTGATCTTCAATAACTGCAACAGAACCATCTCAATTAAGCAGAGGTGGAGATGTAAGCATATTTTCAGGAGTAAAGCAGACAATATAGACAGAAAAGGCAAGAAAAACTCAATCTACCTGAATCTTTCTGACCACCAAGTAGGGATCCTTGTTGGCCAGCTTGTTGATGGATAGAAATAGGTTGCTGCTGTCCAGAAACAGATGTAGCACTGCTTAGACCTGATGACTGGATCCCTAGCCCAAGACCAACTTGAGAGGAAAGAGAAGAGCCCTGTGAATTTAACTGGAAATTATACAGCAGAATTAGAGAGTCTGGAGTTGAACTGGAAAATGATAACCAAGTTCACCGAGTAAGATCAACAAGTCAGAGTAATGTTCACACCATTAAAATTTATAATTAAAAAAAAAAAGCAAAAACATCAGAACTGAAAGACGAAAAACGTAAGGAAAATGAAGAATATCAACTGAAGACATGGCTCTAAAGCACATAAGAAAGGCAATATATGTGCATCACTTAACCCTGCATTCACATATGCTGTTTCTAAGACCAAATTCAACACCAAGGACACCAGTTAAGCCACCTTCTATGCAGAGAAAAACAGTACTCCTTGTTTTAAGAGATTTTGAGATAGAATAAGTGAGGAAACAGGTAAACGACTAACATGTAAACAAAAGAAAATCCTTGGCAGATTTGACTACTTATTGGGGCACAAGGATTTGAGCGAACCACACATGAAGTCAAGATTTCAGGGCATTATATTTAGCACAGAAAGAATAAAAACACACATTGGAGGGTCCAAGTCCCTCCGGCCCACAGCGGCCGAGCCATGCATATATGATTTGTTAAAATCAATCAAAATCTTTGGAACGTGCAGAATTTAACAGTGTCTGCTTATTAGATTTTCACTCCATGAATACGGCTTGGATGAAAAAGAGGTGCAGGCCAGACCACATAGCAAGCAAAGCCATGCACTTGTTTCAGCAGTCCAATTAAGAATATATTCCCATAATACAAATTCAGATTCATCAGATATTCCCAAACAAACGACAACATCAGAGAGGAAGGTTCAGCTGCTGCAGCTGTCAAAATGTAGGACCACAACAGCCGCACCTGAAACTACTTGGAATAGTATGACCCCACACAATAACCTTCGTGAAACAGCTTTGGTACTGATAGAATTCTTTGGTGAAATGAAGATATGAGTTGGGTTATTGCAAGTTCTCAATAGAAGGAAATCTAAGCAACATAAAACTCTTCTTTGTATAGAAATATCAACAAATAACCAAATTTTAGCTACTTTTTGTCAATCAGCCACAACAATTGAAGCTCAAAATATAGACTAATAGCCCCTTTGATACTTCTTTTTTTTTTAAAGCGTAGCATCAAAAATGGATGCACAGGTCAACAACAATCTGGACCTGTTGCAAGAGTGAACTTTGCTGCTGCCCAGTGAACTGCTTAGGATTTCCTCCTGTAAGAGTCGACATTCCAAGAATGTTGCTGTGGCCTTGCTGCTGCACTTGCTGCAATCTCTGGAAATACTTCTCCCTTTGATCAGGAGCAATCTCAGTTCTTCCACGGAACTGTCCCTGAATAAGCAGCACATATCAATATGATACTACACAAGCACCACAGAAAATAATCTCACCGTAAGGGTATATAAATTTGAAAGTATAACAGAACCAGAAGGGAATGAAATCGAGTACACAAGGTCAATGTTTGTTCCACACAAGTAAAGATTTATTCGCTTTACAACAGACCTTTCCTCACACTCAAACACCTTCAAGGAATCATAGGCACCATGCAAATGGTTATACAGTTTGAAATACATGGTGTATCCAACACTAGGAAATTCTACAACTTCCAAAGAGTGCCGCCTCCTATTCTATCTCTAAAGCAGAGCAATTTATTTTGAATCCAGTTCAGCACATAATGCAGGTGTACTTCTAAAAAGGATCCTTTTCATTTACACTAGGCATGCCTGTAAAGTTGCATGCCATAACTGAACTGCTGCTAAATTTGCAGCACTCCTATATGCTAAGAATGGCAAGGTCTCTTATTGTCTTCAGCCTAATCTTCTTACAAAATACGGAGAAAAACAATACGTACCCCTTCACCTTGACCCTGAAATGGGCTTCCAGGCCTCCACTGCATTCCAGGAACAACAGACGAAGAAAAGGGTCTACCAGCAACACCTGCAACAGTGACAGAATCAGCTAAGACAAACCCATTGATTGAATGAACCTTGAGGCAGCATCCTCCTACTATCAAGAAGTCGAAGGCAACAACATACCACTGCTCGCAAGCCTTTCATCAGTCCCCAATATATTTCTCTTTGCCATTTCTGATGCCAGTGGGACACCACCTAGCGCTGTGCTGCTGCTAGGAATTGTACCCACAGAACTAAGAGGGATGCTAGAAGCAGGTTGGCCAGATATGCTACCCCTAGCCACCCCCCTAGCAAGTGCTGCAGCCTCTGTAAGAGCAGGTGATGATTTACGTCCAGGAAAGTTTGCAGTGTCTTCTTCTTTGCCAACATTTGAGAGATTTAGCGGAGAAGAGGGCATAGGAGAAGCTGCACTTTCCAGGATACCTCGAGTAGAGACTGGAGCAGAAACAGAAGATGAAGCTGAAGCTGATGCAGCTGACACAACCGATGGATGAACTGAAGAATTTGGTACAGCTGTGTGATTTGCCAGCGGATTTAATGGATTGGAAGAACTGACAATGCTACTTTTTGAAGGAGGAGTCTTAGGGACAGCATCATTATTATTGTCCTGAAAAGTAGTCTCAACTTGTTCCGGGATGGAGATACTAGGTTGGGCAGATGTAACCGCAGCCTATGGAAACAAATTTAATCAGCTGAGAAATGAAGACTGAACAGAATCCAACAGAAATAATTGCAGCAATGATGCCTAGGACCAAGTAGAACGCTAACAGGAGTCACATCAAGCATACAAGATCAACAACTAGCCCAGCATACTTTCAAGCGTTGCATGCACGAGATGAATTAGTGAACCAATCAATGGACAAAGGATAAAGGACAAAATGAAAACATCATAGAAGTTATTGATGTTAATGCTCAAAGTAGGGAGAGGGGGAAATATGTGACCCGTAAACCTAAACTAAAGCTGACCCAAGCTTTTGAGTTTTGAAAAACTTTTTCAACTAGAGATCAAAACAAACCCAATCCCAATTACACAGAATTACAGCAACTTATAAACCTGATCTAAATAACACAAAAATTAATAGCCAGAACCAACTCATTTTGAGTAAAGGCCATTTGCACATTGCCCTCAAAACATTAATATCAAACAGATAAAATATGTCCCTGGAAAAATGTGCTCCAAATTATTCATTTTCTTTCACTTTCTGCTGGCCTTTTGTACCTCCCTGTCTCCCACTACTCCCTCTCTCTCAAAGAATGATTGTTCCTACCTTCTCTCCTCCTCAATTCAGAAGACCTGACAATAAGCAACCCATTTCCTGCGCCTTAATAAATGGCAATTGCTTTCCTCTCTATTTTTCAATCTCATAGAAGAATAAACACAAAACTATTAAGCAATATACAAAGAATACAAACGTAAATGTTCTTCTCTTCTACGTAAATATTTCGTAGTTTACTTTTATGATATCACTTGTTTTCCTTGATCTTGTCCCGCAACATTGTTTTAAATAGCATTTAATGTTTTCACTAAGCCAAACCTCTATTTCTTCAAATTTAACTGTTAGGTGAACTAGTGTATGATTTTAGCAAATGGTGTTTCTGCTAGCTTTTGTCAAACATTATGCCTCATAACATTGCACCCATTGCATTAGTGTCTACTTTTTAAATTCCAAAACTGAGATGCTTAATAGTTGAGTGTAGCTTGGCTTTTGTGCTAATTTGCCCCAACACAATCCCAATTTGATTACCTTTTGATCCATCTAAATACTATCAAAACCGCGAAAAATAAGTCAATAAATTGTATTTCTGGGTTGGCGAATTGGGGAAAGTTGTAGTGGAAGAAATCAAAGTTAGCACATATTGTTACAATACTTTAATATCAACGACAAATAAAGAATAGAATGATATTTGTCCTTTATGTTGCAAGAGAAGAACTACTCCAATAATAATGTCCTTTTATGTCACTTTTAACACAATAAGCTAATAACAGCTAGTTTCACTTTCATCACACACCTTTGTCTTTAATCAGCAACCGAAACAACTAAAACGTCTAAATGAAACAAAACAATCATCTGCTAATAGAACAGCTTCGGCCGCTTAAACTGCTAGTGGTTGATTGAACACCTAGTTTAGCCGAACAGCAGCTATGTTTTCCTCATTGAATTCACAAGATCTTTTAATTCTAAATATGCTTGCCAGAAATATGAGTAATACGTTACTCGCAATAAGACAAAGAACACCAGCAAAATGCACCAGCCAAGACATCACAATTATATAGCTAATTAAACATGAGTAAAAGTTCACAATAGTTAAGCAGTACAACCACTTGAAAACACTAATCGTTTTAAACTATACATCAGAGAGCACGTGTTCTTTATCAAATTCAAATCTCTTTTGTCTTTTTGGGCCGGGGGGGGGGGGACATCCTATATGTTATCCTTCATCTCACTGTCAAAAATATAAGAATTTTAACAAAGAGGGATCTGTTGAAGACTAGAAGGACATGTATCTTAAATTGTCTACTAATACTGTACATTACATTCCATAAAGAAAGATGTTTCCACCCTTTTTGAGGAGGGTGATGTGGCGCAAAGCCACAAACACAGCCCCTCCCCCCCCCCCCAAAAAAAGGAAAACACACACACACAGAGCTTTCTATTTTAGTTCGCTAGGCAAGTCACAGCCCAAGCTGGAATGGGAATAATAAACCTACCTAGACCCACAGCCTAGTCCAGTAGTCCTACTGAACTGCTGCTTTGTTTCAACAATAGAAGGTTGCGGGTTGAGACTGGTAAGGCTCGAGCCTAGAGAGTGAAAGGTAACAATCTCACCCACTCAACTAAGCTGCTTTTGTTAATAGGGACTGGGAGTTGGAAGATCTCATTGATGTTGGAGGTCCCGGTTTTCCTGGAGTCCCACACCAAAGAGTTAAATTTGTGTATCTTATAGTGACTCTCTATTCTCCAGCGCTTTCCAGATACCGCCACAAATAAAAGCAAACATTCCACCTTCTGGCTCGATCCCTGATTTCATTTGGAAATTTGAGGCCCTGAAGCCCTGAAGAGAGCGTAAAGATTTTTCCAGGATACCAGTACTGGATGTGGTCAAAACTAAGAAGATTCTATAAAACAGAGGGTGTCGGTTAAAGTAGAGAATGCTTGCCAAAATTCTGCTTTGAGGCAGGTCAGTGATAGATAAGTTGGCTCGGGAAGACATTAGGCAGGAAAGCCCTCAAGCAGCAGCCTGTCTAGCTATATTACAGGTGCCATTAATAGCATTTCTCATAATGGTGGTTTGTGGAATGAATTTGTATTCTTAGCTTCAATTGTGTCCTATGCTTCTAGAGCCTTCCCAGGCTTGATCACATGTGGCATATAGCTTGGTATGCATGCTATTTCTTTCCAATTGTATTGTTAAGATAGCAGGCTGCTGGTCCTTCTTACAGGTTGGTCATCTGAACACCCCCCCCACCCCAAAAAAAAAAAAAAACAACCACACGAGCCCAAAAAAACAAAAAAAGGAAGGAAGAAGAACCTCATCAAAAAGGTCCAAACACAGACAATGGCACCATAAGAAAAGGTCATAAAATATCAAACATATTTGGCTAGTTCACTTCAATGGACATACCGGCACTTGAGAAGCCGGTGTATTCATTGATGTCTTTAAACTTAGGACTGAGCCAGTGGCAGCACCAACCTGCCATACACAACATAGGAAGAATATGATTGAGGCAGTTATAAACAATGGAATTCACCATCCAATCAAGAAAAAAAGTGGAATTCACTACAGCGCATAGCAACACCCCCAGGTAAAGTCAGTGGCGTATTGAGAAATACTTGTTATAATAGATTAACAGTCACCCATCCCTTCCTGCACCCACCAAGTAGATCATAATGTGATATATCTGCCTACTACACATTCTTTCGGCGCCACAAACTGCATATCCATGCCTTGCAAACTCAAAGCTCTTTAATCATGTCAATAGATAAAAAGATACTAAAATTTATCCGAAATCAAGAGGCTCTGCATTTATCATTTTCTAAACCATGTTTCATTTCTTCCTTTTGGCGTCATAAAAATATTTAATTATAAAACTATACACCTATGCTTCGAGATAATAGTCATGGAAGACAAATCACTCAATGTACTCATCATTTGACCACTGCACTAATTGGTCATCTTCTCTAACAGAAAATATGTGCTACATAAAATATTTGATATTTGGCTACAGCAATTAAATACATAGATAATGCCTCAGGAAAACATAATGAAGAGAGGGCAGAGGCTATGATTCTCAGCAATACCTAAACTAACTTGCATGTTTGATAAGATCGTTGTTTGGAACAGCTTTTTGTCACAAAAGCTCCAAAGATGATTATGCCAAGAGTTCTAAAAATTCTGTCCTCTTAACAATTGTATAATCACCCATAAAAATTATGGTTAGATGCGGTACAGTAAAAAGTATCATAAACTCATGTCCTAGACTAGTTTAGGGCCCACAAAAATCATGCATATCTTTTAGATGTTTTTCACATTTTTCAGCCCAAAGAACAGGTTGTGCCTCTGTTTCTAATAATTTATAGCATTGGAAAAAATTTGCATGAACTTCGCCACACTATTTGCTCCAACATCTCAAGGATAGCAAAATTAATTGTATGTATTTCATGCTTTTAGTTTCTATAGTTAATGACCGTGATAAATATTCTGCACCAATTAATTCTACACAGTTAATATTTCAAATGTAAGATAAATAGCAACTTATCTTGAAAAGAAAATTAAATAAAACAATGATTAAAAATCTACGTGCAAAGAAACATATAAAAAGCAAATCATAGGGAAATATGTTACTTGTTAGATGTGACAGTGTCCAATATGATAACATGTCCTTCTATTGAACTTGGCTATTTTCAAGAAATGTTGAGGATTTCTAGTCTAATTTGAAATTTCCAAGCATCATACCAAAGGGTGCAGTCCCCAACTATTTGAAGCCGTACAAAAATGAGAAGTCTAAGAAACATAGATGGCCATACATGTAATTTTGTTGATCAACACCAAATGTTATAAACACTTCTTCTAGAATCAGTTAATGCTACCAATTATCTGAAGCACCAAATACAAATAGTCAACAGCTAATTGCCAAAGAAGGTCAAAAGCAAGACAGTGAGATTATAGCAAGGCCAAAACCAGTTCCCAACTCTCTCTCTCTCTCTCTCTCTCTCTCTCTCTCTCTCTCTCTCTCTC